>CM077096.1:103866898-104274536 GCA_039513925.1 Platanthera zijinensis | reverse complement strand
GGCGGTAGAGGAGAGGTGCCGGCAGTAGAGAGATGAGGAAGAGAAGAGAGTTCCGGCAGAAGAGGAGGGAAAATCACACATTCATCCAAGATGCATTACATGTCCAAATCAGCCCCTCTTATAGAGAAGGGGTGCCAATAACAGGAAAAAATAAAATAACATAACATAAACATAAACTGAATATCAATTATCCTTCGCGCCGACCCCTCCTGGGTCGTCCTCGTCGGTCCAAGCCGCTCCCGACGCGTCTGGTTCATCTTCCTCGGTCTGCGCCATGTTCGCCGCGAATATCCGTAACAATGTCGCAATCTGGAAAATATGCTTTGTCCCCAAGGTAGCCGTCGGAGTGGTGGAGACAATAGTGATCCTGGCACGGCCCCGTGACTTCGGACTCCAGACGGTAAGTCCCCCAACAGGCCAGAGTCCTCCTGAAGGTGGTGGCAGCGACCAAGTAGCTTGGCTGGGTAGTTCGGCACCAGCTTCCGTCTTTCTTTTGGACCAAAGCCAACTGGGCTGGTGGCAACCCTGTCGGAAGTTGTGCGAGGGAGGAGTCACGGTCGAGCTGACATGGTTGTCCGTTGTGTAGGAATTGCATGAACCTCGTCCCCCAGTTGACGCATACCTTGCCGAGCGTACGGAGCCAGGCCACTCCCAGCACGGCGTTGAGGACGCCTAAGCCAATTGTGTAGAAGTACGCGGTCAAGGAATAGGGACCCATAGAGAGAGAGATGGCCATGCAACAACCCTGAGTCGGGCGGTGGCGCCCATTGCCCATGCGGACCGCAACGTCCGGGACGGGAACCAAGCGAAGAAGGAGCTGCTACACCAGGTGCTCAGAGATGAGGTTGTGGCTTGCGCCGCTGTCCACTATGATGATGATCGGGCGATCCCAAAGTGTGCCCGAGAGCTGCATGGTCTACTGGTTGAAGATCCCGCCAGACGAGGCGCAGGACAACTCCAACCGGTGGAACGTAGCTGCGATGGAGTCGAGAGGTGTGTCCTCCGGTGAGAGCTCTAAAGCCTCAAAGTCAGCCAAGGTAACCTCCGGGTCGACGTCGCCGATGATAGCAAGGAATTCCTTGGCCGCGCAGACGTGGGTAGGAGAATAGGGTTAACGGCAGTGGAAACACAACCCCTTTTGACGGAGGTCGTCCAACTCGCGGTTGGAGAATCGCTGCGGGGCCGGTCGGCCTAGCGGAGCGGCTGGAGGAGCCGTGGGATTGGTTTCTCTATAGTAGCGATCTTCCACGGTCGGCCTCCCGGTGAAGGTCCGCCTGACGGCGACGGTGGTCGGGGAGACAAATCCGCCTCCACGAGGAGCGACGTGTCGAGGGCATCGGAAACCGTCCGGGGATGACGAGTGCGGAGCCGGGAGCGGATGTGGGGCAAGAGTCCCAGCATGAAGAAGTCGGGATTATGATCCGGTGGTAAGCCCGGAACATGGGTGACGAGGGCTACAAACTCATCGATGTAATCATCGAATGCACCGATTTGGCGGACCCCACATAGCCGTTCAATGGCAGATCCAGAATAACGGTTGTCATAGCGGCGGATCATCTCCTGTTTGATCTCCGACCAAGAGATCATCTGGTTGGACTGCCGGAGCCATCAAGCCCAATGAAGGGCGGAGCCATCGAGGCCTATGACAACAGTAGAGACCTTATCCTGCTCGGGAGTATGGTGGAGGTCGAAGTACTGCTTTGTTTGGCAATCCACCCAATCGGGTCCAAACCGGCAAAGGTGGGGAGGTCTAAATCGAGGGGGGCGGCCTGGAAGAAGCGGGACCGCGGAGTCCCCGATGTACGGGAGGCGTGCCGCTCCGAGGATGGACGCATCGGCGCGCGGATCCGTTGGCAGAAGAGGCGGAGGAGGGTTGTAGGGCATTGAACTTGGCTTGAATAGCGAGAAGGGAGGCATGCATGGAGGCCATGAGGGACTCCTGGGCGTCGACGCAGCGGAGTAGGGCCTCGATGGAGTCCTCTGTCGGTGGTTCCGCAGTGGACCGAGTCGTAGGAGCCATGGAGATGACTGTTGGACGGGGCGCGTCAAATCAGGCGGTGAGGGATGGGGCGCGACTGGGGCAGTCGGACTGGATCAGGAGACTGGTGTTGGACGCGGGAACGGAGTTGGAGTGCGGCTGAACCAGCGGATCTGGTCGGAATGCGGCGGAAGGCAGCGGCTCTGGTTGGCGTGCGGCGGATCGGGAGAGGCAGCGTCGGAGGGTTGCGCTCTGGAGGCGCGTCGGTCAAAAATGGCTCGCGGGAACACGGACGCGGGTCGGTCGGGAACGGATTACGGAAACACAGACGCGGCCTGGATCGCGGAAACAATGGATCGCGAAAACACAACGCGGGCCTGGATCGCGCAAACGGCGGACGCGGGAGAGATCGGCAGCGGAAAATCGACTAGCGGCCAGCGGCGGGCGGAGCGACAAGTCGGACCAAATCGATACGAACTCGGGAATCCGGCGGTAGAAGAGGGGTGTCGGCGGTAGAGAGATGAGCAAGAGAAAGAGAGAAGAGAGTTAGAGGATTAGGGTTAGAAGGGAGAGGAGGGAAAATCACACATTCATCCAAGATGCATTATAAGTCCAAATCAGCCCCTCTTATAGAGGAGGGATGCTAATAACAGGAAAAAATAAAATAACATAACATAAACTGAATATCAATTATCCTTCGCACCGACCCCGCCTGGGGCATCCTCGTCGGTCCAAGTCGCTGCTGACGTGCCCGGTTCATCTTCCTCGGTCCGCGCCACGTTCGTCGCGAATATCAGTAACACCCCGTCAAGTCGGTGGTTAATGGTGTTCATGCCCAACTTACCAATAATTTCCCCGAAAGCATTCCTACTTAAACCCTTGGTGAGAACATCAGAAGATGTGCTTCAAAGGGAACAAACAGAGTACAAATGTTTTCATTCACAGGGAAGTCCTTCAATCAATGATAAGTACATTTTATATTTGATGATTATCTAATGTGACATATGTAGGATCAATATATTTTCATATTAGTCAGCCTCAATTGGTCAGGAGATCAGTTAAGACCAAGAGTATTTATGTTCAGAATTCAGAAATGGTCTAAGTGCAGAATCGTTGTGTTCAGTAAAAATATCGTCGTGTTGACAAGTGGTACACGACGGTATCGTTGTGTCAACACTCTAGAAGAAGCAGAAAGAATTGTCCAAGTATATTATCGTTGTGTGAACAATCATCACACAACGATATCGTTGTGTTAACACTCAAGGGAAAGACAAAAAAATTGTCTATGTTATTTATCGTTATGTTAACAAAAAGCACACAACGATATCATTTTGTTAACACAACAGAAGAAGAGTAAGTGTTTCTAAGTCAATTATTGTTGTGTTAACAGAGAACACACAACGATATCTCAGCTCAACAGAAGAAGAAGAAGAAAAAAATACTCAAGTTATTTATCGTTGTGTTAACGAGACGCACAACAATATCGTCTGCAGAAAAGAAAACTTTGGAATCTGGAAGCAGAGGGTCAAGCTTTTTATGGAAGCCTCTAACCCTAGAATATTCATCACTATTGAAGAGGGACATTTCTTCCCCATGAAAGTCTCCACTATTGATGTTAATCTCAGAGTTCCAAAGTTGTTCTCAGAGATGACCAAGGTTAAGATAGTTATGGCCACTATGGACAAGAGGGCTAAGAACATTATTGTAAGTGTCATAGATGACTCCACTTTCCAAAATTTGATTCATTGTCAAACTGCTAAGGAAATGTGGGAGACATTGATTGTCTACATGGTAGGCACTGAGTAGGTAAGGGATGATAGGAAATCTCTGATGAATCAAGAATATGAAGCATTCAGGCAAGGGAAGAAAGATTCGATTGTTAAATGTTATGAGAGATTTTTTAAGATTGTGAATGGTTTAAAGAACCATCATAAACTATGATCTAAATGACAAGTTTTTGAGATCCATCAACAAAAAATGAGATATCAAGATTTGTGCAATAAGATAAATGGGAAATCTGGGCAACATCCAGCCCCAGAATCTGTTTAGGAAGTTGTTGTCCCATGAGCTGCAGTTGAACACCAGGAAAGATGAGGAGAAAGGCAGTAATGTGAACAGCAGAGAAAAGTCTGTGTCTTTCAAAGCTGAAAGCTCCAGAAAATGCAGAGAGAAGACCCCTTCACCTCCAAGAAGGGATGTGGATACAGAAAGTTCTGGGCCCGGCACTTCAGAAGCTAAGTTAACTGATGGAGAATTTACATTATTCTCCAAGCAGTTCAAGAAAATACCAAGTAGAAGAAGACAATGGAAGAACAAATCTTCCTCCACCTCCAGCTCAAAAAAGACCTACAGTAGCTCAAACAAATCAAAGAGAAGCCCCAAGGGGGACGGGTATAGTTCTAAACAGAACAAAAAATTTTGTGTTGGTATTATTTGTTATTGTTGTAATAGACCTGAGCATGTCATTGTTGACTGTCCAGTCAAGAGAAAAGAGATAAAAAGATCTGAAGAGAAGAAACATTATAAAAAGAAGAAAGCAAAAAAGAACTTCATGGCAAAGAAGCAAAAGGGTCTGAGTGACAGTGACTTAAACTCTTTTGAGTCAGAAGAAGAAGCTTATATTGGGCGTATTGCTCTGTCAGAAGAAGAGAAATATCCTGCTGCCAAGGTGGGCATCAGGGCTCCTCTATCACTATTTGATAGTGATAATAAAGATGAAGACAGTTGTGGTCTTATGGCCATGATAGATGAGGAAGTTCAGGATGACACTCATCCTGATGAGATAATTATTAAAGCAAATTTATTTATATCTGAATCTGACTATGAAACAGGTGCTGACTCAGATGCATGCTCATCATCTGATGATGATGGTGAATCTGAATCTGAAAATAAATTCAATGATATGGTTAATTGTAACACGACAAAAATATTTTGCCTAGAGACTGAAAGTGTAAATCGACGTTGCGTCGAGTTCTTATAAACGCAGGAGCGTCGAGTGACTGTCGACGTTGCGTCGAGTTCTTATTGACGCAAGTTGCGACGAGTGTCGTTGAGTACTTGTCGACATTGCGTCGAGTTCTTACGAACTCATGTGCGTCGAGTGACTGTCGACATTGCGTCGAGTTCTTCTCGACGCATGTGCATCGAGTGACTGTCGACGTTGCATCGAGTTCTTATCGACGCACGTCGCAACAGGGTGTTGTGAACCGGTTTCGTAAATTAACGATGTTTGGACGTCTGATCTTCTTGGGGCTTGATCCAATGGCCCAGGTCTTGCGTTTGTGAACCCTAAAAGGGCAGGGGGTTCTCCCCTCTCATTTTTTTAGTCATTCGTGACTTGGTGGGCGTGAGCGAGAAAGAGAGCGAAGGAGGAAGAAGACCTAGATCCGTCTTTGTTGGAGCTTCGGAGCTCCGTTTGCTGATCCGAGACCGGATTTGTGGAGGGGCATGAAGGAGAACACGTTCATTCATGTTATTCAAGGTTTTCATGGCAAGCAAGAGGTTTCGTAAGGTAACACCTCTCATCCCGGTCTTAGAATGTGTGCATGGTATCTTTTTTTTATGCCTTTACCTTTCTTATAAATTTTTGCCATCAGATCTCTCAAGTGAGAGGGATCCGGGTCGCCTTAGTTCAAGAAGAACCATCGGGTCGATTGAGTCTGTCTCAGACATATTTTTCTTGCATTAAAAATCCGCTCTGTTAGTGGATTAGGCATTGTAGGTGAAGTCGTAATCGCGAACGGTAGTCCGATTCGGTAATGTTGCTTGACGTGCATTTTAGGAATTTTGCAAGAAATTTGATTGCGATAAATACGTCGTTGTAAGGCCCTTATGTTTTGTGTGAGAACGAATGTTGGCTTGGGGCAGGGAAATGTACGCGCTGAATGTATGATGGATTGTGATGTACATTTGATTGTGAAGGCGTGGCTTTGTCTTCGTGGTCGGCTGGCTTACCCTGTGATGTTGTGATTCACGTGTTGGAGGGTATCCCGGCAAGACAAGTTCCCTTTTGTGAAAAGTGACGAGAACGTTTATGCTTTTGGACAAGCTCGATGGTGTTGTGATTCATGTGTGAGTGGGGTCTAAGCAAGAGTTCTTAGCATCGGTTGTACTTGAATCGCTGAAATTGGCAAGAACGGTGGAGTTGATGGACAAGTTGATGGTATTGTAATCCATGTGTGGGTGGGGTCTCAGCAGGAGTTCTTGGGCTTGTATGCCTTTGGGAAAATATGAGTACTCGTGTGATTGATGTGATGTGATGATATGTTAGAATCATACACGTTATAGAATGTCTTGGGTGAAACCCAAGTTTGCATTCATGTTTCATTGTAGGCCCCTTTTTATTTTAATGCTCAACATAGAAATATGTTTGATGTTTGTGACACTCATTCATGTTGTTTCTATGTTATTTTATGTTTGATCACATGTACATACGAAGTGCTGACCTGTAGGGTGATGGAGTGTCCCGGAGTCCGTTAGGGACGGCCGAGAGGAGGGGTGGTTGCTACACAGTTGAGGCCAGCCTTAGCTGACCCACTTTACATTAATTTTTTTTACAAGGGAAGAACGCAAGCTTAAACCAGTTCGCCGGCCAAAAAGGTTTAAGCCTCATGAAGTGTACCATCTCCTGTTGTGTTTGTTTTCTTGTATATTATGTTTTCTTTCATGGTGATCTGACTTGCACGCCGAAGTAGTCTAGGAGTACTGGAGCACATTGCGATGTTTATTATTACCGAAGATTTGGACGTTTTTTTGATTTAAGGTCATAAGGCCATTTGGACTCTTATGTCATTATGGACAACTTCTAGTTTCTTATTAGTGTTTCTGTTGTATTGTATTCTGAGATTTGAGTTGGGTAGTGTTCTTATATCATTTTCTAATATCAAAGTTGTGACGTCTATATGTTGTGGGGTTCCGGCCTAACCAATATTATATGGTCATTGCAGGGGAGGTGTCACATTAATAAATATAATGCTCTTCTGTAAACACTTGTAAAAAAACAAAAAATTTGTTAAAAAGCAAGCTGATGAGATTGAGTCACTTAAACTTGCTAACTTTGAATGTCTTGAGACAACTGAAAAGCTGACTCAAATAAGTAGGGAACTCGGCAAGCTGAGAGGGATGTCAATCATTCATATTGGAACCATAAATAATACGAACAAGATCATTAAGGAACTTAAAAAGAAGCTTCTAAATGAGAAGAAGCTAGTGGCAAAATTCTCCAAGCCACTAACTGTACTACCCATTATAGATAGCTTTTCTACAACGCATAGAGGTGGTATAGGATATAAAACGAAGGCAGAAGTAAAAAATAATAATAAAGGAAGAGCTCAAGTGCAACCAACCAAATTCCTCAAGGTATTGTTGTCATCAAACAATTATGACTATGACTGCATGTATGGTCATGACCGCATGTATGATCACTAAAAAAATAGATGATCCTTCAGTGGGGCTGGCAATGCTCCTCACTGGAGAGGAGGAAAAGATATGGAGTTTAGTGCACTTAAAACTACCCATGAAGAAATACAAATGAAAAATTATGAACCATTTGTATTAAAAATTATGAACCATTTGTATTTAGCTAAATAGCAACCACACGCATAGGCAAGGGGAAGGCCATTCGGTAAATGGCCTATCCTTAGGAAAAACATCGTGGTTTTGCAGTCTATTCACCATCATGCACACAGTGACAAGATTGCACAATGAAATAAAAAGAATGCCAAGATCCACTCTTTTGAACTTGAACATACACACTCCACACCAAAAAATAGTTCAGAAGAGCAGGTACAACATTTATGAGTGTTGGTATTGTGGCAAGGTGGGTCACTTTGCTCTGAATTGTTGGTACAACCCAACAGACCCCAAGGTAAAGAATATTAAGTTAATTAAAAATTCCTTTATTTAGAAATTTGCCCTTAAATCTAACAGGAACCAAGGACCCAAGATTGGTTGGGTTCCTAAGGTAAACTACATTTCTCTTGCAGGTATGTCCAAAGGTCAATCAAATGTCAATATGGTACTTGGATAGTGGGTGTTCTAGGCACGTGACAGAAAAAAGTTATCTAAAAAATTATACTCCAGTGAAAAATGGACCCAAGGTTATCTTTGGTGCTTCAGATTGAGGGGTAACAAGCAGAACAACCCTGACTAAGAAAAAGAGCGGCGCGCACAGCACGAATTATCTTCAGGTGGCTGCGGGTCTGAACATGAACACTGTAGTCCTTGCCGCCAATAATGAGATTGACCATCTTTGCCACACAGTCTAGCTTAGCTCGATACGCGACCAACCAATTCATTCCCAAGATTACGTCGAATTTTGACATTTCCAGAACTATGAGATCGGCGAAAACTTGCAATTCTCCAAGCAGGATCGGGCAATTGAGAACGCCGCTGGCTGAGAGATGCAGATGACCGGTTACAGAAACCTCGAAAGGGACCTCAAGTGTCGAAGTAGGTCAACTATGAAGGTCCACGATGTGGCGAGCAATAAAAGAGTGTGATGCACCGGAATCAAATAAGATTTGCATTCACTTATTATTGACCCTAAATCTTCTTAAAAAGGGAAAAATATGACGCATATCAAGATTATTCGAAACTAAGGCAGGCCAGTTTTTTTTTTAATGTAGAAAAATTAAAATTACAATTCTACACAACAACGTACCAGAGATGACGTCGGCCGAAGCGAGCGCCTTACCCTAAGTGATGACGTTTAGCACAGCCTTACCCCTGTCCTGAGCTCCGGGAACAACCTACAGTGGCTGAGCGGGAATCAAGCTTTCCCTCATAGGGCAGTCTTGCTTGAGGTGTCCAACCTGCCCGCACTTGAAACAGGCCTTCTGCCTACGACGGCAGTCCTTCAGCTGGTGGCCCGGCTTTTTGCAGTACACGCAGACGGTGGAGGTAGAGGCAAGCGCCATCTGAGGCGGCGGAGCATGGATGTCCTTTTGCTTCTTCAGGAGAGAACGGCAGACTTGGGCAACATGGCCCACCTTGTGACAGAAGGCGCACACCTCCTTGGGCCCGGGACCTTGCTCCTGAGATGGAGCACTCTTGCGCTTGAGGTCGGATGCTGCGGCATTGCTGGTGTCATGCTGGACTTTCTTGGCAGAACGATCCAGCTCAATTGCTTCCACCTTCAAGGCGGCTCCCACGGTCTCCGCGTAGATGGTGGCGTCATGGGCTACCACATGCTGCTGGAAGTCATGACGGAGTCCCTTCACGAAACGGCTGATCCTTTTGGCTTCATCCGGCACAAACTCTGCAGCAAGGAGGGATAGGCGGGAGAACTCTCTCGCATACTCGGTCACTGTCCTGCCAAACTGCTGAAGGGACGGGAACTTCTCAGCTAACTTGTCCCGCTCCACGGAAGAGAGGAAGTTCTCCATAAGAGCATCCTTGAACTGTCCCCAGTCGAGGTGGCAGAATCGTAGAGGCTACAGCGCTGAAGCCACCAAGTGTAAGCATCCTCGGTCAGCTGATAGGCCGCAAGGAGAACCTTTTGGGCCTCGGGAACTGCAGCATCCTCAAAGTGTTTCTCCATCTGGGAGACCCATTCAGTGATCACGAAGTAATCACGGTCGCCGTTGTAGGTAAACAGATTTAGTCTCTTGAAAGCCAGTGTGTCTGTCATCGCTACAGGAGTAGTCAGACTTGGCACGAGCGGGGCCTCGAGGGTGCCAGCAGACAAGCCGGTCCCAGATCCAGGTGCATGAGGGGTGATGGTATCAGCTACTCCAGTCGTCCCTGCGCTGCGGAAACCAAAGGCTGGATCAGGAGTTGGGCGTTCCCCCTCCAAACGGGTGACACGCTCTAGAAGCTGTCTCAAAAGCTGGACAGTTTCATCTCAAGGGGCCTCCCTCGCAGCAGGGGTAGCTTTCTTTCGCTGTGATCGCTTAAAAGCCATCTAAAAGAATCATAAAAGAATTGAGTAAGAGAAACAGTCAGGCTAAGCATAGCGGATCGAGACTACAGGTTCTAGCATTCTAACACTGTTGGATACATAAATCATGTAATAGTTACAGCATTTTCAGTGGACAACTCTAGGTGATAGCCATGCAAATGCAAATGCGACGATAGAATCGCGTGCGATAGAATTATGATTGTGAAATCCATGTGTGTACAATCTCCATCTGTTGCACTTAGCTTAACACTTGTGCAATGAGTTATGATATGCATGCAATGTAATTATGCCTACAATGCATTCCTAAAAATGCCCATGAATAGATACACATGCCCAAGGTTCTAGCATTCTAACCGCAGTGTATAGTCTGTCTGATAGACTTTAGACAGCGGTTCTTATAAAAACCGCTGTCTTTTTGACTATACACTGTGGTTTTATAAAAACAGCAGTCTAAAGTCTATCTTAGTTTTTTTAAAAATATCAGGTTGTCGTCTTGCGACTTGCTCGCCTTATTGTCTCATGGGCGTCCAACTTATCGCCTAAGCGTCCAGGCGCTCGCCTTGGTTCTCCTTGACACCGTGACAATAATGGTTATTACCTCAGGTTGTTGTCAACATGCCATCATTATGGAGATCCGGGGGTCCTTTTGTAGTAGCCTGCTCATATTCTTTTGACTCACCAACTCATTCCCCAAATGTCTACTTCCCCTTAAAGAAATCTTCTTTGCTTGGACTGAGAACTTCATCTTCAGGTTAAGAAAGTTCCACTGAATGATGCCCAAGGTGATCAACCATTGGGCTCCAAGAACATGTCACATCCCCCCATCAGTGGCAGCAACATATAGGCTTCAAATTGCACTCCTTGCATGTACCACTAGAACTCTTTGCATAGATGTTGGCTTTGTAATCTATTCTTGTCGTCTATGGTCATGGTGAAGAGGGAAGTGGAGATAGATGGCATTTGAATTTGATTGTCGCTCTTTCGTAAAGGAAATTATGAGTATTTCAGAATGCATAATACATGCCCCGTGTGTAAGCCTTTGACCTTCATGGTATGGAAATAGTTGATTCCGATGAGTGCGTGCATTGATACTTAAGGTACTATTAGAGGTTCATGTGAGCAGGTTGGCCTTTCCACTTTTGGATTTTCTTCTGGTAATGTGGCGCAGGGACACGATTCTCCTTCTTCTAAATATGGTTACATCTCAAACACATATAATTGTGCTCTCTTCTTGCAACGATTCCCTATGTTAAAGCGTTTGTCGCACCAATAACATAGTCCCTTCGCTTTCTTCTCTTTTATCTCTTTGGTTTCCATTTTCTTGTGGGCATGAATAGCATGACCCTTGTGGTCATTGGAATGATGATTGGATCATAGTGAGGGCCGTAGAGGGCCATTTGAGCAATGAGACACACTTGCAACCCCCTGATGATGTGGCCCCTTCTTAGTTCTCAGAGACAACTTCTCTTCTTGGATATGTGCGAGACCATAAGCCTTTTGAAGGGTGGAAGGAAAAAAACATCATCATAGTTAGGGAGATTTCCCTTCTTAGGTCTGTTAAGAACAAACTTATGGCATATTCTTCCATAATGAAAAGCTTGTTCCATAATGATTCAAATTCATCGAGTTAATATTGCACAGATGAGGTCTGTTTTAACTGCTTGAGATCACTCATAGGGTCATCATAGAAAGAAGAACTAAACCTTTCTTGTATGGAAATAGCAAATTCATTTCAGGCTATATTATTAAAGAAGCACCTCAGCCTCCAGGAGCACAGCCCCTGTCTCTACCAGGCAGAGGTGGGCGAGGTGCCTCAGGCGCACCTGGGGCGCACCTGGGCGCCCATTCACTGATTTTCAGCGAATTCGGCGCTCAATTTACTGTTCTTTTTTTTTTGCGTCTTACGTGCCTCAGACGCACACCTGCGTCTTACGCCTAGGCTTCAGAATCCCTTTGCGCCTCAGTGCGCCTTCACCTTTAATAACATAGGTTCCAGGATAGCTCTGTTCTAGATATTCTGGTGCGGGGAAAATTTTGGAACCACGTTGATGCTCTTCATTCCAGGTTCACTAATTCCAACTTCACCTTTTAATGCTTCAAGAGTCTCATCAATTTGGAAGAATTGTTCGCTTCTGTACATCCACTCCTTGACTACGTCGCCTTCAAATCGAGGAAATTCCAATCGAGCGTAGCACGTGGGCAGGGAATAAGATCCTTCGAGAAAGGTTGCCGCTCCATAGGCCTCAGAGATGGTTTTGTCCTTTCCTGCTGCCCAACTTCCAGCATGGTAATCATATTGCGCAATTCCTCCAATGTCTTGCTTTGCTTCATCTCCATCTCCTGTACTGTTTGCTTCATGCTCTCCAGCTCCATTCCCAGATCGTGGTTTCTATTAACCATAAGTTTTTTGATACATTTCTAATATTTTTGGAGTTTTATATAACCTTCCTACATTTGCAAGTCAAGCTACACAAGGCCAACCTTGACACTACATTTGCAGTTAGGGGTGAGCATGAAAAACCGCAAAAACCGCCCGCACCGCAAAAACCACGCCAATTTTTAAACCGCACCGCGTAATTTAGGTGCGGTGCGGTTTTGAACTTTTATAAACCGAGCGTGGTTCGGTGTGGTGCAGTTTTTGGATTTTGAAAACCGCACCGCACCGAATATTTTGTGCATTTAATTTTTTATAATTATGTGACATCATTTAAGTATATTAAGTAAGAGTTGATGTATTTATACGATATATTACCGTCAGAGTTAATATAATTAGATGAGATATTTTGCTGAATCATCTCTTCCACACTCACTATAGTGGAATAAAGGCTTAAAACTATAAGGAAAACAAGATGCACGCATTAGTGGGAATATGTCAATATATGGCACATTGGCGACAAATGATACATATAGCCGACCACACTATAGTGGGATAAAGGTTTGAGTGTTGTTGTATCTCTTCCACACACAGAAAACTTGGATATCAATTACAACAGTCTCTTAGTATTAATAATTCAAATTAAAACAAAATATTGCATAAGAAGTGTTGATATATAAGAATGAATGATTCTCCTGCAACAAAGTTTAGTGTGAAAATATTTGTCTATAAAACATGATATTCACAAAATATTACATAGTTTATAAGTTGGTTTGACATCTCCAAAAAGAAAGACAAATAACTGCATCAAAATTTATGAAAATGAAATCACCTGTTGTAAGAAAATGATGTAATTTAATATAATAAAGAGAGAAAAACAGCAAAACATAAAAAAACTCATAAATTATCAAGCAACATTTATAATTCTGATGCTTACTTGTAGTCTATGTAAAATACATGTTAAAAACCGCACCGAAACCGCAACCGCACCGCAAAAAACCGCACCGAACTGAAACCACACCGCATAATTTCGGTGCGGTGCGGTTTTGCTCAGGCAAAAACCGAGCCCTTACGGTGCTGTTGCGGTTTGGGTCAAAACCGCACCAAACCGCACCGTGCACACCCCTATTTGCAGTTTTACACGACTCAATACAAGACACTTAACTGAATTTGGGAATTGACAATTAATGGTAAAAACGGTAAGTGGCATATCAGACTGCAACAGATAATTGGACAGAAGGATGAGCATTACACAGTATCTGTGGGGATTACACCGACCGCTCCATTCTTGATTAGCTGCACCACAGGTTCCAGCTTCCAGGTGTCTGCTCCTGCTGAGTCCATCTCAACATAGATCATTTCATCGCCGCTCTGCCAGTTAAGTTTTGAATTCATGAAAAAACGAAGCATTAATAATGGGAATGAAGGTGAGTAAAAAGTTATTGAACCTTGAAGAGGCGCTGAGAGGAGTATTTGAGGCGTTTGGGGCTGCGTTTTGCGGCCACCAACGTAGAGGCGGAGCGCTGCGGGAGCCGGAGGACGGCAGGAAGGCGGGTGGCGATGGAGTGAGCAAAGGGGATGGAAGAGAAAGCAGCACAACCAGCCTTGGTTGCTTCTGACGCCATTTTCCCCGGGTCCAACATATAAGCTGTGCACTGCATAATTGTGGAAGATACGGAGGCGGGGGATTTCTCGGACGAAAACTATCGATAGGAAAGCAGAAGTTGAAGAGGAAAACAGTACGAATAATTTTAGAGTGGTCTCAAGTGCAAATTAATTCTAAATTAATTTTGTTAAGTGCAAATCAATTTTAGATAAATGTACCTAAAATTTTTCAGTTTGCACATAATCGTGATTTGCCCATAGCCAAAATAGATTTCCATATAAAATTACTCTAATTTTTATTGGCAAAAGGCAAATGGTTATGGTCAAACCCGACTTATTTCAAAACTCAGTTTTTTTTTCTCTGTTTTAACACTAAAGGCACCGAACCCTAAATGCCCGATCCTGGACATACCTCCCGAGCGCCATACGGGGATCGTCCCACCCGGCCCTGTTCGCACACCGCCTTCCCACTCCAGGACGGCCCCTTACGAGCTTCGTCGGGCATCCTCATGTGAACCTTGACACGCCCCACCGTGACTCGCCTCCACCGATTCCAACGCCCCCTAACGTAGGTATTGTTCGCAACTCCTGAATCCGATTTTTTTTTCCTTTATCTCTTACGGTCCGTTCGCCCCCTGGAATTGGAATTGGGAATTGGAATTGGGGCAACAGAATTCCAATTCCAGTGTTCGGATGTTAGGAATTCGCTCGGAATTGGAATTGGTCCAATTCCATGGAATTCAATTTTATACTATGACCAATTATTATGGGTAAAGACAGATATTTCATGGAATTCAGTTTTTTACTATGTCCGTCATTGCCCGATCTCATAGTCGTCCCCGATCTCGCCGCCGCCGTCCGATCTCGTCGCCGCCGTCCGATCTCGTCGTCGCCGCCCGGTCTCGCCACCGCGCCCGATCTCGCCGCCGCCGCCCGATCTCGCCACCGCTCACTCCCGATACCGCCACCGCCCCCCGATCTCGCCGCTGACGACCGATCTCACCGCCGTCGCCCGATCTCGCCGCCGCCGCCGCCCGATCTCGCCGCCGCCGCCGCCCGATCTCGCCGCCGCCCGATCTCGCCGCCGCCGCCGCCCGATCTCGCCGCCGCCGCCGCCCGATCTCGCCGCCGCCGCCACCCGATCTCGCCGCGGTGACCACCGCCCGATCTCGCTGCAGCCGCTCGATCTCGCCGCCACCACTGCCCGATCTCGTCGTCATCGCCTGATCACGGTCCCGATCTCGTCGTCATCACCCGATCTTGGCATCATCGACCGATCTCGTCATCGTCACCTGATCTCGTCATCACCGCCCGATCTCGCCGTCGTTGCCCGATCATAATTAATTGTTTGTACACTACTTGAAGTTGATTTTTCTGATGTTGTGTTCTTTTTTTGCCAATTTCTATATTTTCTTAGAGATTGTAAAAGGAATAATTCCTCCCATCACTTGGTTTTGTTGCAATAACTTCGTCCCCGAGTGACAAGATTCCAACTTTAAATTGTCATGTCGCTCGGTCCTGCAAGCATGAGAAAAAAAGGAATTCTAAACCAATTCCAATTCCAATTCTAGAAATCCATCCTACAGCCGAACAACTGCATTGAAATTCAGACCAATTCCAATTCTCACAGGAAATTGGAATTAGATGAATTCCAATTCTGCAATTCCAATTCCAGGGGGCCGAACGGACCGTTAGATTTTAGTTGGGTTTTGGCGGAATTCACCCACAAATATCTCTCGATTGGCAGAATGCATCCCAAATATTTAAATATGGCGGAATGCACCCCCGATTATTACAATTTTGACGGAATGCACCCTCATTAAGGGTATTTTGGTCAGTTTTTTTATTAGGTTTTTCCCCCTCAAAAACAACTCGGATAGTTTTATTTTTAGGTTTGCCTTCAACACAACCGAGTGGCATCCCTGTCGTGCTTCCCAATCCCAATTGTCGGTGCTTCGTCGCTCGCCGTCCCAGTAGCTCGTCGTCCCATTCGTCGGTCGGCCTGTTCTACTTGGTCGCTTCGCCGCTTGCCTTGTCGTGCTTCGCCACTTCACCACTTCGCTCTTCGTCGTGCTTCGCAATCCCGATCGCCGCTCGCCGTCCCAATCACCGCTCGCCTCTCTTCGCAGTAGCAGCGGTAGTCCCCGGCCTTGATTCTCTACGTTTTTCTCTGGCAAGTATAACAAAATGTATTCGATTTTTTGTTTGTAGTTTAGGGTTTTTCCTTGTTCTTGCTTAAGCCTTTTTTCTTGTATATCATAGAATGTCAAACATGAATTGAGATAATTTTTTGGTTGAAGAAGAAGATCTAAATGCCTCTAACAGTAGTAGTGATTCAAGTTGTAGTGAGGATAATGATTCGTCATTTTCTGATAAGTTTGTGGAGAGTGACTTTGAATTAGATGATGTTATTTTTGATGAGAATGTGAATCACAAAATTGAAAGTGTTGGCAAAAGAGATGAACAAAAAGGATACACGAGTAAGAAACAAGGAATACATAATGCACAGTTGATTCAACAATGCCTTCAACATCAACGAAAAAATCTAAACTTTCGGTAAGCAAAAAAATCATTATTATCATATCTTTAAACATTATGAACATATTTTCATATTTGATTTTTTATTGTTATCATTAATTTCGTGTAGGCAAGGAAGGCTACTTGATGTTTGAAGAAAATGTCCAGCCTGAATGGTTTTTTGAAGAAAAAATCATTGGTGAATACTATGTCATCATTCATATGTTTTTGTTATATATAATGTTATAAAGTTTACTAAAAAAATGTTTTTTTTAAAAATGCAGGTTTTGCGGGAAAATTTTGTGTATGGATGGTGGCATGTACTAGATGATGTTTTGAAGAAATTAATGGATGGTGTTTTGTAATTTTAATATTTCCGGATGATGTTTTGTAATTTTTGTGTATATGGATGATGTTTTTGTATAATTTTAATATATCTGAATTATGTTTTGTAATTTTCATGTATCTGGATGGTGTTTTGAATGAAATATTGCGACTATTTTCAAAAATGATGCTTTTGGATGGTATTCTCAATTCAATTTCTATTGAATTTTCAAGGAGGTTTGTGAAAGCACAACGAATTAGATGGCGTTGCTGCGAAAAACGGTTTAAAATACCCTGAAAAAACGGTTTATAATCACTTTTTAGGTGATGAAATTGCTAAAATTAAGCCAAAAAATGATATTTTTGGTCAAGTGAGGGCCCAGGACAAAAATACCCCTAAAAACAGCACGGGTGTGCATTTCGCCAAAATTGTAATAATCGGGGGTGCATTCTGCCATATTTAAATATTTGAGGTGCATTCTGCCAATCGGGAGATATTCGGGGGTGCATTCTGCCAAAAAGCCATTTTAGTTGTTTCCATTCCGATGTTTTTGTTGTTTGGCTTGATCTGAGAATTCCACATCCATTTTTTTTATTCCATACCCCTTTTCTCTAGATTTAGGGTTAGATTCTTTAGGGTTTTTTGGCTTAAATGAGACTACTAGTTTTCTTTTTTTGTAGATTCAAAAATTTTTATGTAATAAGAACCAATGATACTAAATGGATTCTCTCAAATTTCAGCGGTTTATTGTACACCTCAAATCAACTCTATGGACACAAAGGAACTGTTTGGTAACTTAATATTTCCAAATAAAATTGTACTATACACTTGTTTCTTGTATTGTTTGCTTGTTGCATATGGTAAATGCATTTTTCTTGTTTTTCTTGCTTAAATAGATTCAAATGGTCCTATGGATAACACCACATGTGCCACCTCTGTGGAGAATTTGACACAAGAATATAATTTTGATTTTGGTTATCATTTTAGAACTTTAATGTGCTTTCCTACAAAAGAGGAGTTGATTAGTTGGGCACGAAATGTTGCTAAGGATCTTGGTTTTGTACTTACAATTTAAAGTGCGGACATGTTAACATCTAAGGCAAGACCTAGAGTAATGCTTGAGTGTGATAGGCTGGGGTTTAAACGACACAATCAAAGTGCAAAGACTCCAAATTGAAATTTTCAAAAATTATATGGTGTTGATAGAAGATTGGAATTATTGGCATTTATGGACTGTACGGTTTCTCCAGCGCCATTGTACAAGTAAATGACTATGTCTGATATGGGATTAGTAGTGGTATTCTTTTACAATATCAAATTCGTTCACTTCTCAAAATTTCAGTCATATACATTTATACCGCTACATTCAGCACCTCCACCATTCCCATTGATAGTTTACATTGGGTTCATAAATGACAATCACTTTGTCGGGCTTTTGATGCACGATGATTGCCCACTACCTCTATTATTCCCAAGTTGGGGAAGATATAGAGCATTTGTGGTTTTGGAATCGACGTTTTGCGCAAGCAACTCTGTCATGCTTCTTTGATGTTGGTTGTTAGAGGACGAGACCCAGACGACATCGTGACCTACTATCAGGGCGATAGATGGATGCTTCTAGCTAAGTAGTGAGAGGTCTGACTTATCGGGTAGGGGGATGTCGTTGAAGGTTGTGGTGAAGGGCGGACCTTCGAACCTGAGAAACCGTAAGGGCGGCAGGCCCTGACGGTGTCGTGACCTACTGCGACGGAGAAGGACGTAACTTTAGTCAGTGGTAGTGGAAGGTGATGAGTCCGATATTTATAGGGTTTTTCGGACTCATCTGGGCTTGTTTTCTCACTCATGCACTGCATTTCAACCGGATTTCGATTATATTTTATCACTAGGTCATTGACCACTTTGTGTACCGTTTTAGCCCATGGGGTGTGAAATTGCACATTCTTTTGTTGGGGGTATGTACATGGTGCTCCTCATGGCTCTTTCTGTGGTTGCATTTTGCAAGTTGTTGCTGGGAGCTGGTGCTCCAGTTGGTTTCATTGCTGTGCAGGTAATCGGGACGTCTCATACTTATTTTCTAGTTTCTGTGTAAAACACACGGTCGTGTGAATTTCTTCTCGCACGGTCTCTTGGCAATCGTGTGTTTTACATAGCAATTCTAGGGACTTCTGTGGCTACCCGTGCGTTTTGTTCCCGCATGATTTCGGTCAAACCGTGCGAGAAGGAATCGCATGGTCTGCATATTTTTCTCTGTGTTTTTGTTTTCTGTGGTTAATCATTTGTTTTCCTTCACGCACGGGCGGAAACGTCAGTGTGCAAGTAAAACGCATAGTTCTCTTGTACCATATTGTTTTCCTGCGCTCTGTATTTACCCGTGTGATTTCCTTTACGCATGGGCGGAAGTGTCCGTGCACAAGTAAAACGCATTGGTCAACGCATCTCCATCCGCAAGTTTGGCCTGGAAGTTAATAATGCACGGTTAACACACAGTCGTGCGCGTGCCTATTTTTCTGGCCTGCTTCTATTTAAAGCGCAGATTTTCCTCCATTTGGAAAGAGCTTCATCTTGAGCCGTTCCAGCCGCCTTTTAGGGAAAAGCTCCGCCCTTCCACCTCCATCCTTCATCTTCCACCAAGGAGAGAAGTTTCGGCCATGCTCCTGAAGCCTATACCTTGTCGGTGCTTGCTCTCGGCCTTCTCCTTCATCTTTTGAGCTCCATTTCATGCTTTGGCGTTGTATCCATCAAGCAAAGGGAAACTTGAAACTTTCTTCCGCATCGTGACACGAAGAAGACGGGCCCATTGGAAGGTTGTGACAGCACTTCTCTACCCCGGACGTAGTTGAGGACCGAGCTTGGACGCGGATTGACAACCCGACGATTCCTTCCGCGACCCCTCGACGAGCCTTCGGATTCGGTCGATCTCTTGACTTATTCTTGCTTTCTTGCTGAATATTGGTGTTTAAATCTATTTATTTTGACGATGTGAACTTTAGTTATAAACTTTATGTGATTCATGTCTATGTGAACTTGTATTATTTTATGCTTTAGTTGCATGACTTGGGCCGCATATCCATCTGCCACCACATCCATTTTTGCCGCACTAGCAATTGCTAGTGGCGTGCGTAGCGAAGAGGTGCTCATGACCCTCATTCTGCCATTCTCACCACCGCATCCGCAAGCCTACTCGTCCATCCGTCCAGCGATTCGGTGCATAGCGGCCCGTGTAGTCTTCCATCCCGCCTGACAAAGCATTGCATAGCGGCATTGCATAGGAGTAGTTGATAGTGTTTTACTTTCTTTTTCCACAAAATACCAAAACCCCCCTTTCGTAGGTTATATCCTTGGACTTCAATCTCAAGTCCTTCTTGTTAGACAACTCCCCCTTGCGGTATTCCTTGAGAGATTCAATACTTGGGATAACCTCCCCATTTTATATTACTTATGTGAGCGGTACACTTGTCGTAAGCGCATCAAGTATTTGGCGTCGTTGTCGGGGAACACTGTCGTGTGAGTTTTCTAAATGAAGAACTTGTGATTGTTGTTTTCTTGTTTTTATTTAATTTTCCTGCTTTCTATTTATTTTGCTTATTTCTTTTTGTCCGTATCTGATTTTTAGTTTAGACAGCAGATCTGTTCTATTTTTATCATAGTGTGTAGCAACCTTTTCGGTAAATATTTTTTGTTCGCGATGTATTCCGAGCCGAGTGTCATCTCTATGACACTTTGCGTCGATGCATCGATGTCATGACTGTTATGAAAGCCAAGCATTGTATTAGATGTTTGTTATGCCAAGGTGTAGGCCACATGGTGAAGGACTGCCCTCGCTTGTGCGAGCCTTCTCCCTCTGAGGGCGTGTACGCAACAATCTCCCGTTCGCAGAAGACTATTATAGACAGGCCTACCAGGGTGTTGTCTGGCCCATACACTGACATAGCTCATTTAGCTCGATCTTTACCCGTTGAGATTACTGAAATCTTTCGCCGCATACAGATCCTTCATGGGTCCCTTGCTCCCTTTTTACAAGCTACCCTTGAGTGATGACGATCATTCCTGTGTTAGCCAACAAAAAGAGGATCAGGAATCCATGGGCGCTCTTGTATGGGATGCAGAGATTGTTCCTGTCAATGGGGTGGCATCTGCAAATAATCTTGCGATGGGGCCCGCTCGTTCAGTGCTCGATTGTGAGAGCAGTTTCGGCCCTCTGCAATTTTTACCAGAGTTTGCTACTCCTTTTTCTTGTTAGTCGGCTGACGATGCCGTATTCATGGGTGACTCGGTGCCCGAGGTTACCCCGAAGTGGGATGATGATTCCTCTATCTCCGACGGAGAATGTGGATATTTAGAACACTTTTACGTACCCCGGTGGGATGAGGAATATTCTCTTTCTGATGCGGAGGTTTGCACCTCTTTATTGGACGAGGCCATTCCTCTTGCCACTGCGGATCTCGATTTATCGGATTCTCCACGATACGACTCGTATGATACCGACGATGGTCTATGCTTAGATCTTGCTGAGAGTGATACCGGGATCACTCTCTCAAATTCTGATTATTTTAGTTCTTCTTCTATTTTATTACTTGATCCCCCCTTATCTATCTGAGCCTGTGCAAGTTGAGTCTCCACGGGTACGTTGGGATGACGATGAGCCTGGTACTCATGTCGTTGCCATCGCTTCCTACACAGCTGTGGTTGATGATACCTTACTAGGCAAGGATTTATTTTGTGATAAGATGAGCGAGGACCAGCGCTCCTCCTTATCTTATTTCCTACTTCCTCTACCAATATTGGGCAGGTATTATTATGTAGGCAGAGGGGTAACTGATCTATCTCCGTATCGGTACTCGTTACCATAACGGATATTAGGCCAGTTACCTATGCACTTTTCTTTTCATAGGCCCATTAGTTAGGACTTTTTGGCTTTCGAAAAAGTCGTGCTGGGATGACAATAACCCCAGTACTTATCTAGGAGTAGGATTAATTAGTTAGTATTTACTATTTTAAAATTAGCTTTGCGTGTTGTTTGTTTTGAATTTTTTGTTTCAATGCATGCTTGCGAGCGTTTTGTGCGCTTGTGCTTAATTTGGGGAGTTGGCCTAGTCGCTCAGGATGTTCTTTGTCCATGTGTTTTTATTTTTCTCGCTGTTGTCGCAGGATGAGGCTTCCCGGAGAAAATGATGTGAATTGGACTGTTTTTTCAAAACGCACGGTTTGGGGAAACCGTGCGCGGCAAAAACGCACGACCGTGCATTTTTCTTTTATTAAAAATGCAGGATGAGTGTTTTTGACGCACACTGGCCCTAATTCCCGTGCGACTGCACAAGCGTCCGCTTCTCCTCCTTCTCCGGCGAAATCTCTTCCTCCTCCTCCAAATCCTCCTTTATTCTTCATTTCTCTCCCTATTTCTCCCTCTCCTCATCATCATGGGTTATAAGAAAGTGATTAGCAAGCTGCGTAGCTTTGGTGGTGTCACTTCCTCTTCCACGCGAGCTTCGGTTCTGGCGGAGCCGGAGGATGCTCCGGAGGATCCGGTGAATACTGAAGACGCAGAGCGGATGCTTCGTTTTGGGAGACCTAAAATGGTCGCGAGGTATAAACGCTTGGTCCAAAAACCTTTTTTGGATTTCCGTTTCGTTTCGGATGAGGAGCTTGCGGTTATCAGTCTAAAGGCTGAGGTGGATCGATTACTCGATGTGGGTTCATGGCGTCATCTATTCTCCATTATGTAGACTGGATTTCGCGAGCTCGCGCTCGAATTCCTCTCCACCTTATGCATTTTGGAGCGACGAGACGCGGCTACTGGCGAGTCCACTGCGGTGGCATTTCGGATGAACTTGAGCCCTTACAATTTTAGTGTGGGCATGATTGCCATTTATGTGGGGATATACGCGGTTGAGGAACTCATGGAATCAGACATTCTTGCCCGACCCTTTGAGTTCCCAACTGGCGCTTCTCCCCACGCATTCTGGCAGGAGATCACCGGATTGCCACATCAGTACGAAGCGCGTTCTGCCAAGTCGTACCAGATTATTTCTCCCGCACTCCGCTATGTTCAGCACTTGATCGGGCACAGCATCAACGCCCGCTCGATGAGTCAGAACATAGCAGGGTGGTCGGATCTGCTCTACCTTTACAACATGCATCATGGCATCCCTCTCCACCTAGGCCGCGTTCTTGCTGATTACTTCCTTCACCAGGCCACGTACGTGACCCTGAAGGCCATCGGTGGTTCGCATTTTATTACACGAATCGCCAAGGGATTAGGAGTCTTTGACACTTTGCCCGCCATGACTCCCATTTCCCGTGGCAATTTCATTTTTGTGACCATGATGACCACCTTCAGGTTGGTGCGTCGTGTTTCTTCTGGCGGTACATGGAGATACGTTGTTCGTACTGTTGAGCGTGAGCAGCCAACTAGGGCTTCTTCTGCTGCTGCGGGTTCTTCTTCGGAGTCTCCCAGGCCCGACGATGCCGCTCCTGGCCATACTATGCCTTTGGCTCGCACGTCTTCTTTTGCCCATGCCTCGCATCGTAGGAGTTTTGAGGAGGATTATCCCGACTACTACGCGCGGAATTTGCAAATGGAAGAGCTGATTCGCCGGCAGTACGCCATGACCGAACTTATTGTTGAGTTTCTTGGGGTGCCCCCTGTTGTCCCTGCTTGAGCCTCTACTTCTCATGCCCGTACTCCGCCTCCGCCTCCGCCTCCGCCTTTTTCTGATCAGCTTGAGTGATTGCTGCTGTTCTTCTCGGTTGGGATTATTTGTTGTTTTTGCTTCATATTTGTATATTGGTTATTTTGACTGATTGTATATATTACTTTATTCAGCTGGGGCATCGTCCTCAGGGTAATTATTAGTTATATTGTTTGCATTTTCTGTCTTTCTTGTGCTATTGTCTTTAGTTTCATTTGATATATGTGATGTGATATTGTGTTTAGTACTAACTCGCAAGTATTGCTTAGCTTATATTTTTTATGGCTTGGTATACATTTTTTTTGTTGGAGCTATTTTGTAGGTGGCCTCTCCTTGGTGCGGCGGGGAGAGCTAAAATTTTTTGCAGGTTTGGCTTCTGATTTTTCACGCGTCTTCTGGTATGCTCACTAGCTGAGTATTGGGTAACCTCTTCCCTTAGCTCTATCAGATTTTAATTTCATTATCATATGCTGTGTAGCTTAGTGTAAGTCTGGGGGAGAGCCGGTGTTTGTTACCTTCTACACATGCACATTTCATTTGCATATTAGAAGTTTTTAATGTTGATGTTCATTGCATCGCACGTCACTGTATCCATATGAGCGCATGCTTAGATGTTAGCGTGCTGCAAGTTAAACTCATTTCGTTTGTATGATTTGGGAAAATAATTGTGCTGGCATAGGATTGTGAGACGGAGTAAAATGTTGAATCATGCAGTACTCCTAGTCGAGTGCTCTCGTCTCATGTAGAAATTGGAGTAGATTTAATTTTTCTGCATGCTTATAGTTTTATATTTTTATATTTGCGTAAAGACTTTCAAAAATTGGTGAATCCTGTGTGAATCGAACGGTAGTGTAGCCGTCACTAGACTCGTTTTGCTCGAGTCGGGAGGAAGAATCATCTTTCTCGGTGGTTAAGAACTTGCCCCAAGCTACTCTTGATGCATTGGCGCATGGTTAGTCTAGCGTGAGCGCGATGTAGGCCATCATTTTGGCCCGGTTGAGCTTTGTAACATTCCTAACGTCTTATCCTCGCTAGCCCCATTGTGTCTACCCCTTCTTTTAATTCAGCTCCACCATTATTTCACCAAAGCCTCATAGCCGATCCTAGTCGTACACCCAAGTCGAGCTTTAGTGTTTTACATTTTTCATGTTGGGGTGTTGATGTGGTGATATTACATGTGAATATGTGGATGTACTCCAAAGCTTCTATTTGCTGAAACTGTTTAAAGAAAAAAACTGATTTAAAAAAAAATTATATGTGGAAATGAAAAGTAAAAAATAAAAAGCATGATTAAAAATCCTATTGGAGATGTGATTGTAATTGGATTAGGCAGTGCACACACCCATATGTTAAAAGTTAAGTCTGGGATGTAGTGTACCCATGTGTATTTTGGTTAGCAGATGGATTTTTTTATGCTAGCTCATTTGGGTTAGGTGTGTAGCCTTCTTATTTATCTTTGTTTACCCCACTGAAACCCAAGCCCCATGATTATCCTAAAGTCCTATGGATTCACGCTTGAGTCAAACTAGTGTCGTGGAGAGAGTGTAAACGGGAAAGCGTATGGTCCCCGACATTGGTGGATTCCTTTGGAGGTGATCCTGAGCCTCGGTCTTTAGCAAAGCTCACCTTAATGGCCCGCCTACTTTCTTCCTTCGCGTGACTAGAAGATTCACCGTGATTCCATTTTTGAGTAATAATCAAATATTGATACGCATTGTGAAAAGTGTAAACTATTTTGCATACTTAGAAATTTCCTCTATTTATATTTTTATGCGTACGAGCATGCGACTTCGCATGATACTCCATATCACAATTTCTATGTTAGCTAAGTCATTTTTTCTGTCTACATAGATTTAGTTTGCTCGGGACGCGCAAACAGGTAAGTCTGGGGTGTGTTGAGTACGATATTTATAGGGTTTTTTGTACTCATCTAGGCTTGTTTTCTCACTCGTGCATTGCATTTCAACCGGATTTCGGTTATATTTTCATCACTAGGTCATTGACCAATTTGTGCATCATTTTTGCCTATGGGTGTGCAATTGAACATTCTTTTGTTGGGGGTATGCACATGGTGCTCCCCATGGTTCTTTTTGTAGTTGCGTTTTGCAAGTTATTGCTGGGAGCTGGTGCTCTAGTTGGTTTCATTGCTATGCAGGTAGTCGGGACGTCCCAGACTCGTTTTCTAGTTTCTGTGTAAAACACACGGTCGTGCGAATTTCTTCTCGCACAGTCTCTTGGAAATCATGCGTTTTACAAAACAATTCTGGGGACTTCTGCGCTACCTGTTCGTTTTGTTCCCGCATGGTTTTAGCCAAACCGTACGAGAAGGAATCGCACGGTCTGCATATTTTTCTCTGTGTTTTTGCTTTCTGTGGTTAATCGTGTGTTTTCCTTCACGTACGGGTGGAAGCGCCTGTGTGCGAGTAAAACGCACGGTTCTCCTGTACCATATTATTTTTCTGCGTTCTGTGTTTACCCGTGCGATTTACTTCACGCACGAGCGGGAGCACCCGTGCGCGAGTAAAATGCACAGGCCAACGCATCTTCATCTGCAAGCTTGGCTTGGAAGTTAATAACGCACGGTTAACGTACGGTCGTGCGCACCTATTTTTCTGACCTGCTTCTATTTAAAGCGCAGATTTTCCTCCATTTGGAAAAAGCTTCATCTTGAGCCATTCCAGCCGCCTTTTAGGGCAAAGATCTGCCCTTCCACCTCCATCCTTCATCTTCCACCAAGGAGAGAAGCTCCAGCCATGCTCGCAAAGCTTATACCTTGACGGTGCTTGCACTCGACCTTCTCCTTCATCTTTTGAGCTCCATTTCATTGTTTGGCGCTGTATCCATCAAGCAAAGGGAAGCTTGCAACTTTCTTCCACATCGTTACACGAAGAAGACAGGACCATTGGAAAGTAGTGACATCCCTTCTCTACCCCGGAAGTAGTTGAGGACCGAGCTTGGACGCAGATTGACAACCCGACGATTCCTTCCGCGACCCCTTGACGAGCCTTCAGATTCGGTCGATCTCTTAACTTGTTCTTGCTTTCTTGCTGAATATTGGTGTTTAAATCTATTTATATTGATGATGTGCACTTTAGTTATAAACTTTATGTGATTCATGTCTATGTGAACTTGTACTATTTTACGCTTTAGTTGCTTCCTCAATGTCAAAAGACAAGTTGGATGTGTTGTTGCCCAATGGGTGCTCAATGCGCGCGGATAGAGTCTGTGTGGTAAAGTTACGGATCAGGGATCAAGAGTTTGATTTGCAAGCGTCGGTGCTGCCGTTAGTGGAGTTCGATGTAATCTTTGGAATGGACTGGCTCTCGGTGCAGCAAGCATGCATTGATTACAACCGAAAGGAGGTTAAGTTGGGACTGCATACTGATCGGGAGACCACGTTTGCTGGTATGAAAGGGTCGAGCAAGATTTTAATGACAGCTCTCCAAGTGATTAAGGCAGTTTGGTCTGGGGCTGAGCTGTTTGTCACTTTAGTGCAAGCTTCAATGCCTAAACCTAGTCTGGACAGTATTGCAATGGTGTCCGTGTATCCTGATGTATTCCTAGACGATCTCCTGGGAGCCCCTCCTCAGCGGGAGATTGATTTTACAATTGAGCTGGTGCTGGGTGCCAAACCAGTGTCACGCTCTCTGTATCAGATAGTGCCTAAGGAGATGGCGGAGCTGAAGGTGCAACTGCAAGAATTGTTAGAGCAAGGGTATATGTGTCCAAGTTCGTCGCCTTGGAGCGCACCAGTCCTCTTCGTTAAGAATAAAGATGGGAGCTTGCGACTCTGTATCGACTATCGGGAGTTGAACAAGCTTACGGAAAATAATAAGTATCTGATACCAAGTATTGACGATCTATTTGATCAGTTGGTTGGGTCAACGGTATATTCGAAGCTAGATCTAAAATCTGAATACTACCAGCTAAGGATAAGGGAGAGTGACATCCCAAAGATAGCGTTCAGCATACGGTTTGGACATTACGAGTTTACGGTCATGCTGTTTGGGCTGACCAATGCGCCATCCGTGTTTATGGATCTGATGAACAGGATGTTCAGAGAGTACCTGGACCATTTCGTGATAGTATTTATCGACGACATCTTGGTGTACTCGCAGTGTGAGTATGATCATTACAAGCATCTGCATATGGTATTAGAGATATTGAGGAAGAATCAATTGTATGCTAAGTTCTCCAAGTGTGAGTTCTGGTTATCCTCAATAGCGTTTCTTGGTCATATTGTTAGTGGTGAAGGGATAGCAGTGGATCTGGCAAAGATAGCAGCGATTCAGGAGTGGTCAGTGTTGACTTCGGTGGCGGAAGTCCGGAGCTTTCTGGGGCTTGCCGGCTACTATAGGCGCTTCGTAGAGAACTTCTCGCGGATAGCGCTACCACTCATGACATTGACAAGGAAGGATCAAAAGTTTGTGTGGACGCCAGAGTGCGCGCAGGCTTTTGAAGAATTGAAGAGGCGGTTGTTCACGGTGGCTATTTTACGTTCGCCGAGTGGGTCCGAAGGGTTTGAAATTTATAGTGATGCTTCGGGCAGTGGTTTGGGCTGTGTTTTGTTATAGCATGGGAGCGTGATAGCATATGGATCACGACAGTTGAAGGTTCATGAGAGAAATTATCCGGTCCATGACTTGGAATTAGCAGCCGTGATATTCTCTCTAAAGCTGTGGAGGCACTATCTGTACGGTATGAAGGTCAATATCTACACCGATCATAAGAGCCTGAAGTATTTGCTAGATCAGAAGGGCCTGAACATGAGGCAATGAAGGTGGATGGAGTTCCTGGGGGACTACACTTTCGAAATACATTATGTGCCCGGGAAAGGTAATGTAGTGTCAGATGCGTTGAGTCGTAGGGCACCTGCGTAAGCAAACTTGTTGGCGGTGTATGATGAGAGTTTGGTCCGTGATTTGGAGGCATTGGAGATCTCCTATGTTGACAAGCAGTCTAGTGCCGAGGCAATTTTGTGTTGGACGGAGGTGCAGTATGACCTGGCTGATAGGATTCGGCGGGCTTTGGTTCAGGATAGCAGTATGAAGCAGATCTTGGATGAATCGTTGGATGGGTCAAATTCCCAATTTGCGGTTGAAGATGGACTGCTAAGGAAGGACGGTCGCCTATGCGTCCCTAGTGCGGATAATCTTCGGGAGGAGTTGATGTATGAGGCTCATCATAATAAGTACTCAATCCACCCGGGGAGCACGAAGATGTATAGCGACATGAAGAAGTTGTTTTGGTGGCCAGGGTTGAAGAAGGATGTAGAAGTTTATGTGGCGAAGTACTAAACTTGTGCCTTAGTGAAGGCGGAATGCTAGAAGCCCGGAGGTTTCTTAAAGTCATTGCCTATCTCGGAATAGAAGTTCGACGACATTTCCATGGATTTTGTGCATGGTTTGCCAAGGCCGCAAAAGGGAAATGACGCCATTCTGGTGGTCGTAGATAGATTGACAAAAGTGTCGCACTTCATCCCGAATAGGAAGAAAGATCCGGTGGAAAAGTTAGCCAAGCTCTATATGGACAATATTGTACGGTTGCTTGGTGTGCCCCGCAGTATTGTTAGTGACCGAGACAGACGCTTCACGTCAAATGACTGGAGGCTGGTGCATAAGTTGTTGGGAACTAAGCTGAGTTTCAGCATAACCTTTCATCTGCAGATGGATGGTCAGACTGAAAGGTTCAACAGGACGATGGAGGACATGCTCCGTATGTGCGTCTTGGATTTCGGAAAACAGTGGGAAGATCACCTGTAAATGGTAGAGTTTGCATACAATAACAGTTATCAAGCGAGTATTGGAATGACGCCTTTCGAGGCCCTATATGGGAGAAGGTGTCGCACGCCGTTGTCTTGGTTGGAGACAGGCGAGTCAAATTTATACAAACGTCAGGCAGTGGAAGACATCATTTAAATGGTACGTACGATTCAGGAACGGTTAAAGATCGCTCAGGACAGGCAGGCAAAATACTATAATGCCAAGCATAGGAATGTGGAGTTCAGTGTTGGCGAATGGGTGTATTTTAAAATCAAGCCATTCAAGGGTGTCTCGCGGATTCGACGCTTGAATAAGCTGAGTCCAAGATACCTTGGACCATTTGAGATCCTAGAGCAGATTGGCGAAGCAGCGTATCAATTGAAGCTGTCAGTGGAGTTGAGTGGGCTACACGATGTATTCCACGTATCGGTATTGTGGAAGGTGGTACAAGAGCCTTCGCAGGTCATTGCGGTCGATCAAGTGCCAATTGATAATGGGTTGACGACAAAGGTCAAGCCAGTTCACATTGAAGACTTTGAAGTCAAATGGCTCCACAATAAGGAAATCCGAATGGTTAAGGTCCGTTGGGATAACTGCGAACGTGAGGAGCTTTCTTGGGAGCGAGAGCAGACTATGTTGGAAGAATACACCGAATTATTCGACTTAGGTAATATTTAAGTTCTTTTGTGTACCTTTACATAATTTCATAGACGAAATTCTTTAAGGGGGGGGGGGGAGATTTGTAATGCCCCGAAACTCAAAAGTGAAACGGGCGGTGTTTGAACCAAGTTCGGATCTTGGTAGGGTGAATACGGCCTGTGACACGGGCGTGTCACATGACCGTGTCGTGTTTGGGTCGTCGAGTTGAGGTCGACGAGCGTTGAGTGCTCGAACACGACCTGGGACACGAACGTGTCCCAGGGCGTGTCAAGCACACGACATGGGACACGGGCGTGTCACATGGCCGTGTACTTCTATGGAAAGTTTTGTCCTGTGTCGACTGAGGGACACGGCCCGGAACACAGGCGTGTACTGGTTAACACGGGCGTGTCAAGTCTGACACGGGCGTGTCGACACCCGTGTCCACTATGGGATATGACGGTTGGCGTGGCGGTTATTTGCGACACAGCCCATGGTCACGGGTGTGTCGAGGACCCGACACGGGCGTGTCAGGTTGGGACACTGGTGTGTCCCAACCCGTGTTTTTTTCTGTGCTCGATAATCGTGGCTGGATCGAGGCACACGGCCTGGGACACGGTCGTGTGCAAAGCCGTATTCGGCCCAGGATTAAGAAACTTTAGGCTAGTCTGAGCCGTTCGTTTTCTTTAAATACGATCTGATGGCCCAGATGAGATCCTGCTATGTTAAGTTCGGGAATAGAGGATTAATCCCTCATTTTCCTCTTGAATTCCCTCTTTCTAAGAAGTTAGAGAGAGAAGAGAGCAATGAAGAAGGAAGGGAGGAATCCGGCCTCCAGCGGAGCGTCGGAGCACCAAATTGAGAACCGAGACCAGATCTGTGGAGAGAATCCCCTTGCGAAGCCTTACATCCGGCTAGTTTCTCATGACGTCAAAGCGGACTTCAAGGGTAACGATTCTCCACTTGGACATGTGAAGTCCTTTTCTTTTCTTTATAGGAAACCCGCTCCCGCAAGTGTGCGGTGAGTGCGTGGTGTTCCTTGGGGTAGATGTGAATAGTCCCCCTTATGTTGCATGTAGAGTCCGGAATCAAAGTACGGACTTAGGCATTGTGTGTGAAGCCTACCCGGACGTGGTTGTCTGGATCTGTGATGTTGCATATTGTATGGATTGCCAGGGAAGACTCTGTGCTTTGTGTTTGCGGGTTTTATACGCGGTAGATTGCAGCAGGGATCCTTGGGGACTAACTCCAAGGCGCACCCAGAAAACTGGGCGAAAACGTAATTCTGCTAACTTGGTGGCCGTGAACCAGCCTTGAATATAACTGGGTTATGTGATGTTTGGAAATGAATTAGGATCCGGGTGAAGCTTGGCCCGCGCATACGTCTTAAAGTGACTAGGCGGAGTGAGCAACAGGCGGGTGGAAACGGACCTGAGCTATGTAGTTCAGTGCTAGAGGCCCTAAAGTGGAACTGGCCATTGGCATAGTCGGGAGTCTTGGACTGCGGTCAGAAATACTAAAAATGCTCACATTGTTTGTCGTCTCGAGGATACTGGTGAAGCCACGGAATTGACTGAATTTTCCGTGAATGTGCCCTGAGTGCACGGGGTGTTTTACCGGGCGAGCCTACACCTGTGGCGTAATATACTTATGCGCTTAATTGTTTAGCTGGGATAATGAAATGCAAGGAAGGAGCACCGCCGTCCCAAATAAGGGGCGGGGTCGTTATAATTTGGTCAGCTTTAGCTGACCGTTGCTTTGTTTTCCACCGTGCGGTGGAATGTTGCTTGCAGGTGCTGCAGAACCAAGTACCAAATAGCGGGCTGAAGCCGAAGCTGCTGTGCTGGCCCTCGAAGGCCAAAGCGAACTGTTATTTTATTTTTATCATATGTGGCCGGCCTACGAGCCGATGTCTGTAAAACACTATGTTGTTAAGTGAATATTTGTAAGGCCATGAGGCCAAGTACTCTATTGTGTATTTGTTATATTTCATTCCTGTGGTGAATAGTGGATATTCATGCTAGTGTTGTGCAATTTTGGGTTCTCTTAAACTGTTTAAAAGCTTCCGCTAGAATGCTCTGTATAGGGTGAGTAGTTGAGTACTTGGTATTATTATGTAACCCTTCCGACTCTTCGTGGTATATGGCGTCGGGTTCTAGCTGGACCATCTGTTATATGCCATACGACGGATGGGGGTGTTATAGCTCGAACGTGGTCCTGGAGAAACGGTGAAGTGTATACCTTCAAACTGTTGGCAAGCGCGAGAGGGATAGGCCCTAGAGATGTCGTGACCTATTGCGGTGGATAAGGGAAAAACCTTTGATCGATGGTAGTGGGAGGTCACTGGGATGTGGTCCCTGCAGATATGGGGTCCTTTGGCAAGGTTGGGGTCTCTGCTTAGAATACCCAAACACTCTGTTTATAGAGAGCAAAGTCTGCTTTTGGGAGATCCGAACACTCTGTTTGGAGTGGCTGGAGTCTCCTTTTGAGAGATTCGAACACTCTGTTTGGAAGAAGCTGGAGTCTCCTTCTGGGAGATCAGAACACTCTGTTTGAAAGAGGACGGAATCTCCTTTTGGGATAATTGAACCCTCAGTTTATGCTGCAGCTCAGTTGGTGATGAAGAGTGGTTTGAAGACTCTTTATGAAGGAGGTTGCGGGTTCGAGACCTGGCCTCAACAATGCATCGTGGCCGAGAAACATGCGCGGAGAGGCTTTGGGGTGCATGACATGTAGATCAGTTGAGGCTTAACCCTTTCAAGCTGGATGTTGGGGGTGTCGGCGACCGTCCTTTCGAGCCGTGGGATGGGGAGGCCATTACAAAGAGTGCACTTTTAAAAATGAAGAAATAAAAATGATCCAGATTATAAAAATCATCACGGGCGGTCTACCATGCCACGATGAGTAGTTCGCGGACGAACTATGCAATGGAAGCGTGGTGGACCGCAACATGATCATGATGAAAGTCCACACAAATCTCCGCAAATACAAACCAAAAGATTCAAGTCTTTAACTTAATACCTAGTCTTGAGCATGAATGGAAGTTCTGACACGTCTATTTAAAATTTTTTGAGCAGGAGGTTCGGGAACCCAGCCTCAGGGTGAGAGATGGGGACTATTTTGATAACTTTGATGAGGAAATGTACAATCCAGACACCCCAGTTGAAGACTGGGCATGAGATTTCATCTTTTGCTTTAATAGGATGAGGAAAATTAGGAGTTACTCAATTGGCTCAATTAATTCCAATTGGAAACTCCCAATCAAAATAAATATGAAATCTGGAAATTAAATATATGAAGGAATTTCTTCATCATGTCAAAATCATGCCAAGAGCGATACAAAGTTCGCGTCATGAAGTCACGAGACGATCGAGCCCACCTATCACGGGTTTTAAACTTTCGCGCGACTAAATTATGGACTTATTTATATCGAGATGTCCCGAGATAAAGTACACAATTATTTAAGGCTGTTTGGGCTCCCGCGAATGTGAGTTAATTTAGTCGTGCGAATGTTCAAAACCCGTGATAAGTGGGCTCGATCGTCTCGTAACTTCATGACGCGAACTTGGTCTCACTCTTGGCACGATTTTGGCATGATGAAGAAATTCCTTCATATATTTAATTTTTAGATTTCATATTTATTTTGATTGGGAGTTTCAATTGGAATTAATTGATCCACTTGAGTAACTCCTTATTTTGCTCATCTTATTAAAGCAAAAGATTAAATCTCATGCCTTATGTGGTTTTGTTGTGAACAAGAGTGAATCGCCGGTTCTCCCTCTATATCGTTGAAACCGTCGGGAGCTTTCTTCTTCCTTCTTCCTTTTCATTCATCAGTTGGTTTTGTTCTGCTTGGTAGAAGTCTCCGGATCTCCTCCCTAGGCTTGCCGTCTATGTGAAAGAAGGGGTAAAGGTTTTATAGCCTCTGGCTTTGCTTTTCCCCAGGTTTGTCTACTTTAGTGATTAAATTCTGGTTTTCCTTTTCACCAAAATTAAATAAATTATTTTACCTGTGAATTTATTTTACTCATCGTGGTCGTCCTTTCTTTTTTTTGTGTGGACTTTCATCATGATTATGCTGCGGTCCACCACACTTCCGTTGCATAGTTCGTCCGCGAACTACTCATTGTGGCATGGTAGACTGTCCGTAATGATTTTTATAATCTAGATCGTTTTTTGATCAGGTACCGGTCAATAGTGGGCTGACGACGAAGGTTAGACCCATTCGGATCGAGAATATGAAGATCAGGCAACTACGGAACAATGCAATCGGGATGGTCAAAGTCCGTTGGGATAATTATGGCCATGAAGAATTGACATGGGAGCGTGAGCAAACCATGCGAGAGGAATTTCTTGAGTTGTTTTTGTAAAGTCATGTTGTAACTTGTGTGCTATTTTGCTTTACAAATATATCAAATTTCGGGACGAAATTTCTATAAGGAGGGGAAATTTGTAACGCCCCAAAAAACATAAAAAGGAAGAATTGGGAGTTAACGTGAGACGGTAGGGTTAACGCCGGCGTTAGCCTCTAAATTAAATCGTCTGAGGGCTCGGGAATCTACCGTGCGGCGGTAGTAAGGTAGCTCTTGGTGCTACCACTCAATGCTTTAAAGCGTTGAGTGACTACTACAGGGCGGTAGGATGATATAGCGTGGTGATAGTACTCAATGCTCTCAACACCTTCGACGAAGCGTTGAGTTATTACCGCGCGGCGCTAATAAGCTAACACGCGGTGATAGCTCGATTTAAAGTACCGCTTGGCGATAAATCGACGCGGGCGGTAGCTACCACGTGGCTCTAAGGTGGAGGTTGTTTTGGAGCGACAGCGCGATGTCGATTGGCCCAAGCGGCAACCGCATATGTTACCACGCGGCAGTAGTAGATACCGCGCGGCGGTAGCCTCCAAATATAAGCTATTCGAGAGAATAAATTCTCATTGTTCTTTCTCTAAGTTCTTGAGCTTCTTGAGAGCAAGAAGGACGAGGCTAAGCTTTGCTAGCTAAAGGAAGGAGATCCTGTGGTCAGATTCAAGAGTCGAAGTAAGATCCGTGAAGAGGAAAGTGAGGCGCTCCTTTCCATCCGGATAGAAGCTTGTTCATGGCTCCGAAACAGATTACTAGGGTAACGATTTTCTCCTTGGATAAGTGAAGTCCTCAATTTGCAAACGTGCATGGAGCCCCTCACAAAAAGGTTAATAAAAGGTGGTTTCCAGCGGGTCGATCGTTGTGATCCCCGATAAAACTTATATATATATATCCAGAATCAAAGTACGGAATAGGCATGTTGTGTGAAGCCCATCCAGACAGGATGGTCTTGATTGGTGATGTTTTATTTTGCATGACGGAGAAGACTCCATGGATAAAACGTGTAGAATCCGGAGTCTGGGGGTGTGCAAGGTGCTGTAATGATAGTACTGGAGGTGATCTCCAAGAAAACACCCAAAATTGGGGAATTCTGTCTCTACCGCACGATGGTATTACTACTGCCGGCGATAGCTTCCAGTGAGATATGTTTGTGAGACCTGTCTCAGGGAAACCTGGAGGTCATTATATGAGAGTTGAGAGCATGTAGTGCCCATCTATGGTGGCCATGAGTGCCAGCCTATTTTGGTGTGAAGCCTGTCTCACGAAGACCATGGGGATAGCATATGAGTTGAGCCATGGAGGCCAACTATTATGGTCGTGAGAGCCGTAATGAAGCTGTGAGCCTGTAGTTCCCAGCTTTAAAGGCCGTTGAGACGAATGGGGAAGGGGAGGTCCACCCATGTCTTGTCTATTTCCTTGATCGCTTCGGCGTTCGAAAGTGGTAGGGTGATCTGAGCAAAGGAATGGACTGAACTATACCTACATTATGTCTATTCTGATTAGATTGCCTAAAGTAACTGGTTGTCATTGGTAGCATAATGAGAGTATTAGGCCTGAGGCCGAAAAGACTAAAATGCTCAAGAATGAACCGTTAAGTCTTGGACCTCTGGACGAAAGGTGGGATCCGGGAAGTCCGGTACACCGTGAATGTGCCCTGAGTGCACGGGGGGTGTGGCCGTTGAGCCGACATTTGTAATGAATAGTGCTTGAATGCATATTTTTATTGCCACTATATATATATTTGCTGCTGTTGCAGGGAAGGAGAATCGCTGCCTCGAGTAAGGGGTGAGGTCATTATAAACGGGTCGGAAATTGCTGACCATTACCTTGTTTACCACGTTTTGGTGGGCTGTGATTTGCAGGTGCTGGAGAGCCGAGAGGGAAATAGCGGGTTGCAGCCCTAATGCTATACCGACATTTGAAGGCCAAGAAAAGTTTTATTATTTTCATGTGTGGCCGGCATGCATGCCGATGTCTGTAATCCACACTTACAAAGAATATTTGTAAGGCCTTAAGGCTAGAACAGTTTTAAAGTACTGTTAACTGTCGCCAGGCGACAATGGTTATCGCCGACGATAGTGACTTTTGTGTATTATGGTATAACATTCCTGAGTTTTTATAAGTGGACATTCCTGTAATACTTGAGTTCAAAAAGTTAACCCATGAAGCTTCTGCTAGAATGCTCTGAGTTAGGATTCGGTTCGTAGTTCTGATAATCACATGTAACTCCATTGACTATCTGTGGAATATGGTGTGTGGCCCCAGCTGGACCCTCTGTTATATTTCAAATGATGGATGGAGGTGTTATACAGTGCCAGACAAGGAAGCTGACAGGGCTGAGCAGGTTCCTCTCCCAGGCTGGAGAGAAGTGCTTGTATTTCTTCAAAGCGCTGGGGGGGGTCAGAAATTCGAATGGTCTGAGGAATGCGAGAAGGCCTTCCAATCCCTGAAGAAACAGCTTACCCAGGCTCCGCTCCTCTAAGGGACGAAGGAAGGAGAAGATTTGTCCCTGTACCTTGGGGTCGGTGTCGAGGCCTTGAGCTCTATCTTGGTCCAAGAGGAGGGCAAGAAGCAGCTACCAATCTACTATATGAGTAGGGTCCTGAGAAAGGCAGAGCTTTGGTACCCTATCTTGGAAAAGTTGGCCTTCGCCCTGGTCATCTCGTCCTGGAGGCTCCATCCGTAATTCCAAGCGCACTCTATTCGGGTGGTGACTGACCACCCCCTTCACAACATCTTTGAGGGGGTGGAGCACTCGAGGAGGCTAGCGAAGTGGTCGGTAGAGTTGAGCATATTTGAAATTTCCTTTGTCCCTCGCCTCTCGATCAAGGCCCAGGCGATGACCGGCTTCTTAGCTGACTATGTGGTCGAGGTAGCGGAGGTCGAGCTCACTAATCCAATTCCTTGGAGGGTGAAGGAGGATGGCGCGTATGGAAGTCACTCCTTAGGGGTAGGGGTGATTTTAAAGAGTCCGTGGTACAGAAAATCGCAACGGTGGAGAGAGGGTTAGAAGAGAAGTGAAGATGGATGTGGTGGTTGAGAATATTCTCCGATTCTATATCCGATAAAGGCAAGCGTACCTTATCGGTTATAGTATAGGATACTAAAGATTAGTATCAAGATCGTATTTCCCTGGGGCGTTATGATTACTTCTATTCAGAGGAGATTGTTATTATTTTATCAACTGAAATTTCTATTAATTACTAAACTAAAAACTGAAATTAAATTACTAAGCTAAAAAAAAGAAAACTAATTACTTGCAGAAATAAAAAGAGTTAAAGCTAGAGATAAAGGGGCGCACTTGATCAAGAATCTCCTGAGCAAGAGTCGATTAAAAAGGCGATAAATAAACCTAAGCTTAATAGAGTAAAGGTCCTTGACCGTGGAGGTTCCTAAAGCTTGGACACGCTTCTCTCGAAGTTGTGCCCAACTGAGTTTAGGAAGGTCCGACCGACTCTCGTCTAAATCGAAGGCTTAAAGCTCGCTTTACGATGTGAACCCCTCTATTGAATTTTACTCCAATCCAGGAGATTTGGACGTCTGCCTCTCTCGAGGGGTGCGTACAACTCTCTTTACTCTTGAATGCTCACTTCATTCTATCGGCCTCTCGGCTAGCCCAGAATGAAAGCAAAGGTGGAGAGTATATATCGATAATATACCTCTAGCCCATGAAAAATCAAGAGTAATTCAAGGCCTAAAACCTAAAAAGAAAAGGTAAATTAAAGCATCATAACTTAATCGCTCGAACCTCAGATCATCAAAATCGAGTACAAGGAGGATTAGTTAATCATGGTAAAAGGGAAAGAGAGGGGTAGATAATAAAGGTGCATGAAAACTAAAGAGAGTGAATAAGAGAAAGGAAATGATAACTACAGTTTTATTAAAAACAAAAACAATTACAACTAGGAACGGAGATTACAAGTGCATTAAAAGGAGCTAACTACTGATACAATACTAAAAAGAAATGATTACAGGAAATGAAAATGCATTGCATGAAAATAAATGCTAGAAATGGAGGGAGAGAGAGAGCAAAACATGGAAATAAAAACACTAAAACCTAAAGGAATGAACTAACAACACCTCCCCCTCCCCAAAAACATGGTCCTGAATGCTGGGAATGACCTGGTATTTATAGAGTTTTCCCACGGGTTGGTCACGCCCTAGGTCACGCCCTTGGGGGCATGACAGGGGGCATGACAGGTACGGAGTTGACCTTGGGAGCTGAAATCTGGCGGGAATGATGATTGCCTCGGTATAATGTCAGACATGCCCTAGGTCACGCCCGTGACAGGGGGCGTGACAGGCGCGTCATATCAAAATCAGCGGGTAAAAATCCATCAGACATCAGAAAAAGGCGGGTCATGCCCTAGGTCATGCCTGTGGAGGGCGTGACAGGGGGGCGTGACCGTACTGTTTGCATGTAGTAGTGGAGAAAGCATTGAATGCGATGGCAGGCATTGGGCAGAGGGCGACACGCCCCGTGTCACGCTCTATGACACGCCCGGGGAGGGCGTGTCAAGGGGGCGTGACAAGGGATTTTGGCGGGAAATTCCTTCTGGCGACTGACTTTCTTGGGAACAGGTGACACGCCCTTGGTCACGCTCGGGGAGGGCATGACAGGGGGGCGTGTTAGGGGATTTCTGGCTGAAAACTTGCTGAAACCTGCAAAAACAGAAAATAAACATTAGTTATAATATTTACATAAAAAAAGATAACATTACATAAAGAAAGAGATTTAAAACGAAAATAATATATTTTTACCCTAATAAATTAAACTAAAATATGCATCATCAAATTCCCCCATACTTATTATTTTGCTTGTCCTCAAGCAAAGACTACGAGTTAGAGAAAATAAAGAGGATTAATTGAAAAGTTTAAAAAATGCTATAAACTAGTAAGACATGAATTTAGAGGTAGAGAAATTTTTAAAAAAGAACCGAAAATTTCTACTTTAACTTAGCACAGAATTTTTTAAATTTTACTAAATATAAAAACAAATCATCCCATATTTTTACAGAATTAAAACTTAATAAAGTACCGAGTAAAAAGCGCATTGAGTCACTACTAACAAATTAAAACCATAGTCAATCAAGACAAAGCTCAATATTTCTATCAAAAACACTTATTCAATCTAGTTTCTCGCTACTATACTAAAAAGTAAATGTAGGAAGCATGAATCATTAGGGCTTTAATTAAGCGTACATTTAGGCTTAGGTTTTTAAGGGTGCGATATTCAAAAAGATAAACACGAGAGGTATTTGCACATTTAAAACAAAAAGAAAATGAGCTTTGCCAAAATAAATCTAGCCAAAATAAATACACTTTTTTTTTACTTTTTTCATGAATTTTTTTTCTCATTTTTCAATTTTTTTTTCTTTTTTCATACTTAAAAATTTCCAGTTTTGTAGCAAAAGATAATACAAAAATTTTCCACTAATTTTTTTTTCAAAAGGAAGCACATAAGCAATTAAAGCTCAAAAATAATTTTAAAGTGTGCATATAGGTAAGCTATTTGACCGTGGTGAAATAAAAAGTGGGGCTATAAAAAGGAAAGGAAAAGACACAAAAATGGCTAGCAACGATTATTGTTAGGCGAGGTGCAAAGGCTCAAATGTTACAAAATAAATGCCTAAATCATTTTCATGCTTCCTAAATCTACTCAAAGTAAAGTTTTGAAATTTCAAAAGAGGATAAACACAAAAAATAAAAAATAAAGAATTTGCTTTCATGAAAACAATGATAATAAGCGTCTAGACCGGTTTGTGTCTACTACACTTAATACTAATTAACGTTTAAAAAGATTTTAATAATGAAAAATAAAGGATGATAGGCTTTATAAAAGTAAAAAAAATAAAAGAAAGGTTAAGGAAAAGTGAAAAAAAATTCAATAAATTTTTTCAAAAATAGCATACTACCCTAAATAGAAACACTGCATGAGTCAACATACTACTCGCTAAACTTATTTAAATAGAGAATTAATCTAATTTATTCTAACTAAGCAAGTAGACATGATCTTAAAAAAATAATAAAAAGCAAAGTAGAGGGGTACTAATTGATTTGGCAAATATGAACTCAATTTAATTTGGGATTTTTTTTCAAAAATTTTTATAATTTTTTTTTGGATTTTTCAAAAATAATTAATAGATAATTTTTTTGATTTTTCTAAAAGTTTTATAACTTTTTTTTTGATTTTTTCTAAAGTAAAATATTAAGGGAACACTCTCCCATACTTAAAGTTAAACATTGTCCCCAGTGTTTAAAGTTAAGTATAAAGAGAGTGAGAGGAGAGAGAAAAGAAGAAAAAGAAATGGAAAGAAAAGGAAAAGATGCTTCCCTAGTGCTTGATGCCCAGACGTTGGAAAATGTGTCCCCCCAAGCGTGAGCTAAAGATCTTCTTGACCCCAAGTTGAGAGGCGAGAAGCGGCACAAACACGCGGGAGCTTATTCCTGTACAAAACAAAATAAAAAAAACAAAAAAAGGAAAAGATAAGCAAGGGGTGCCTCCCAAGAACGCTCTTTGTTTAAAACATCGTTGAGCTCGACGTTCTTAGTTAGCTAAATGGAAAATAAAAAGAGAAATGTAATGGCAGCTCGCGCAATATGCATTTCGGCGCGAGTGCCAAAACATTTTTAAAGAAAATAAAAATATTTTTTTGTAATTTTTTATTTTTTAAATAAAATAAAAAAGAAAAAGATTCAGAAAAAAAATGCTAGAAAAAGAAACTAAACTATTAGAAGGGGGAGAAGAAGAAAAACTAGAAACTAAACTAGAAGGAAAAATAAAAGAAGAAAAGAAAACAGAATTTTTCGCAAGGAGGGGGGAGAAAAGAAAAGAAGAAGAAGAAGGCGGTTGATCACAATAAAATAGTTGGAAAGAAAGATCCGGTTTCTCCACTTGAATATCAATCATTTCGGTAGATTGAGAGCAAATCGGGATATCTGAAAAATCAATCTCCTCGGAAGATCGAACACAAGAAAGTTCGTCTTCCTCGGAAACTTGAAAAAAAATCGGCATATCGGGGGAAATTTCCTCCTCGAGAGGTTGAAGGCACAATGGAATTTCTGAATAATCTCTTCTGCAAGTGATTGAAGGCACTGCGGAATATCCGAAGATTCATCATTCGAAAGATAAATAGGAGGAGGAGGGGAATAAAAAGATGCGGCCTCAGTAGCCAAAGCGTCAAAAATCACTTTGAAGTGAGCATTGATGCGTGCATCAAATGTCACACTGTCAAAAATGACTTCATTTTCGCTAGAATCAAAAACAGGAGGAGTGCAAACTTGCAGAGAAAAAGCAGAGAAATCTTGAGATGAAATGGGTTGATGATCACCTTGGCACTAAGTGTAATACCCCGAAACTCAAAGGAGGGACGGGTGACGTTTTAAGCCAAGTCTGGGACTTGGAGCAGGTGTCACGGGCGTGTCACGGGCATGACACGAGCGTGCCACACTTAGGAGTTTTCTGAGTCATGTACACGGGTCATGACACGGGCACAGACACGGGCGTGTCGGGTGCTGTGTCGCAGGCCGTGTCCTCCTCGGGAAACAACTGTTGGTAGTTGTGCACGAGCCATGACACGGGCACAGACACGGGCGTGTCACTTGTGACACGGGCGTGTCGAGTGCCGTGTCACAGGCCGTGTCCTTCTCGGGAAAAGAATGTTGGTCGTTGCACACGGGCGTGACACGGGTCACGACACAAGCGTGTCGCATGCGACACGGGCGTGTCGGAGGCCGTGTCTAAGGCCGTGTGCTGGTTATCGAGTCGGTCGAGACGACGAATGGGTGACACAGCCATGCACACGGCCGTGTTGCAACCCGTGTTCAGCCCCAGATTTTGTATTTTAGGCCTAATCGTGGCCGTCCGTTTTCTTGTCTTGGGATCCGATGGCTGGGATTGGTCCTGAGCGGCTTAAGTTCGGGAATAGGGTTTAGAATCCCTCATTTCCCTTGGTTGACTCTCTTTCTAAAGTTATAGAGAGGAGAGAGCTTGGAGGTAGAAGGAGAAGCTAGATCCGGTCACCGGCGGGGCTTCGGAGCTCCAAATCGCGAGCCGTCTTCGGATCTGCGGAGGCAAGGAGATTGCGGTGCTTTTCATCTGCGTAGATTTTCATGGCGCCGCGGAAGAATGCAAGGGTAACGATTTCTCATCCTTGGGCATGTGAAGCCCTTTTTCCCTTTGCATAGGAAGCCCTCTCTCGGGAGTGAGCGAAGAGTTGGAGCGTTCCTTGGGGTAGATATGTAAAGTCCCCCTTGTATAGAGTGTATGCGAAAACAGGAATAGGCATTGTGTGTGAAGCCTATCCGGACAAGTAGAGCCGGATCGGTGATGTTGCATTGCATATGAACCGGGGAAGACTCCGGGTGTTTGGGCATTTTTCGGGTTTTCTACGTGGTATATTGCAGCAGGGAGCCTTCGGGGTTAACTCCAAGGTGCACCCGAAAAACTGGGCAAAAGCGGGTTTTGCCAACACGATGGCCGGGGAGCCAACATGAACATAACCGGGTTATGTGATTATTGTGGCGGAAACGAGACTCGGTGAGTCCTGACCTGCGCATATGGCTTAAATTGTCGTTGTGGAATGAGCACGGGTCAGGCGGAACCGTACCCGATCTATGTCGTTTGGTTGGACCGTTGGCATGGATGAGAGTCTTCGGCGGTCTATGGCTTAAATTGTCGTGACCAAGGCCAGGAATACAAAATGCTCATATGATTGGCCGTCCAAGGAGAGGTGGTGGAACGGTAACGTCTATTGCTTGAATTGACGTGACGTTGGCCGGTTCGCCGTGAATGTGCCCTGTGTGCACGAGGTGTGTGGCCGTGCGAGCCTACGCCTGTGTTGAAGTGTATTTACACTATATTGTTGCTATACTAATAAAGTGCAGGGAAAGAGCATCGCCGCCCCGATTACGGGGGCGGGATCGTTATAATTTGATCAGCATAGCTGACCGTTGCTTTTATTTACCACCGGGCGGTGGATTGTGGCTTGCAGGTGCTGCGGAGCCGAGCGGGAAATAGCAGGCTAAAGCCCATGTTGCGGTGCTGGCCCTCGAAGGCCTATCCTTTTTATGTTTTCCTTTTATCTCATGTATGGCCGGCCTGCGAGCTGAAGTATGAAAGACACTCTATTATGAGGGAACTATTGTAAGGCCATAAGGCCGGTACTTTTGTATTAATCATTCCTATTTTATTTAAGTAGTGGACATTCGTTCTTGACAGGGTTCTTTTATTTGTGCAACATAAGAAATTGCTTCCGCTAGAATGACTCTGTGTAGGACGTTTATGATTGGTTGTATGGTTTAAACGCGTAACCAACCGGTCTGTCCGTAGTATATGGCGTCGGGCCCCGGCCGGACCTACTGCCATATGCTATGCGACGGATAGGGGTGTTACAAATTGGTATCAGACTACTGGTTTCGGTCAACCTTAAATGAATTCGTGGGCGAATTCACTTTAAGGGGTGGTGAGCACATGTGTGTGCGTCATCGTTATAACATGAAAATAACCCATGAATGTCCACTTAGGAATGAAAATACACATGTTTGAGGAACCTGCGTGTTCTTATAATTGCTGTTTGCAATAGTATTTGGTCGCTTATCGGTGTTTTGCACGATTATAGGTGACCAGAATTGGTGATGGGCCGTCAGAACGGCCAGGTTCTGAGGCAAGCAGTGCGCCAAGTGAAGCGCCTGCAACACCTCCGTCTGCCGAGACCATTAGGTTGGTGGCAGAAGCTGTCATGGCGATGATTAATGCGCAACCTGCAAGACAGGTGCAGCAGCCTGCTCCTGCGGAGGAGCAAGTGCCGCTCCAAGCGGCGGAGCCTAGAAGGGTTGAGCAGGTGGCGGTGGAGCCGGAGTTGCCTCGAAGAGCAACTGAGAGACAGCTTAAGCATGTGATGGGCTTCCACCCACCGGTGTTCTCGGGAACGGGAACCCCGACCCAGGCTGAAGATTGGCTCTCAAGAGTCAATAGGGTGATGACAGCAACTGAAACGGAAGAGTGGCAGAAGACCACAATAGCGACGTTCCTATTGGATGGGGATGCAAGGTTATGGTGGGAAGTTCTAGAGCTACACTAGTTGAGGGGAAGGCCGTTGGCCGAAGTATTTATGGAGGAATTTTCGAGACTGTTCATGGCTCGATACCTCCCCTCAGCGCAGAGGATCGCACTAGAGAACGAGTTCCAAAAGTTGGTGCAAGGAGATAGCACTATAGACGAAGTACCTCCACGAGTTTACTCGATTGGGGAGATATGCTAGCGCTACCTTTGCCGATGAGGAGTGAAAGACTAACCGCTTCTATGAAGGGTTAAGAGATGAGCTGAGGTTGCTACTGTCAGAGCCCATGGCGCAGGGTTTCCTAACCTTGGTCAACTCGGCCCGGTCCTTGGAGAAGGACATGAGAAATGTGAAAGCTAAGAAGGAATCTGGTGGGAAGAAATCAGAGTTCAAGGCGCCGACTACGTCGAAGTTGGGCTATCGAAAATTCTACAAGAAGGCTAGGACGTCAGGTCCAGCTTCTTCTACAGGTGCCTCGGGGGCAACTACCAATCGAACCCCGGGCGCTTGTTTCACGTGTGGAAAGACGGAGCACTTTGCCCGCGATTGCTGGAGCGGACGCCCAAAGTCCAAGAGAAAACAAGGAGCTACTTACGAAGAGAAGGGCAAGGCGGTGGAGTCAACCGCGTCCCACTATGCTCCGACTCAGCCTAGAGTCTACAACTTGAGGCAGCAGGAGGCCATTAAACAAGCGGATGTGGTGACAGGTACGGGTTAATTTATAGCAAGTTAACTTAGATACTGTTGTTTATTGCTTGTTAGCCTAATATGGTTTGCATAGGCTTTGTTTTGATTTGCGATAGTCTGACACAGGCACTGTTCGATACGGGAGCTTCACACTCCTTCTTGTCCGAAAATTTTATATCGCGCATCGGAGTCCCTTCTTCGATGGCGAAGAACAAGTTGGATGTGCTGCTACCGAATGGGTGCTCGATGCGTGCGGACAGAGTGTGCGCCATGAGGGTTCACATAGGGAGCCAAGAGTTTGACTTGCTAGCGTCATTGCTGCCGCTAGTAGAGTTCGACGTTATCTTTGGGATGGATTGGCTTTCGGAGAAGAAAGCTTGGATTGACTGCGACCGGAAGGAGGTCAAGCTGGGTGTTGGGTGGGGGATAACATTCGAGGGACTCAAGGGGTCGAGCAAGACGCTGATGTCTGCTTTTCAGGTTGTAAAGGCAGTTCGTGTTGGTGCAGAGCTGTTCTTCGCAATAGTGGGGGCTGTGGAGCCAAAGTCCACGTTGGATAGCATCCCCGTGGTTTGTGAATACCCCGATGTGTTCCCGGATAATCTTCCCAGGGCCCCACCGCAGCGAGAGATTGATTTCACCATCGAGCTCGTGCTGGGTGCCAAACCCGTGTCACGTGCTCCGTATAGGTTGGCGCCTAAGGAGATGGCAAAGTTGAAAGTTCAGCTAGAGGAGCTGATGGAGCAAGGTTATGTGCGTCCAAGCTCGTCGCCTTGGAGCGCACCGGCCCTCTTCGTTAAGAAGAAGGACGGGAGTATGCAGTTGTGTATCGACTACAGAGAGTTGAACAAGCTGACGGAGAAGAACAAGTACCCGATCCCGAGGATTGATGATCTGTTCGATCAGTTAGTCGGATCGTCGGTATATTCTAAGTTGGACTTGAAGTCGGGGTACTATCAGTTGAGGATCAGGGAGTGTGATATCCCGAAGACGGCATTCAGCACAAGGTATGGGCATTTCGAGTTCACGGTCATGCCGTTTGGACTGACGAATGCGCCTTCAGTGTTTATGGACTTGATGAACAGGACGTTCCGAGATTTCCTGGACCGCTTTGTGATCGTCTTTATTGACGATATATTTGTGTACTCGCAGTGCGAAGAAGATCACTTCAAGCACTTACATCTGGTGTTGGAGACTTTGAGGAGGAATGAGCTGTATGCGAAATTCTCCAAGTGCGAGTTCTGGGTACCCTCAGTAGCGTTCCTTGGTCACATTGTTAGTGGGGAAGGTATAGCGGTGGATCCGGCGAAGATCGTTACGATACGGGAGTGGCCTGCGTTGTCTTCTATCGCGGAAGTCCGTAGTTTTCTCGGGCTTGCCGGATATTACAGGCGCTTTGTAGAGAACTTCTCGCAGATAGCGCTACCTCTCACGAAGTTGACAAGGAAAGATCAGAGATTCTTGTGGACGCAGGAGTGCGTGCAAGCTTTTAAGGAGCTGAAGAGACGGTTGACCACGGCGCCAGTGCTTAGTTCGCCGAGTGGGACCGAGGGCTTCGAGGTTTATAGTGACGCCTCGGGTAGTGGTTTGGGTTGTGTGCTGTTGCAGTATGGGAGCGTGATAGCTTATGGATCGCGTCAGCTAAAAGTGCATGAAAGGAACTATCCGGTCCAAGACTTGGAGTTGGCGACCGTGATATTTGCACTTAAGCTGTGGAGGCACTACCTATACGGCGTAAGGGTCGATATTTACACCGATCACAAGAGCCTGAAGTACTTGTTGGATCAGAAGGATCTTAACATGAGGCAGAGGAGGTGGATGGAGTTCCTGGGGACTACACCTTCAAGATTCATTATGCACCCGGGAAGGGCAATGCGGTTGCTGATGCGTTGAGTCGCAGGGCTCCCGCCCAAGACAACTGGTTGTCGGTGCATGATGAGCGGCTGATACGGGAGTTGGAGAAGCTTGAGATCTATTGCGTTGACAAGCAGACGAGCGCCAAAGCAATGTTGAACTGGACAGAGGTCCAGTATGACCTGGCTGACCGGGTTCGGCAGGCATTGGAGTTAGATGACTCCATGAAGGAGCTTATGGAGGCAGCGTTGGATGGGGCAAATTCCCAATTTTCAGTGGAAGATGGGTTGTTAAGGAAGGATCATCGGTTGTGCGTCCCAAGCGGGAGTAACCTACGGGCAGAGTTGATGTACGAGGCTCATCATACCAAGTACTCGATCCACCCAGGGAGCACAAAGATGTACCGTGACCTCAAGATGCTGTTCTGGTGGCCGGGGCTTAAGAAAGATGTAGCGTTGTTTGTGGCTAAGTGCCAAACGTGCGCCTTGGTGAAGGCGGAGTGCCAAAAGCCGGGAGGATTTCTGAAGTCCTTGCCAATACCGGAGTGGAAGTTCGACGACATATCTATGGACTTTGTGCATGGGTTACCAAGGTCGCAGAAGGGGAACGACGCCATCTGGGTGATCGTAGATCAGTTAACTAAGGTGTCGCATTTCATTCTGCATAGGAAGGACGACTCGGTGGAGAAGTTGGTGAAGCTATATGTGGACAATATAGTTAGACTGCATGGTGTGCCTCGCAGCATTGTGAGTGATCGCGATGGGCGTTTCACGCCCAATGATTGGAGGTTGGTGCAACAGATGCTGGGGACAAAGTTGAAGTTCAGCACAGCCTTCCATCCACAGACGGATGAGCAGACCGAGAGAGTCAATAGGACGATGGAGGACATGCTCCGCATGTGTGTTCTAGACTTCGGGAAGCATTGGGAGGACCACCTGTATTTGGTGGAGTTCGCTTACAATAATAGCTACTAGGCGAGTATTCAAATGGCGCCCTTTGAGGCCCTATATGGTAGAAAATGTCGCACGCCGTTGTCTTGGCTAGAAACAGGTGAGGCAAGGTTGTACAAGAAGCAGGAGGTGGACAGTGCTATCTCGTTGGTGCGGATCATTCAGGAGCGCTTGTTGATCGCTCAGGACAGGCAGGAGAAGTATTACAATGCCAAGCACTGGAACGTGGAGTTCGCGGTAGGCGATTGGGTATACTTGAAAGTGAAGCCGTTCAAGGGGGTTTTGCGGGTGAGACGCTTGAAGAAGCTGAGCCCGAGATACCTTGGACCTTTTGAGGTTCTGGAGCGATTCGGCGAAGCAGCATACCGTTTGAGGCTATCGGAGAAGTTGAGCGGGCTACACAATGTGTTCCACATCTCTGTGTTGCGGAAGGCGGTGCAAGAGCCTTCGCTAGTGATCGCAGTGGATCAAGTACCGGTGGACGAAGGGTTGACGACTAGGGTCAAGCCCGTTCGTATCGAAGACTCTGAGGTCAAGAGGCTCCGTAATAAGGAGATCCGGATGGTAAGGGTCCGGTGGGACAATTGCGGTCGGGAGGAACTCTCTTAGGAGCGGGAGCAAACTATGCTGGAAGAGTACCCGGAGTTATTCCGCTCAGGTACCGTTAAAAGTTTTAAGGTCCTATTGTTTTCCTTTAGTAAATTTCGTGGGCGAAATTCTTTTAAGGGGGAGAGAGTTGTAACACCCCGAAACTCAAAGGAGGGACGGGTGACATTTTAAGCCAAGTCTGGGACTTGGAGTAGGTGTCACGGGCATGTTACGGGCGTGACACGGGCGTGACACGGGCGTGCCACACTTGGGAGTTTTCTGAGTCATGTACACGGGTCATGATACGGGAACAGACATGGGCGTGTCACATGTGACACGGGCGTGTCGGGTGCCGTGTCGCAGGCCGTGTCCTCCTCGGGAAACAAGAGTTGGCAGTTGTGCACGGGCCATGACACGGGCATGTCACTTGTGACACGGGTGTGTCAAGTGTCGTGTCGCAGGCCGTGCCCTTCTCGGGAAAAGAATGTTGGTCGTTGCACACGGGTGTGACACGGGTCGCGACACGAGCGTGTCGTATGCGACACGGGCGTGTCGGAGGCCGTGTCTAAGGCCGTGTGCTGGTTATCGAGTCGGTCAAGATGGCGAATGGGTGACACGGCCATGCATACGGCCGTGTTGCAACCCGTGTTCGGCCCCAGATTTTGTATTTTAGGCCAAATCGTGGCCGTCCGTTTTCTTGTCTTGGGATCCGATGGCTGGGATTGGTCCTGAGGGGCTTAAGTCCGAGAATAGGGTTTAGAATACCTCATTTCCCTTGGTTGACTCTCTTTCTAAATTTAGAGAGAGGAGAAAGCTTGGAGGTAGAAGGAGAAGCTAGATCCGGTCACCGGCAGAGCTTCAGAGCTCCAAATCGCGAGCCGTCTTCGGATCCGCGAAGGCAAGGAGATTGCGGTGCTTTTCATCCGCGTAGATTTTCATGGCGCCACGGAAGAATGCAAGGGTAACGATTTCTCATCCTTGGGCATGTGAAGCCCTTTTTCCCTTTGCATAGGAAGCCCTCTCTCGCGAGTGAGCGAAGAGTTGGAGCGTTCCTTGGGGTAGATATGTAAAGTCCCCCTTGTATAGAGTCCGTATGCGAAAACGGGCATAGGCATTGTGTGTGAAGCCTATCCGGACAAGTAGAGCCGGATCAGTGATGTTGCATTGCATATGAACCGGGGAAGACTCCGGGTGTTTGGGCGTTTTTCGGATTTTCTACGTGGTAGATTGCAGCAGGGAGCCTTGGGGGTTAACTCCAAGGTGCACCCAGAAAACTGGGCAAAAGCGGGTTTTGCCAACACGATGGCCGGTGAGCCAACGTGAACATAACCGGGTTATGTGATTGTTGTGGCGGAAACGGGACTCGGTGAGTCCTGACCTACGCATATGACTTAAATTGTCGTTACGGAATGAGCACGGGTCAGGCGGAACCGTACCCGATCTATGTCGTTCGGTGGGACCGTTGGCATGGATGAGAGTCTTCGGCGGTCTATGGCATAAATTGTCGTGAACAAGGCCAGGAAGACAAAATGCTCATGTGATTGGCCGTCCAAGGGGCGGTGGTGGAACGGGAACGTGTATGGCTTGAATTGACGTGACGTTGGCCGGTTCGCCGTGAATGTGCCCTGTGTGTATGAGGTGTGTGGCCGTGCGAGCCTACGCCTGTGTTGAAGTGTGTTACACTATATTGATGTTATACTAATAAAGTGCAGGGAAAGAGCATCGCCGCCCCGATTACGGGGGCGGGATCGTTATAATTTGGTCAGCATAGCTGACCGTTGCTTTTGTTTACCATCGGGCGGTGAATTGTGGCTTGCAGGTGCTGCGGAGCTGAGCGGGAAATAGCGGGCTAAAGCCCATGTTGCGGTGCTGGCCCTCGAAGGCCTACCCTTTTTATGTTTTCCGTTTATCTCATGTATGGCCGACCTGCGAGCCGAAGTATGAAAGACACTCTTGTATGAGGGAACTATTGTAAGGCCATAAGGCTGGTACTTTTGTATTAATCATTCCTATTTTATCTAAGTAGTGGACATTCGTGCTTGGCAGGGTTCTTTTATTTGTGCAACTTAAGAAATTGCTTCCGCTAGAATGACTCTGTGTAGGACGTTTGTGATTGGTTGTATGGTTTCAACGCGTAACCAACCAGTCTGTCCGTAGTATATGGCGTCGGGCCCCGGCCGGACCTACTCCCATATGCTATGCGACGAATAGGGGTGTTACACTAAGAATGATCAGGGTGTTGCCGCCCTGAGAAGTTCAAAGTAGGGCTAGGATCAAAATGTCCATTTAAGAAATTTCCGGAAAAATTAAAATCAGAAAAATTTGGAGGAGAATGGTAGGAAGGCGTTTGAAAACCATTGTAACCCCATGAAAAAATTTTGCGGACGGATCAATTTGGCCAAATTGATTCGATCCGGAATGGATAAAATCATGGGTGGATGATGGATATCTTACCCAACACTCCTCGCGAGAGTGACCGAACTCTCCACAATTAAAATAAAGATTAACCATTACAAAAAATGTAAATCAACCGCGAAGGAGGGGCGAGAGAGAGATAAAAACAAAAAAATGAAAAAAATTAATTGCTATCCTTTTTTCAAAATATCAAAAAATTCCCTGGCAACGGTGCCAAAAACTTGGTATAGAAAATCGCAACGGTTGAGAGAGGGTTAGAAGAGAAGAGAAGGTTGATGTGGTTGTTGAGAATATTCTCCGATTCTATATCCGATAAAGGCAAGCACACCTTATCGGTTATAGTATAAGATACTAAAGATTAGTATCAAGGTCGTATTTCCCTGGGGCGTAATGATTACTTCTACTCAGAGGAGATTGCTATTATTTTATCAACTGAAATTTCTATTAATTACTAAACTAAAAACTTAAATTAAATTACTAAGCTATAAAAAAAAGAAAACTAATTACTTGCAAAAATAAAAAGAGTTAAAGCTAGAGATAAAGGGGCGCACTTGATCAAGAATCACCTCAGCAAGAGTCGATTAAAAAGGCGATAAATAAACCTAAGCTTAATTGGGTAAAGGTCCTTGACCATGGAGGTTCCTAAAGCTTGGACACGATTCTCTCGAAGTCATGCCCAACTGAGTTTAGGAAGGTCCGACCGACTCTCATCTAAATCGGAGGCCTAAAGCTCGCTTTACGTGGTGAACCCCTCTATTGGATTTTACTCCAATCCAGGAGATTTGGACGTCTGCCTCTCTCGAGGGGTGCGTACAACTCTCTTTACTCTTGAATGCTCACTTCATTCTATCGGCCTCTCGGCTAGCCCAGAATGAAAGCAAAGGTGGAGAGTATATATCGATAACATACCTCCAGCCCATGAAAAATAAAGAGTAATTCAAGGCCTAAAACCTAAAAAGAAATGGTAAATTAAAGCATCATAACTTAATCGCTCGAACCTCGGATCATCAAGATCGAGCACAAGGAGGATTAGTTAATCATGGTAAAAGGGAAAGAGAGGGGTAGATAATAAAGGTGCATGAAAACTAAAGAGAGCAAATAAGAGAGAAAACGATAACAATAGTTTTATTAAAAACAAAAACGATTACAACTAGGAACATAGATTACAAGTGCATGAAAAGAAGCTAACTACTGCTACAATACTAATAAGAAAAGATTACAGGAAATGAAAATGCATTGCATGAAAATAAACGCTAGAAATGGAGGGAGAGAGAGAGAGAGCAAAACATGAAAATAAAAACACCAAAACCTAAAGGAATGAACTAGCAGCACCTCCCCCTCCCCAAAAACATGGTCCTGAATGTTGGGAATGGCCTGGTATTTATAGAGTTTTCCCACGGGTTGGTCATGCCCTAGGTCACGTCCTGGGGGGCGTGACAGATACTGAATTGACCTTGGGAGATGAAATCTGGCGGGAATGATGATTTCCTCAGTACAATGTCAGACACGCCCTATGTCACGCCCGTGATAGGGGGGCGTGACTGGCGCGTCATGTAAAAATCAGCAGTCAGAAATCCATCAGACGTCGGAAAAAGGCGGGTCACGCCCTAGGTCGTTCCCGGGGAGGGCGTGACAGTGGGGCATGACTGTACTATTTGCATGTAATAGTGGAGAAAGCATTGAATGCGGCGGCAGGCATCGGGTAGAGGGCGACACGCCCCGTGTCACGCCCCGAGACATGCCCGGGGAGGGCGTGTCAAGGGGGCGTGACAAGGGATTTCTGCGGGAAATTCCTTCTGGCGGCTGGCTTTCTTGAGAACGGGTTACACGCCCTTGGTCACGCTCGAGGAGGGCGTGACAGGGGGGCCTATCAGGGGATTTCTGGCTGAAAACTTGCTGAAACCTGCAAAAACAGAAAATAAACATTAGTTATAATATTTACATAAAAAGAAAGATAAAATTACATAAAGAAAGAGATTTATACAAAAATAATATATTTTTACCCTAATAAATTAAGCTAAAATATGCATCATCAGTCCACAAGGGACAAAGATTGAGCAAATAGTGGTCATTCACTTCGCCATCACTAATAATCAAGCATAGTATGAGGCAGTGATCGCAGGGCTTCGGCTGGCCAGGGAGCTGGGGGTGCAGGACATGGAGGTACTAACGACTCCATAGTGGTGTCCTATCATATCAATGTTGAGTTCGAAGCAAGAGAGCCTACTCACCAGCTATACCTGACAAAGGTGAAGGGGATCATCGGCATGTTCCAAACATTCTCCATCAGACATGTGTCACGAGAGGACAAAGAGAAAGTGGACCAGCTGGCCAAGTTCGGACCCCGTGCGAGGAAACCCTGACCAGCCTCTTCCGCCCGTCCATTGAAGAGGGGGAGCTGATCGAGTGGATTGGCGCCCTTCCTTGATGGACCCCTTCACGACCTTCTTGTCCACAGGAGAGTTCTCGGGGGGGGGGGGGGGGGCATATATAAAAAGCACTTCAAGTATAAGTCGGCATACTATCTGATGCGCGATGGGAAGTTGTATCAGAAGACTCTCTTGGGGCTTCTAGCGCATTGTATGGCTGAAGAAGAGGTCCCGAGGATCTTGGAGGAATTTTACTTAAGGGAGTACGGGAGCCATTCACGGAGCAGGACCATGGAGGGGAGGATAATAAGGCAAGGGTATTTCTAGCCGACCATGGGCCGGGATGCCACCGAGTTTGCAAAAAAAATTCCAGAAGTGTCAGCTGTTCACCCCTCTCCAAATTTTACCAGCTCAGAAGCATCATCACAAAAAGGCCCTTCGCCATCTAGGGAATGAATTTTGTGGGGCCCTTTCCCCAGGCCAGTGGGAAGAGGAGGTTCCAGCTGGCTCAAGTCGTTGGACAAGGTGACCTCCTAGGTAATCCGGAATTTTGTATGAGGGGGAATCATTTGCAGACATGGGTTGCCCCATGCCATTGTCATAAACAATAGGCCACAATTCGCCAGTGCAGAGTTCATTTGTTTTTGTGGTCAGCTCGAGATCGATCTCTGGTTTGCGTCGGTCCACCACCCCAGGAGTAAAGAGCAGGTAGAGGCAGCGAACAAGATCATCGTAAATTTGTTAAAAAAGAAGGTTGAAAATCTTAAGGGGGGCTGAGTGGAGCAACTCCCTTCAGTTCTTTGGGCCCTGAGAACCACACCCAACACGGCCACGGGGAGACCCCTTTCAAGCTTTCCCACAGCTACGAAGCTGTGCTTTCGATAGAATTCAAGGTCCGGACACCAACGGATAGTGGAGGCAGAGGAATGCAGAGAACAATGGAGGGCTGAGAATGAAGATGAGTTATGGCTCTCCCTAAATATGGTGGAAGAGGTGCACAATTTTTCAGCTATTCGGCAAGAGGAGGTCAAGCGTAGAATGACCAAGTATTTTGACAACCACATCCGGATCAAGCAGTTCGCAAAGGGGGACTTGGTCTTGAAGAAGTTTGACGCTGCCTGGAGGGCGGCATCCTCGACAAGTTGAATCCCAACTGGGAGGGTCCCTATATAATCAAGGAGGTATTGAAGTTAGGGGCTACCACCTCAAGAATATGGAAGGGGAACCCCTTATTCATGCCTGGAACGGCGATGAATTGAAGCGCTTCTACCCATGAAAGTAATAAGTTCATCTCAGTTTTCTTTCTTACTTCTTATTGATGATGCACTTGCTCAACAGGAAGAACTTGGATGGTGGTTGGCTAAAAGAGAAAAGTCTGGTTGATGCTTAACGCCCGCCGTCAGACTCTCATCTAACTGATTGGGTCGGTGGTAGCGCCTACTGGTTGGCAAAAAGAAAAAAGTCTGGTTGATGCTCAACGCCTGCCGTCAGGCTCTCATATAGCTGATTGGGCCGATGGTAGCGCCCGATGGTTGGCCAAAAAAAAAGTCTGGTTGATTCTCAATGCCTGTCGTCAGGCTCTCATTTAGCTGATTGGGCCGGTGGTAGCGCTCAGTGGTTGGCCAAAAGAAAAAGGTCTGATTGATGCTCAACGCCCGCCATCAGTCTCTCATCTAGCCGATTGGATCGGTGGTAGCATCCGATGGTTGGACAAAAGAGAAAATTTTGGTTGATGCACAACGCCCGCCGCCAGGCTCTCATCTAGCTGATTGGATCGGTGGTAGGGCCTGGTGGTTGGACAAAAGAAAAAAGTCTGGTTGATGCTCAATGCCTGTCGTCAGGCTCTCTTCTAGCTGATTGGGGGGGTGGTAGAACCCAGTGGTTGGATAAAAGAAAAAAGTTCGGTTGATGCTCAATGCCTGCCATCAGGCTCTCATCAAGCTGATTGGGCTGGTGGTAGCGCCCGGTGGTTGGCCAAAAGAAAAAAGTCTTGTTGATGCTCAATGCCCGCAATCAGGTTCTCATCTAACTGATTGGTTCGGTGGTAGCGCCCGGTGGTTGGCCAAAAGAGAAAATTCTGGTTGATTCTCAACGCTCGCTGTCAGGCTCTCATCTAGCTGATTGGGCCGGTGGTAGCGCCTGGTGGTTGGCCAAAAGAGATAAGTCTAGTTGATGCTTAACTCCCACCGTCAGGCTCTCATTGAACTGATTGGGCCAGTGGTAGCGCCCGGTGGTTAGCCAAAAGAAGGGTCCGGTTGACGCTCAACACCCGCCATCAGGCTCTCATCTAGCTGACTGGATGGTTGGGCCCTCGGTGGGCATCGAAAGCGTTGAGGAGTTGCTCCAAGAAACAATGTTTTGAGAACGTTTCCCTCTTAGTATAACTCTCTCGGCATATCCCCACCGTATCCCTCTCAACATTTCTCTCTCAGCATATCTCTCGGCATATCTCCCAATGTAGCCCTCTCGGCGTTGCCATCTCGGCATATCTCTCGGCATAGCCCTCTCGGCATTGCCCTCTCGGCATAGCCCTCTCGGCATATCTCTCAGCATAGCTCTCTCGGCATATCTCTCGGTGTTACCCTCTCGGCACTGCCCTCTTGACATATCTTTCGGCATAGCAGAAGTACTCTACTGATCTGCCCTGTGGAGTAAGGGGTCAAGGCCGTTCCTCCTAAGAGCCTAAAAATTGCATGAGTTGCGATTAACACTGGGGTCATTACCTAAGATCCTAAGGCTTGCGCGAGTGCACAAAGGAATGCGCGAATGGCTACGAGCGAAAGGCAAAAAAAATTAAGATCAAATAAATAAATGAACATTCCCAAAAAAAATATTATATATATATATATAAAGAGTTTAAATACACTAAAATCTTGCCCCTTACATGTATCAAAAAAAATTGAAAAATATACAAGGCAAAATGAGGACCCGGAAGGCCTTCAGGGTGAGTCGCCAGACTTCTCGCTGGATGACTCCAAGCCCAGAAGCGTGTCCTAGTCATCTCCACCCTGCAGGTTTTCCTCGCCTTCCGACACAGTGATGGGGGTGTACAGCCCGGCAGGACGCCATGCGCCGTTAGCTTCTCGCCTTTCTCAATCAGCATCCCAGCGTTCTGCAACACCTCGATCGTGTGCTAAGCCTCCCCCTGAGCGTTCTGTTGCATCATCACCTCTATCTCATAGTTTTTATAGGGATGACACTTGAATTTCTTGCCTGGGGGCGGCGGAAGGAGAGTCTCCTGCATGCACTTGTTTTTGGCCTTCAGTCTGGAGACTTCGCGCTTGAGGCCTACCATCTGTGAGTGTAATCTTTCGGCATCCACAGGATCCTATGAAAATAGCAAGGCAAAGTTAGCCGGAAAGGAGGCAAAGTTTTCGGAAAATAACAACTGACATACATACCTCTTGCACTGGCCTGCTGGTGAGGAGTGCCTCGGTGGCGGCCAGCTGGCTTATTAGGGAGGTCACCTCTACCTCGGTGTGATCCCAGGACTTCTAAACCTCAGTCAGGTTCCGTTCGATGTTGAGGCTCCAGTGGGATGCCATATGCGCAAGCTCTAGGGTGCGCAGCTGGGCTCACGCGGTCTCATGCGCAAGGGCCTGGGTGGACTCCCTGTCATAAAGGCTGGCGTCTACTCAACTATACAGCCCGAAAGAGAGTGTGTAGGCCTCTCCTCTTATAGTTTCTCTCTCCATCCAGGTCGGCAGAAGTATTGAGATGGACGCGCGGTTGGCCTCGGGGTCCCATTGGAGCAACGGCTAGCCCTTCTCGTCCAGGTGTCTCTCTCCGAGCCCAAAGTTCTTGTGCCCTCTTGGCATCGGTCCCTCGAGGGCTTTCTCCATAAGGGAAGCAGTCTTTGCAGCATCACCAGCTGCGTCTGTCACAGGCAAGGCCGAGGTAGGGATCTCGACAATAGATTTGCCCTTATCTTGCGCATGAATTTTGGACTTCTTGGCGGGAGTTGGGGGCAGAGCATCTGGCTTCCTATTCTAGGCACTCGGCTGCAATGAGGGCCCTGGCTCATCCCTGCAGTCCAAGGCTACTGACTGTGCTAGTGATAGGGCGCGAGAGAGAGTCCCGGTTTCATCGTATGGTTGACGGATGGGGATCTCTCGCTCACCTGCATAAAATCCAAGCATCTGTTTCGCTGACCATTAAGGCATTAACTGAAGGAGATAGGCGAGACGGTACCTTCCCCGATAAGGATCGGCGGGAGGGAGTCAAGGTCCCATCGCAAGAACTTAACATCAAAATTCTTGGTCCCGAAAAAATTGATGAGTGCGGTCTCGCACCCCCCAAGCACGAGAGGCTTGTTGGTCGCCTCGTCGTATTGCACAAGCGAGAAGGGTATGCTGCTGAAGCCGCCAAAAATGAACACAAACTTCTGGGGCCAGTGGTGGTTCTTGTTGGCAAGGCCGCTAGTCTTGATCATCTGGCCCGAGAAGAAGACGATCCTGCTCTTGGCCCGGAATTTGAATAGCTTCCGAAAAACAGGGAGGCTTAACTCAATTCTTTTCGCGCACATGTAGCAGGAAAAAGCCACCAGAAGCGTCACAGAGTTGGGGTTGAGCTGCGCCAGGACCACCCCAAAGTAGAGGAGGGTCTGCCGTACCTTCGGCCTGAGGGGAAGGCGGAACCTCACCTCGAAGGGTTCTAAGGGGATGGGGAGCTCCCCTTCCGGCAGGAAATTCAGTTTTTCGCCTTCTTTCAAGATGCCGCATGGCATATACTGGAGGGATGTAGGCAGACACTATCGAGACGTACTCCTCCTCCGACAAGTTACAGGGGGAAGTCGTGGTCTACGAAACCTTGTGTGCGCTTGGCCCTACTATCGGTCTCACCTGGCATTCTCGTGAAGTTAGAATTTTGGCTTGCGCAGGAGGCGAGAGCTTGAGAAGGCGAGTCCGTAGGAGGAAGATGAAGGCTCCAGATCTAATGAAGTAAATTTGGTTGGTGGCCCGCCCTATTTATAGAAAAGTTCGGTAATCATGACGTTTTCTTAAGGCTGCGGGGAGCGGGTAGCATTTTAATATATATTTTGACGCCTCAGAATCCACCCAGCCCCACTTCTGCTCCTTACTTACTAATGGCGAAAGCCTCCAAGCAATCCCTTGGTAAGCGAAAGGCATAACACAGAATAAAAGAGAGAGCACATTCGATATAGCATTACAACAAGCGAGAACACTCTAATTATAAAGAAGGCCTCTCGCGGAGCAAGGGCAAAAATAAAAATAATATTTTTATTACATATGCCGGAAGCCAAAATAAAAAATAAGGGGGAGGCGGGAGCCGACGAGCCTAATACTGGACCCATTACCAGTGGCTTCGACCTCGCATACCCGACCGTGGGGGCACTCACGGGTAGTATTAAGCGCTCATGGCCTTCATCTCTTGGTTGACTAGGCACATCTGGTGCCGAGCTCGCGCGATGTGCCTCCCTAGGGAAGTCTCCTTGCACCCGCCACCTTGCCGCTCCATCTCGCTGATGAGGTGTGATTAGTACCACTCCAAGACCCATAGCCGGCGCTCTGTCGTGCCCTGGTAAGCTTCCACCTTGCGAGAGTCATCTCTCTGGGTCCAGATTAGCTAGGCCAGGACCTCAACCATCCGCTCCTTGAGTGTCTTTGCATCCCCGGGATCTCCAAGGAAGCTAGCGAGCTCGCTGGGAGATGGTGGGGGCGAAAGCTCCTCCTCCATGCCTTCAAGATCCCCCACCAAGGTATCTTAGTAACCTAGCGAAAAGCTACGGTCAGTAAGATGATTTCAAGCGGAAGAGGTGGTTCAGTAGTTTACCTAGCGTGGGTATGGAGCTCCCGCCTGGAGCCTGCCGGGAAGGACCATGACTTCCCTCGAAGGGTCCCGCGAAGAGGGGGTGGTTCGTTTTCCCCCGTCCGGATGGGTTGGCGTTCGCACAGGAATACGGGTCTCGGTAGTAGGCGGAATCTCCGAAGCCTTCCCGGCCAGGAGGCGAGGGTCTGGCGTAGACTATTAGAGGATCTCGGCAGTAGGAGGAATTTCAGGAGCCTTCCCGATTGTGAGGTGAGGGTCTGGCACCGGTTCTTTGGGGATCTCGGTAGCCGGGGTCTGGGGCGCTGGGCTGACCCAGCCCGTGGTCCCAAAAGTTGGAACTGCAAGAAAAAAGGCGTAAGTAAAAGCTTAATTAGTGGAAGGGATACGATAAGGTAATCGTCAGTCATACCTAGGGTGGCTGCGGTCTCGGCACCAGTAACTTGGGGGCAGTCTTCGGAACTTACTGCTCACGCTCTTCAGGGGCCGGAGGGTCTCGGGGTTCGCCGGAGGAGTGCTAGTGCCACTCGCTGGAGGGATCTCCTACGATTGGGCCTGGATATCCGGTCAGTAAACTCAAAGATGTCCAAGAGTAGAGGCAGGTGGAATACCTCTGCGGGAATTGTGAGGTTCTCGTGATTGGGGGTAGGCGTTGGAGAAGCAAGCTCTTCCGCCGCTAGATTCTGCCGGATGTATGTTGTAGATACTCGACGATTCGTCGAGACAAGGGTTGTCTAGTCGAATTCTGGATTCTAAGCGTTGAGTTCGTCGAGCTGAGTTCAACGAATGCTGGCCTTTAGCGCAGAGTTCGTCGAGTTGAGTTTGACAAATGATGTTCGACGAATGCTGGCCTTTGGCGCAGAGTTCGTCGAGCTGAGTTTGACGAATGATGTTCGACGAATGCTGGCCATTGGCGCAGAGTTCGTCGAGCTGAGTTCGACGAATGCTGGACTTTGGCGCTGAGTTCGTCGAGCTGAGTTTGACGAATGCCCGTACTGATTCAAATGTTGGCTTGCTGAATTCAGGAATGAAAGTCTTGGGTCTGCGAATAACGACGAAAGTTGTTCTACTTATCTCCTGGAGTATAAATATGATGTTTTTGGGTTTATTGTTGTTGGTTCCTTTTGTCTAATCACACAAGCTGTACTGTTCAAAAACACTGTTTGTCACAGCCCGCATTTTCTCCGAATTTAGGAAATATCAGAGTATGAGAAAATATGCGTCATGATGCCACGTCAAACAGGGGATAACTGTTGACGCTCAGGCAAACCAACTACAATCCCTATGCAAGAAAATCATGTGCTTAATGAATAGAAAATCAGTTATGTTTTAGAGACCGTATCCCTCGGCTCAGTGGATCACCTAGTCCAAAAAAGAAAACTATATTTATACGCTGTGGAAAGAAAAATACTTTAATTAGGTTTTACACCCTAAAGAGCGCATAAGGGTCCCAAGAGAACCACTCATGCTATGCAAGACCCTACATTTAATTTATATAATATATAAGAAGACGGTCTTTATACGTTGTTTGGAAAATAGTGATTAAGTTTTATAGAAACATGCCAATCATGAGCTTTAATTATAACAATAATTATGGTTTGAAAATAACTAGCCACCTAGCATAAATCCTTCTCAGAGCAAGTAGACTATCTCCAGAAAGTGGTAGCAGCATAAGTAAATATATCCAATACAAGGGCAACAACTGCCAGTGGGCGCCAACAACCTGACACGAACCCACTGACACATATGTATGTCTGTAAGAAAGTACTGAAAAACTACCTCACCAACACGGCAAACGGAACTCCAAAGTCCAAGAGACCACCAACACCACCACTGCAAACTAGCCACCCAACTGGCTATGGCTCAGAACCTGGGGTATTCCAAAAGAAAACAGAATACCTCAGCAAGCAACAAAGTAAAAACAACTGCATGTAAGAGTCAACCAAAAGGAAGAAGTAACTGAAAAACATGCAGTAGAAAGAGTCACAACTGTCCAAAACAGGACAACAAGAAAAGCACAACGAGCAAAGAAAACAGCAACAACCCAACTTAGGAACAACATCCTGCCGGGCCTACTAGGTTACCAAGAGCCAAAAGTGCTGCAAGCTACCAAGGAAGGAACTTCTAACACCCTAAACTATGGAGAGTGGTAGTAGCAAAAACAAACAACGAGAAACCGGATCGGAGGCAAACTCAGTCCTCCATTCACCAAGTCCAAGTCAACAAGCTCGAGGGTCTACACGTGAAAGCACAAGGGACCCTCCACCCACACATGCCCAGCCCGTACCTGGAGCACAAAAACAAGAGTGGCCTTGGCTATGTCACACCACTCCACCCCCCTGAAGAGCTATAAACCACCACTACTAACCACGACCCACGATTCGGCCTTTACGAAGGTAAAGAAAACGGCCGACAAGGAAATACCAGAATTAAAACAAGAAAAACCACTCGGGAACGAAAAACAAGGTAGAGGAAGAGTGTTAAAAAGAATCAACACGACAAGGCGCTGAGTGAGACCTACTCAGTGCCTACCTAAACCTTGGCGTTGAGTGAGCTAGCCTCACTTAAAGCCAAAACCAAACTCTAACCACAATCCCACTAAGGTAATACGGAGTTCGACGATTGTTGACCGGAGGTCGACGATAGTCGAACGGCCTAATGCAGAAACCGAGATCGACGATCTCCATTCAGAGATCGACGATAGTCGAACGATTCTAAGACAAAAAGAGGCAGGGAATTTCCAGTATTCAAGTAGTTACCAACCACTCGAGTACCTCATCCCTCTACTCGAGTAGTCGCCTACTACTCGAGTACCTCAACCCTCTACTCGAGTAGTCGCCTACTACTCGAGTATACAAACATAACCAGCACTCAGGTAGTTACAAACTACTCGAGTACCCCAACCCGCTACTCGAGTAGTTGCCTACTACTCGAGTATGCTAAAGCCACTACTCGCGTATCTACAAACCTGCACTCGAGTAGATGCCTACTACTCGAGTAAACCAAACCACCTACTCGAGTATCTCGAGTCCACTACTCGAGTAACTCAAATCCCCTACTCGAGTAGTTACCTACTACTCGAGTAACTCCAATCCCCTACTCGAGTAGTTACCTACTACTCGAGTAAACCAAAACCCCTACTCGAGTAGTTACCTTCTACTCGAGTAAAACAAACCAAAACTCGAGTACCTCGAAACCACTACTCGAGTAACTCAGATCCCCTACTCGAGTAGTTACCTACTACTCGGGTACTCCAAGGCTAATACTCGAGTTAATGCCTTCTACTCGAGTATCTCAAAGCCACCACTCGAGTAATACACTTAGCAAATTCGGGAAAAGAAATCACCCCCCTCTCGTAACACTTCCTCTCGGCTACACCCAAACCAGAGCAAAGATCTGAGCAAAGATAAACGGCAACACGCCGGCAAGGTTGGGTTCCAACGGCACAAGTAGGGGGAGTTCAAATAGGAAGAACTAAATCCTATAGTTAGCAAGAAAAAGAGAACAACAAGGCCTCTACCCTAGGGCTAACAGGGATTTCAAATACGACAAGAATAATTCAAAAGAAACTTGGCAAGGGCAAGAATACCACTTGCCTCAACTTTCGGCTAAGCACGGACGGCTCTCCTCCTCTTCACATGGAACGAACAGCCGAAGCACCTAGAATTAATCTCACGGCCATTAATGGCGGAAAACTCCAAAACCGAAAACCAAATCTCATCAAAACTCCACGAAAATCAAATATCTTACCGTCGAAACGAAGATCTCGGAGAGAGCAAGCCAACGCCGTTTTCGGAATCGAATTCCGTCCACGAACAAGCCCGGAATTGCCGACCAAAGGAGGTACAGGACGGACGGTTTTCTCCTCTGTTCTTCTGAGAACAAGCCTGTCACAACCCGCATTTTCTCCGAATTAAGAATTATCAGAGTGAGAGAAAACACGCGTCATGATGCCACGTCAAGCAGGGGATAACTGCTGACGCTCAGGCAAATCCAACTACAATCTTTATGCAAGAAAATCATGTGCTTAATGAATAGAAAATCAGTTATGTTTAGAGTCCGTATCCCTCGGCTCAGTGGATCATCTAGTCCACAAAAGAAAACTATATTTAAACGCTGCGGAAAAATACTTTGATTAGGTTTTACACCCTAAAGAGCGCATAAGGGTCCCAAGAGAACCACTCATACTATGCAAGACACTACACTTAGTTTATATAATATATATAAGAAAACGGTTTTCGTACGTGATTTGGAAAGTAGTGATTAAGTTTACAAAACATGCTGATCATGAGCTTCATTTATAATAGTAATTATAGTTTAAAAATAACTAGCAACCTAGCATGAAACCTTCTCAAAGCAAGTAGACTATCTCCAGAAAAATAAATGGTAGCAGCAATAGTGTATATCTAGTACAAGGTAAAAACTACTAGTGGGCGCCAACAACCTGACACGAACCCACCAGCACACATATATGTCTGTAAGAAAGTACTGAAAACAACCTCACAAACAAGGTAAACAGAACTCCAAAGGTCCGGAAGTCCACCAACAACACCACCTCCAACTAGCCACCAGACTGGCTACAGCTCAGAACCTGGGGTATTCCAAAAGAAAACAGAATACCTCAGCAAGCAAAAATCAAGGTAAAACTGCATGAAAGAGTCAACCAAAGGACAAAATAACAGAAAACATGCAGTAGAAAGAGTCACAACTGTCCAAAATAGGACAACAAGAAATGCACAACGTGCAAAGAAACAACAACGACCCAGCCCAGGAACCACATCCTGCAGGGCCTACTAGGCTGCCAAGAGCCAAAATGCTGCAAAACTACCAAAGAAGAAACTTCTAACACCCTAAACTGCGGGAAGTGATAGTAGCAAAAACAACAACGAGGAACCGGATCGAAGGCAAACGCAGTCCCCCAATCCACCATGTCCAAGTCAAAAGCTCGAGGGTCAACACGTGAAAACACAAGGGACCTTCCACCCGACATGCCCAGCCCGTACCTGGAGCAAGAAATCCATGGGTGGCCTTGGCTATATCACACAACTCCACCCCCATAAAGAGCTACAACCACCACTACTATTCACGACCCACGATTCGGCCTTTAGGAAAAATAAAGAAAACGGCCGACAAGGAAAACCCAGAAATACAACTGGAAAATCCACTCGGAAACGAAATACAAGGTAAAGGAAGAGTGTTGAAATAAACCAACACGACTAGGCGTTGAGTGAAACCCACTCAGTGCCTACCTAAACTTTGGCGTTGAGTGAGCTAGCCTCACTCGCCGCCAAAATTATACCACTACCCACAAGCCCACTAAAGAAAGCGGAGCTCGACGATAGTCGAACGACCAAGGCAGAAGATCCAGAACTCGAGTAGTTGCCTGCCACTTGAGTATCTAAACTCCCGCACTCGAAACCGTCTAAATTCGCCTATCAAAAGAAAATATACAAAGCGCACGATCAGTGTCGCACGATCAGTGGTCGTGCGCACTCATCGGCTGATGATCGTGCGAAACGAACCTGGAAACCTGACAGAAAACCTAGCAACTGCGCACGATCAGTGTCGCACGATCAGTGGTCGTGCGCACTGATGTCAGCGCTCGTGCGATTGCCCGAGACAGAACTTTGGAAACTGAAGTATATACGCGCACGAACAGAGGCACACGACCAGTGGTCGTGCGCCCTAAAGGTTGATGACCGTGCGCGGTCAACCTGCACCGTTTGGAATTTCCCGAACGACACCGGAACTCGCACACGACTCACGCCACTGCAGTAGCAGTAGACAACTCTCAACGCCGCACGCTACTACCATTCAAACTATGCCTAACCATTCGAATAATATCTTAACGAAGGAAATTGACACCCACACCCCCCTCCTAACACTCCCTCTCGGCTACGCCCGAACCAGAGCAACCATAAGAGCAAGGGAAATAACGGCTTCACGCCGACAAATTGGATTCCAAACATCACAACATAGGGGGGGTTTCAGTAGGAAGAACTAAGCCCTATAGTTAGCAAGAAAATGAGAATAACAAGGCCTCTAACCTGGGCTAACCGGGATTTCAATTTCAGCAAATAAATTCAAAGAAAACACTTGGCAAGGGCAAGAGTACCACTTGCCTCAAATCTCAGCGAAGCTTTGGACTGCTTTCCTTCTCTTCGCACGGATCAAAATGGCCGCAACACCTAGAACAAAGATTTGGCCATTAATGGCGGAAAACTTCCCAAAACCGAAAATTCCAATCCTTCCAAAACTCCACGAAAATCGAATTTCTTACCGCAGGAATGAAGGTCTCGACGAGAGCAATCCGTATCCACTCTCGGAATCGAATTCCGTCCACAAACGCTCCGGGAATCGGCGTCCGAAGGCAAGGTAGGCGGTTACTCCGTTTCCTCGTACAGGACCGGCGGTTTCTATCGTGAGGAAGATGATGGCTTTCATTCTAATACTATATATATATATATAATTATATAATTATATTATTAATTACAAAATTACATAAAGCACTAAATCGACGCAAAAACCGAACTACCTCGGAATTCGACGAAATTCGCACCGTAGCTAAATACCCACGCTACGAACACAACGGCGAAGTCGAAATTAACTTTCGACGAACAGAACTCGGGTTACACCCAAACGAAGCCAAACACAAACATCCCCCCGAGAGGCCTCACCGGTCACCAAAACGACTCGGTTTGCTAGGGAGATCTTGCCAACAGGCTACCAAACAGGGCACTCAGTTCTAAGGAGCTAAACCATACTCCACACATGGCACAAGCCACGGAAACGCGTCATCGTAACGCCAACCGAGAATAAAAATAATCGCTGAAAAGACAGGGCGTTACAGTCACCCCCCCTAAAAGAAAGTTTCATCCCGAAACTTTACGCACAACCCTCCTACAAAAGAAGGACAAGTAACAAACAGAAGTTACAAAGGGAAACATACCGATCAAATCAGCGAAACAGGTGAGGGTACGCCCTCCTCATGGCCGACTCTAGCTCCCAAGTCGCGCTCTCCAAATCCTGATTTTTCCATAGAATTTTCACCATCGGTATGGACTTCTTTCGCAGCACACGCTCCTAAGTATCCAAAATACGAACTGGCACCTCAATGAAAGAGAGGTTGGGCTCTAACTGGGGCACAACATCCAAGAGTTGCCCACTGCTGCGCACACACTTCCGCAATTGGCTAACATGAAAAACATTATGAACACCAGGGAAGTTCGCTGGCAAATCCAATCTATATGCAGACACACCAATCCGCTCCAAGACCTCGAACGGGCCCACATACCTTGGGTCCAATTTCCGGTTTTTACCAAATCTCTTTACACCAACCATTGGAGAAACCTTGAGGTATACCTGATCCCCTACTAAAAACTCCAAAGCAGACCTACGCCGATTGGCGTTCTTTTCATACCTCTCCTGGGCTAAACGAAGCTTCTCCCGAATAAGCTTCACGGCGACTTCCATCTCTTCCAGAGCATCAGGACCCAACAAAGGCTTCTCACCAGCCTCAGCCCAAAACAACGGAGTCCTACAGTGCCTCCCATACAAAGCTTCGAACGGAGCCATCTGCAAGCTTTCCTGATAACTGTTATTGTAAGCAAATTCCATGAGTCGCAGACGCTCATCCCACGCTCCACCGTGGTCTAAAATATAGCACCGGATCATATCCTCAACAATCTGATTGACCCGCTCCGTCTGCCCATTGGTCTGAGGGTGGTAAGCAGTAGAATACCTCAGATCCGTACCCAAACCCTCCTGCAGACTCTGCCAAAAACGAGAAGTAAACCGGGAGTCTCGATCAGAAATGATGCTAACCGGCACACCGTGGAGTCGGATGACTTCATTCAAGTACAACTCCGCTATCTTCTTCATCGGGTAATCAATCTTATAAGGCACGAAGTGAGCACACTTCGTCAATCTATCCACTATAACCCAAACAGAATCAAATCCTCTCGGGGATTTTGGCAAACCCGTAATGAAGTCCATTGATATACTCTCCCACTTCCAAGTCGGGATCTCTAGCGGAGTCAACTTACCACCAGGCCTTCCATGATCGGCCTTCACACGCTTGCAAGTGTGACACTTAGCAACATATCGGGCTATATCTCCTTTCATACCATTCCACCAAGCAATTTGCCTTAAGTCACGGTACATCTTCGTAGATCCTGGATGGTAGGCAACGCTGGAACCATGAGCCTCACTGCAAATCATACTCTTAATGTCCCCAACAGCGGGAACGCAAAACCTGCCGCGGTACTTCAAAGTACCCGCATCATCAATAGAAAAATCTGGCAACTCTCCCTTCTCTGTCCTGGTAAAAAGGTGCAACAGATCCGGATCGTCCTTCTGATGCAGTCTAGTCAAAGAAATCCAGGACGGCTCTTCCACTGATAAGCTACTCTGCAAACTACAGCATCCCACTGAAATATCCATAAGGAGGAACTCCTCAATTAATCGATCGGCGGAGAGGTTAAAAGATCTTTCCCGTCTTTCGGCTCAGGGCGTCGGCCACCACATTGGCCTTGCCCGGATGATACTGGATTTCCACATCATAATCCGCCACATACTCAAGCCACCTCCGCTGACGCAGATTCAACTCCTGCATGAACACGTACTTCAGGCTCTTATGGTCAGTAAAAATCTTGCACTGAGCCCCATAAAGTAAGTGCCTCCACAACTTCAACGCATAGATAACCACTGCAAACTCAAGGTCATGCGTAGGATAATTCCGCTCATGAGTTTTCAACTGCCTTGACCCATAAGCAATTACTTTTCCTTCCTGCATTAATACGCATCCCAGACCTATATGCGAAGCATCCACATACACATCATAATCCACGCCCTCAGTAGGAAGGGTCAGAACGGGAGCAGTACACAATCTCCTCTTTAACTCCTGAAAAGCTTCTTCGCACTTCTCGCTCCAAACAAAAGCCACATTCTTCTGAGTCAGCTTGGTCAACGGTGCGGCTAGAGAAGAGAAACCCTCCACGAATCTCCTGTAATAGCCAGCCAACCCTAAGAAACTTCTGATCTCCTTAGGAGTATTCGGCCTACTCCAATCCGTCACTGCTGCAATCTTTTCTGGGTCAACCGAGATCCCATCCTTGTTCACCACGTGGCCTAGAAAAGAAACCTGAGGCAACCAAAATTCGCACTTGCTCAACTTGGCAAATAACTTGTGGCTCCTCAACTCTGATAGGACCAAACGCAAATACTGCTCGTGCTCCTCAGCACTGCGAGAATAAACCAACACGTCATCAATGAAGACCACAACGAACTTGTCTAGGAAATCCTTGAACACCCGGTTCATCATATCCATGAAGGCTGATGGTGCGTTGGTCAGACCAACCGACATCACTAAAAACTCAAAGTGCCCATGCCTCGACCTAAACGCAGTCCGTGGAATATCTGCCTCACGGATCCTGAGCTGATGATAGCCCGAACGAAGATCGATCTTGGAGAACACCGTGCTACCACGCAACTGGTCAAATAAATCATCGATCCTCGGCAGAGGGTACCTGTTCTTGATAGTGACCTTGTTCAACTCTCTATAGTCGATGCAAAGCCGCATCGACCCATCTTTCTTCTTTACGAACAAAACAGGAGCACCCCAAGGTGACGAACTCTGCCTGATAAAACCTTTAGCCAACAACTCATCTAACTGAATTCGCAACTCCTCTAACTCACGAGGGGCCATCCGGTACGGCGCCTTGGCAATAGGACGCGTACCCGGCTCCAAATCAATAACAAACTCCACATCCCGCTCAGGAGGGATACCAGGAAGATCATCAGGAAAAACATCGGCGAAACCACGAACAATAGGAATCTCCTCCAAGCGTGGCACGCTATCAACGGTTCCAACCGCCGAGACTAAACAAACACAACAATCAGAAAGAAACAATCTCTGAACACATACCGCAGAGAGAACAGGAGAATCCTGACACGGGTCAGCATACACGCTGCCGGGCTGACCGTCGTCCCTGATGAAGTCCAAGCGCTTTCCTTTGCACTGAATGACCGCATCATACCGAGAGAGCCAGTCCATGCCCAAAATGACATCGAAGTCCTCTAGATCAATCATCTTCAGATCCGCCTTCGCAAGAAAATTCCCCAACAAAACCGGGCAATCCAAAATACCCAAATCTGACAACACAGATTCACCAGAGGGAAACTTGACACGGAAGGAATCCCGAACACGATCTAGAGACAACCGATGACGCTCCACAAAGGATCTAGCCACGAACGAGTGGGTAGCGCCGGAGTCAAACAGAACACGCGCCCAGCGGTTCTTCACCTTAAATTTCCCTATAGGAACGCACAAAGCTAAGGAACTAGCACAACAGTACCGCAAATAAACTTGCAACTAAACTACCAGGCTAGAAAGAAAACAACAAACTACTAACCTGAGATCACCTGGGCCGAAGTCTGAGCCTCCTCGGAAGAAATCACGTTCAGCTTCCCTTTTCCCTTGTCCACATGCTGAGGTGGAGGTAATGCCTGCAATGGAACTACAGGAAGAGCTGACTGGACCTGAGGACACCTCGACTTAACGTGACCCTTCTGCCCACACTGATAGCAGACTCTATCCCTGGACCAACACTGGGCTGCATCATGCCCGGATCGCTTGCAAACTGAACAGGAGACATCTCTCCCAGGAGCACCCTGAATAGCATGAACCTGCTCCTTCTTCTGAGCTGCCGCCTTCTTGAAACACCTCTCGACAGGATGGCCTGACCGGCCACAAAAACTGCACACCACCCTGCTCCTCTACCAACTTCCTCTTATCCTTCCTCAACTGCTGGCCTCTGCTCTTCGCCGTCTCAATGGCCTCAACCTTAAGAGCAGCCTCTACAACTCCAGCATAAGTCACTGTCCCATAAGCACTGGCCAACTGCTGCACCTCACTCCTCAAACCACCGAGGAATTGCTTAACTCGATCAGCCTCAACGCTGACCAATCCAGGGGCAAAACGGCTCAACTTACTAAACTCTATCTCATACTCACCCACCGTGAGCTGCCTTTGCTTCAGATAGAGGAAATCATTCATGAGGCGGTCACGCTCGACCGAGGGTAAGAACTTCCTCAACAGCATCTCCTTGAACACTTCCCAAGAGCATCCGGCTACCAGGCTCTCCTTCTCTCTCAGCCACCAACTCTTAGCCAAACCTTTAAGCTGATAGGCGGCTATCATCACCCTCTGATCATCTGAAATCCCTGAGTACGAGAACATCTCCTCCATGGAGATCAGCCAGTCGTCTATCACCATGAAATCTGCCTTCCCATCATAAGTGGGAGGGCTCAGCCTCTGAAACTGCGAGATGAAGGCCATCTCTGCTGGCACCACCACTGGAGGCCTCAAGGGTGCAGGAGGAGGAGGAACAGCTAACCCCCCCGCAGGAACTTGCGCACCCTGAGCCTGCCCTGCCACAACTGCCACCAAAGACTGAATCTGGGCTTGCACCTCCTCCAACTGCCTACCCATAGCTTCGCTACTCTGACGCAGACCCTCGATCACCGCATCGTTCTGAGCTCCAGAAGATTCACCCTCAGACAGGGGAGTCGATCGAGTCGCAGGACGCCTAGCCATCCTAAAAAAAAAAATCAATACAACGCAAATCAGATCCAAATCCCACGACGAGAACCGACTACCAGTACAGACAATACATATGTAGATATAGACTTAAAGCTGCTAAACTTGCTCTGAGAGTTTATCTTCTTCACAATAATTAGATGATATGCCCTAACCTAGGATGGTTAACCACCACCTCACTAACTCTTGTGCCTAGATCGGATGCATGAACTTATGTTAGTTTGAAAATTTATGTGTGTACATATGTCATCCTGCAAATCTTTAGCTCGGCGCGTTGTGCTTATGCAATGTTATGATATGCATGATTGTGCTATGCATTCTAAAAAGGCCCTAATGCATGGTATGAGCGGCGTACACATGAAAATGTTATGCATCCCATACTACATAACATTTCCATGCAACGAAAAAGAAACGTGCTAGTCGCAGTCATGTGGTGTGGTTATGCATCCCATACTACATAACCCTCACATGTAGCCCCTATGGTGGATCCATATACGAACACATATTATGCATCCCGTACTACATAATATGCCCCGTATACTTCATGTTATGCTATGAGTGTAGTGCTCGTGCTTTTGCCAAGACGTGCTGATGACATATCGGTGTGTGAATGACATGATGCTGAACTACTAAAAGCATCCAAGGAAGGTTGCCCAACTAACTTGTCAAGCAACCTCCCTCTGATACCAACTGTCACAACCCGCATTTTCTCCGAATTAAGAATTATCAGAGTGAGAGAAAACACGCGTCATGATGCCACGTCAAGCAGGGGATAACTGCTGACGCTCAGGCAAATCCAACTACAATCTTTATGCAAGAAAATCATGTGCTTAATGAATAGAAAATCAGTTATGTTTAGAGTCCGTATCCCTCGGCTCAGTGGATCATCTAGTCCACAAAAGAAAACTATATTTAAACGCTGCGGAAAAATACTTTGATTAGGTTTTACACCCTAAAGAGCGCATAAGGGTCCCAAGAGAACCACTCATACTATGCAAGACACTACACTTAGTTTATATAATATATATAAGAAAACGGTTTTCGTACGTGATTTGGAAAGTAGTGATTAAGTTTACAAAACATGCTGATCATGAGCTTCATTTATAATAGTAATTATAGTTTAAAAATAACTAGCAACCTAGCATGAAACCTTCTCAAAGCAAGTAGACTATCTCCAGAAAAATAAATGGTAGCAGCAATAGTGTATATCTAGTACAAGGTAAAAACTACTAGTGGGCGCCAACAACCTGACACGAACCCACCAGCACACATATATTGTTGGTACCCTAGTTTGATTTGAGTTTAGTCTTCTCCTTTGTGCTCCTTGACCCAAGAAATATCTATGGTCAATGGTTAGGAGTCTAGCTGTAGAGTCCTCGCTTTTCCAAATTGAGAATTTGGTTAAGTAGGTTTTTCGTTCGACCATAGTCGAACGCCGTTCGACTATCGTCTATCGACTGATCGACGATCGTCTATCAGTTGGTCGACGCCTTGGTCTGCGCTGATAGTTCGACTATCTGTTGATAGTTCGACTATCTGTTCTGCGCTGATAGTTCGACTATCTGTTCTGCGCTGATAGTTCGACTATCTGTTGATAGTTCGACTATCTGTTCTGCGCTGATAGTTCGACTATCTGATTGATAGTTCGACTATCTGTTCTGCGCTGATAGTTCGACTATCGGTTGATAGTTCGACTATCTGTTCTGCGCTGATAGTTCGACTATCGGTTGATAGTTCGACTATCTGTTCTGCGCTGATAGTTCGACTATATGTTGATAGATCGACTATCTGTTTGTTTTGATGGTTCGACTATCTTTTGATAGATCGACTATCTGTTGTCTGAGGTAGGTCGACTATCTGCTTGATAGCTCGACTATCTCTTTGCGCTTGATAGCTCGACTATCTGTCCTAGATAGATCGACTATCTGGTAGTTCGACTATCTGTCCTGATAGTTCGACTATCTGCTGCGGTAGCTCGACTATCTGTTTGATAGCTCGACTATCTGGATCGTTCGACTATCTGCCCGGTAGTTCGACGATCTCCTGGCGTCGTTCGACGATCTTCAAAGGTCGTTCGACGTTTTATGTCTGCCTTTGGATTTTGTATTTATTTATTATATTTAATTATTTAATACATTTTCTGGCACGATATTTTAAGTTGTATGATAAAGTTTCCAGGCATTATTTGCTCTATTCTTATTGCCTGAGTTAAAATCTTTTAAGATAAAGTTGTTTGTCTTATTAGCTGTCTATTTAAATTACTTTATCTGCTGTCAGCCCCTTTATAGCCGTTAGACTGAAAAGTCTTCTTTTGCTATAAAGAGATAGTTTCTGATGTGACTTTATTTAGTCTATCTGATTATTTGATTTAAGCCTGCAGCTTCTTAGAAAGAGATTTATTCCTTTTTATGGAATGTTTTGCTGCAGAAATATTTCTGTCTTCTTGATATTTACAGCCCAGGTCTCAAGGCTTAGAAGAAGACAAACAATTCAAATGAAAGAGAGCCGTTGCTTGATGATGATATAAAAAGAACCCTTTGCAGAAGGATTCAAGCTAGTGAATAGAAGAGTTAACAGAAGCTTTCATACATATTCAAAAGCACTCAAGCCTTCATCAAGCTCAAGTTTCCTGCTCTCAGCAAACTCCATCTATCTGAGAAGTGTTAAGATCTTCATCTCTTCTTCACCTGAGTTCTCCTGCCTTCAGGAAGTTCAACTCAGAGTTTCTTTGAAGAAGAAGAAGAAGAATAGCTGCTTGAAGAGATTTCTTTTTGTTATTTATTTTCCTCCTGTAGCTCTTTCCTTCAGAATTTTCTGAAGAGTTTCTGCACTGAAGCAAGACTTCACCTGGACATCTTTGAGCCAGGGGGAGCCTTGATTCTTTAGAGCATTCTAGCTCAGTGCAAGCTTTTTGTGCTTCTCTAATCTATTGTAAAATAGAGAAGACATCTTAACCTTCTTCCCCCTCCTGTACAGGGTTATTACTCCCTTCAAAAGTATCCCTTGGTGGCAGGGCACCTGATCAAAAACCTGTGCTTGGTTTTTAGACACCTGATCAAAAGTCTAAAGGGTTTCTGAATCTACCTGAAGCAGATTCTGTTGGTGGCAGGGCACCTGATCAAAAACCTGAGTGGATTCCTACCGTGTGGGTAGAAGAGTGGACGTACCCAAGTTGTTTGGGGAACCACTATAAATCTCCTGTTGTCGTCTGGATTCAACTGTTTAATTCCTGTACTGTGGCTGTGAATAGATTTAACTAGGTTGCTAGTTGCTGTTTAGGTTTTCCAAGCTTTAACTGTAATTACAGTTAGCTTGTGTTTGCACATCACTTGTGTTAGGCTTTAAGGTTAAACCAAAATCTATAATCTCTTCATTCCGCACTTCACTCCAAGGGAGTTGGGTAGACAGTTAAGTTTTGTATTGTGCAAAATTTGATTACTCTATTCACCCCCCCTCTAGAGTTGTATCTATCCCTTCACTTTCAATTGGTATCAGAGCCAGGTTGGCTGACTGTATAGGCTAACACCTAAGTCACAAGATCCTGATAGATACCAAGAGTTTATAGAAATTCACTATCATGGCCCAGTCTAAGGATTATTCTAGCACCAGACCTCCAGCATGCAACTTAGCAAAGTTTGGCATCTGGAAGGCAAGGATCAAACTTTATATGAACTCTATTGATGAGAGTATTTTTGCTTCTATTTTGTCAGGTCCCCCAAGAGCACCTGCTGCAGCCACTGCCTCATCATCTGATATGAGTGCAGTGCCTCCTCCAGACTATAATGATGAGTACAAGAAGGCCAAAATTGCTGATGCCAAAGCAATGAACATACTGGCTCAGACTATGTCTGATGAAGTGTTCCAGAAGGTTGCTGATTGCTCTTCAGCAAAGGCCATGTGGGATACACTGAACCAGATTGTAGCTGGTTCAGCTGATGAAAGGAAGGACAGGAGGTCCAACCTTATCTCACAGTATGAGAACTTCAAAAAGACTGATGCTGAATCAGTTGAAGCGATGTACACCAGGCTCAGCTCAATCATCAATGAGCTGAGGACCCTTGACAAGGATATCTCATTGACAGAGGTCAATGATAAGATCCTTATGTGCTTCCCTAGCACATGGGATTTGAGGATCTGGCCAATCAAGGAAGCCAGAAGCACCAATGAGATATCAACTGAAGCCCTTCTCGGCAAGCTCAAATCTTTTGAGCAAGTGCTGAAGACAAGGGAAGCTGAAGCAGAAGCCAAGACCCCCACTCCAACAAGAAAAGAGCAATCTCTAGCTCTTAAAGCTGCTGAAGCCTCAGAAGGCAGCCAATCAAATGAGGAGCTCATGGCATTGTTTGCCAAGAGATTTCTCAAAATGGGGAGAAAAGAGTTCAGAAGAAAATCTTCAAAGTATGAAGAAAAGCCAAGGTATGATCGTACTCCAACTAAAGAAATTATTTGTTATGGGTGCAGGAAGCCTGGAAACATCTTGCCGGAGTGTCCAGAGGAGAAAAACAAAGACAAGAGGAAAGAAAAGGAGCAGCACAGGAAGCACTCCAAGCCATCCTCCTACAAGAACAAGAAAAAGGAGAGAGGTTTCATTGCTGAAACCTGGAGTGATTCTGATGAAGAATCCTCATCCTCAAGCTCTAGTGAGGATGAAGAAGAAAAGAAGGCAAAAGAAGTTTGCCTCATGGCAATAGATGCCTGCAGCAACCACTCTGCTGCAGAGAGTTCTGACTCAGATGAAGAAATGCCTACTGAAGATGAGGTACTTTCATCTTATGATTTTACTTCAGAAGAGTTTAAGTTAGATTTTAAATCTCTATGTTTAGATTTAATTAGTTCAGAAAAAGAGATAAAAGAACTTAGAAATAGGCTAGCTGACTCTGAATTAATAGCCTCTGAAAATGTTAGGTTAAAGGAAGAACTCACTACTTGTAGTGAAGAAATCAAATTTCTTAAAGTAGAATTAGCTAAGTCTAAGAGATTAGAAGAGTCCCTTAATGGTAGAAGCCTTAAGCTGTTAGAAATTACCAGCATGGCTAACACTAGGACAGGAAATGATAAATTAGGCTTAGGAGCTTCTCCCAGTGAACCCCCAGTCTTGCTTAAAAATAACCTTTCAACTCCAGTGAACTTCATTTCAGCTAGTGGAAAGAAGAACACTGAGCAAGTAAACCTTGTAAATAAAACATTAAATAAGGCTAAGAGAGAAAAGAGAAAGAAGTTTTTCAAAGAAATGCAAAGAGCGTCGAACGCCGCTCGACGATCGGATGCTCCATGGTCGAACGAAGCTCGACGATCTGAGCGCCCATCGTCGAACGTCGATCGACGATTTCAACATGATTTTCAAAATCATAATCAGTATCATAGAAACCTAAATGAAAATAGAAACCCTAGGTTTGTTGACCCATCATCTGCATGGAGAATCCCACCTAGGAGATCTCACCCTCTAGGCTATCACCCTCAGCCTGCATTTTCTTATATCTCCAGTTTTTCTTATGTGAAAAACAAGGGACCCAAGGTTACCTGGGTCCACTCTGTCTAAATAGTTGTTTTGCAGGTGAAGGCCTATCCAATCACTCAAAATAAGTGGTATTTGGATAGTGGATGCTCTAAGCATATGACAGGAAACAAAGAGCTACTGTCAAAGTACAAAGCAAAGCTCGGCCCAAAGGTTATCTTTGGAGACTCCAGCTGTGGTCAGACAGAAGGATATGGCAAGATCACAATTGGAGCTGTTACATTCAAGAGAGTTGCTTATGTCAGTGGACTAAAGCACAACCTGATTTCAGTTAGCCAGCTATGTGATGCTGGCTACCAGGTTTCTTTTTCTAACTCCTCTTGCAATATTACTTTAAATAATAATGTTGTTTTAATAGGTAATAGAATAGGCAATATATATTTAGTAGATTTTAATTCATCTCACTCGGAAATCTGCCTGTTTAATGAATTAACCCTTAATAATAATTCTTTATGGCATAAAAGGCTTAGTCATGTAAACCTGAAAAATATATCTAGGTTATCTAAGCACAACCTTGTTAGAGGCTTACCTTCTTGCCCCTACAAGAAGGAGAGTCTGTGCAAGGCTTGTCAGCTAGGCAAGCAAACCAAGAACTCATTTAAATCTGTAAATAAAAGTGACTCTCCTAGAATCCTGTATTTATTACATTTGGACCTTTTTGGCCCAATAAATGTACAGAGTTTAGGAGGGAAGTATTACACTTTAGTAATTGTAGATGACTTCTCTAGGTTCAGTTGGGTTTTCTTTTTGAGAACTAAGTCTGATAACTTCAAAGCCCTTACAGACTTTCTACTTTGTGTGCAGACTGAGTACTCTACTCATGTGGCCTTGATCAGAAGTGATCATGGTACTGAGTTTGACTCTCTTCTCATGCAAGAATTCTGTGAGAGAGAAGGTATCAAACATAGCTTCTCAGCTCCTAGAACTCCCCAACAAAATGGGGTAGTTGAGAGGAAGAATAGAACACTAATTGAAGCTGCTAGCACATTGTTGGCAGATGCTAACATGCCTCTATCCTATTGGGCAGAAGCTGTTAGTACAGCCAACTATGTCTTGAATAGAAGTTTGATACACAAACTTAAGTGTAAAACTCCTTATGAGTTGCTTAAAGGAAAGAAACCAAAAATTAATTACTTTAGAATTTTTGGCTGTACTGTTTATATTCATAACAATAATAAAGAATATATTAGAAAGTTTGAAGCAAAAGCTTCAATGGGAATCATGCTTGGATATTCCCAAGTAAGCAAAGCTTATAGGGTTTATAACAAATCAACCTGTAAGATAGAAGAATCTGTGCATGTGACTTTTGATGAGTCTCAGATGTTTTACAAGGAGAAAGAAAATTCTCCTTCCTCTAGTTCTTTGCAGGTACATGATGCCCCTCAAGAAATCCTTCAACTTTCAACTCTTCAGATCACTGAATCAGACAGTGATGAAGACATTGCTGAAGCTGTTGAAGCTGTTGTTGTTCCACCAACAGTAGATCAAATTCCTCCTGAGGAATTAATCCCAACTGTTGCTGAAGATCACATCCCACCTGCTGATATTGTCACACTTAGAGATCATCCCACATCTCAAGTGATTGGAGACATATCAGCTGGTGTGCAAACAAGACATCAATTAAGACAGGATGTGATGCATGCTTGTTTCCTCTCACAGGTTGAGCCCCTCACCTTTAAAGATGCAGAGCTAGATCCCCACTGGATCATTGCAATGCAAGAGGAACTCAATCAGTTTGAGAGATGTAAAGTTTGGACTTTGGTTCCAAGACCTAAAGGCCAACTGATCATAGGCACCAAGTGGGTGTATAGAAACAAGTTAGATGCTAATGGAATAATAGTAAGGAATAAAGCTAGGCTTGTAGCTCAGGGCTACAGACAGGAGGAAGGTATAGACTATGACCAAACCTTTGCTCCTGTTGCAAGGCTAGAAGCAATAAGGATCTTCTTGGCCTATGCAGCCTACATGAAGTTTAAGGTGTTCCAAATGGATGTCAAAAGTGCATTCCTAAATGGTGAGCTTAAGGAAGAAGTGTTTGTTGAACAACCACCAGGGTTTGTTTCATCAACACAGCCCTCTCATGTTTTCAAGTTGCAAAAAGCTCTTTATGGACTAAAGCAAGCTCCTAGGGCCTGGTATGAGACCTTAGCTAGTTTCCTGTTAGAGCATAACTTCACTAGGGGAGTAGTCGATAGAACCCTTTTCGTTAAGCATCACAAGGACACAATCCTGTTAGTTCAAGTGTATGTAGATGATATTATCTTTGGCTCCACTGATCCCAAACTTTGCAAAAAGTTTTCCAACTTGATGCACTCTAAGTTTGAGATGAGTAGCATGGGTGTGCTGTCTTACTTTCTTGGTCTCCAAGTTAAGCAAGATGCTGATGGTATCTTCATCTCCCAATCCAAATATGCCAAGGAATTGGTAAAGAAATTTGGGATGGCTGATGCTTCAGCAATGCCTACACCCATGGCTACTAATGTAGTTATTGATTCTGATGATCACGGCAAGCCAGTTGATCAAAAGAATTATAGGGCCATTGTTGGTTCCCTATTATATCTAACTGCAAGTAGGCCAGATATAATGTTTGCTACATGCCTTTGTGCTAGATTCCAGGTCAACCCCAAGGAATCTCATCTGATTCTTCTAAAGAGAATCCTGAGATACCTGAAAGGATGTCCGAATCTAGGACTTTGGTACCCAGCTGAGTCAGAGTTTGAATTAATTGGATATTCTGATTCTGACTATGCTGGTTGCAGAGTTGACAGGAAGAGCACCTCAGGAACTTGCCAGTTCCTGGGAGAGAGATTGGTCTCTTGGTTCTGTAAGAAGCAGGCTTCTGTCTCCACTTCAACTGCAGAGGCTGAATATATAGCTGCTGCTAGTTGTTGTTCACAGATCCTGTGGATTCAAAACCAGCTTGTGGATTATGGTTACTCACACAAGAACACCAAGATCATGTGTGATAGTACCAGTGCTATCTCAATTGCACAAAATCCAGTGCACCACTCTAGAACCAAGCACATTGAGATTAGGCACCATTTCCTGAGAGATTGTGTGGAAAAGAACAAGATCTGTCTTGAGTTCATATCCACTGAGTTTCAGAGAGGTGATATATTCACCAAGCCTTTAGATGAACAGAAGCATCTGTTCTTTTTAGTCCAACTAGGCATGATCAATGGACGAGACTAAGTGTGACGATATCTGCCTATGTTGAGGTCTGCTTGAAGATCGTCGAACGATGATCGAAGATCGTCGAACGGATTGAGCCTATCGTCGACCTCTGGTTAATGATAACTTATCTGTTTGAAGATCGTCGATCGACGTTCGACCATCGTCGAACAGGCTGAGCTCATCGTCGATCTCCGGACGACGACAGCCTGTTGGTTGAGAAGCCAGAAATAGTCGAACGATTGTCCGACTACTCTGCTTCTAAGCCGATCGTCGAACGGCCGTTCGACTATCGGTTCAAGATCTTTTTAAATAGACCGACTATATCCGGTTCAATATAAAGCCGATAGTCGACCTAGGTTAAAAGATCTGTTGCTTTATCGTCGACGGAACGTGCCCTTTCGCATTCTGCTTTCCCGCTTGCGATTTTCTGCCGCTCCGTCCTCTTCGTCTTCCTCCTCCTTCTCGCGTCTCTCCAGCGATTCGATGGCGATTTCCCCAGCTGTTCTAGCCGTAGTCAAGTTCGATGCCGGATTCAGTGTAGATTTCGAAGCTTTCAGCAGTTGCGATGCCGGCATAGTGGAAGTTCTCCAGCTCTGCAGAGATCAAGGCCTAGAGAAGCTGATGTCTGAAAGGATCAAGATTAATATTCCAGAAATAAAAGAATGGGCTTTCACGTCGTCTTCCACAGACGAGTCGATGATCGGTACCATCGGCGGAGTAGAAGCTATCCTAACTCCGGCCGTTCTTTCTGATGTTTTTGGTCTAGTTATCGGTGACGAAGATTATGAGCAAGACGCTCAGGAGTTCGGAAGGATGCTCGTCGAGCTGGGACATGCTGAAGGCATTCCCTCCAAGTTGCTCAAGGTAAATTTCCCTTTCAAGATCAAGTTCCTCGCTGAGGTTGTCGGAAAAGTGCTCCTTGGGAAGCACTCTGCCCATGATAACATAACTAGGCAGCAATTCGCACTGATGTGTGCAATTGTTAATAAGAAAAGGATCGATTGGGCTGCTGTTCTGTTTGATTTGATCAGGAAGAAGACAGGAAAGAAGGAAGTCACCCTGGGAAGGGTTATAGGTATTTTCCTGAAGGAGAAATTTCCCCAGTTGCTGAGTTCTGCCGCAACAACCATCAATGCCAGCAAGAAGATGGACCCCCATCTGTTCTCCAAGTGGAAGAGGACGTTCGTGAAGTCTGCTCCAGCGCAATCTGAGGACACAAGGACTGCTTCAGTCGCTCCTCAACCTAGTGAAGCTGGCTCAGCTATCCCTTCCTCCTCCTCTGTTTTGCCGTCTACCTCAGTTGAAGTACCATCAACTTCTGCTGAGGTACGACCCTCCTCTTCTGCTGCACCTGAAACAACCATGGTTGTTCCTCTGTCTCCTCCAGCCTCTCCTCTCCCTGCATATCTGGCTAGGATATCTGCTCCTAGCTTCGATTTGTTAGGATCAGAGAGAGTTCTTACTCCTCATGCATCTCCCGTTAATTCCCCAGTTCATTCCCCATCCCCTGCTCCCTCTCCTGCTGCAACCCCAGTTCGATCCCCTGTCCCCAATATTTCTCATCCCAGCACATCTACCATTTCTGCTGCTGTTCCATCCACCTCTAATCCATCATCTTTTGAAATCTCTCCTGAGATTATCATTCGCATCGTGGAGCTGATTACCCCGTCAATCAAAACCATGATTGACGAGGCAATCGCTCCCCTTGCTGCCTCCATTGACCGTCTAACTGCCTCCATCCAATCAATTTCTAAATCAGCTGAGCCATCTACCTCTAGGGGCCTGGTTTCAGTAGCTACTGAAATCAGGCAGGGGGAGATGTTCAATGAGGATGTCTCAGACCTTCCTGCTTCTCCTGCAGCTGATATAGAGATAGCTCCAGATGTTGTCGTATCTGTCCAGCCAGAATCTGCTCAAGTTGAGCCAGAAGAAGTTCCAGATATTGTTATGTCTGCTGAGGAAGAGACAGCTCCTGCTGAGAAAGAGGTTGTTCCAGCTGAGGAAGTGGTTGTTCCAGCTGAGGAAGAAATTGCTCCTGCTAAGAAAGTTTTAGCTCCAGTCTTGACTGAGAAGGAAATATCAGATGGTATCCTGCTATCAGAAATTGCTGTGAAAGTATGCTTAGAAGATATAACCTCTCCTATGATTGCCAGATTCCTGGAAGGAATCATAACTAAATATCTGAATGACTGCTGGGAGATGGTTAAATATGAAGGTAATTCCCTAATCCGGTTTATTGATGAGTCAATTTATTTGCTTGCTGGTGAATACCTTGAAGGGATGATTCAAGCTTATTTAGCAGATCTGTGTTCTTGATTCTACAGATTTTATTAAAGAAGATTTAACTGCCCAGAAAATAGCAGTTGTTTCTGAGGCTGCTCCAAGTGATTCTAATACTCAAATAGATCCAGAATTGGATGTGTTTTTAAATGATAAAGAGGATGAAAATCAAGAGGAAATCAAAGTTGATTCTCCTGTTTTAAATTTGGAAGAAATTCAAGCAAGGGCTGCTTGGGACTTAAGAGTTCAATCTCTAAAAGAAAAAGAGAAAGATTTGCAATTTGAGAAGTCATCCATCTGGGATGACTCTCCTGGTCTAGATTTAGACTCCCTTCTGGCTTTGGATGCCATGGAAGAAGAAAGGGAGAAATCGGTTTCAAAGCTTAAAGAAAAGGCTGTCTCAGAAGCCTATGATCCCTATGAGAACCCTCCATCATCCCATTCTGATGATGATGATGATTCAGATGTGTCTGAAAATTCAAAGAAAAAGAAAACTGCTGCTAAGAAAAGAAAAGCTGCTCCTCCTCCTCCTCCAAACAAGGATAATGACATTCCATATTATATTCTGAAGGGCATTGACCCCAAATCTAAAGATTTTCAGCATTGGATGAGGTTTTCGAAAAATCAGCAAAAAGAAAGGAAGAGAACAAAGAGGTATGACAGTCCAGTCTCCAGATGGACTCCCAAAGGTCCTCCTCCACCTCCTGGTGCAGGAGCCTCTGGGAATCTACCTGCTAGTCGATCTGCTGCCTATGAAAAATCTGCATCTGCTCAGCCCCAACCAAGGCAAGGTCATCAAAGTTCACAAAGCAAATCATCTTATGGATCTCAAAGACCAATGAAGGAGGTTGTGGCCCAAAGACCAACTTTTTCCCCACCTCCTTCTCCAGTTCAATCTGAGAAGAATGTTTCAAAAGGTAAATAGTTTACAGTGTTTTAAAACCTTCTAGCAAGTCACTTTTGCTAAGTTTTCTAATGTTTTATCTAGATATAATAGCTGCTGCTTCTCCAGAGCCCGTATATGAAAATCCTGAGCTCGATCCTAATTTTAGGATGGCTCGCTTTCAAGAGCTTGTAGGAGCAGCCCAAATCAGAAAAGCAAGAGCTGAAGGTAAAGATACAACTGGCTTTACTACTATGTCAGAGTACAGAAAGAAAGAATTTGAGAAATTTCAAGTCAATCCTGAGATATTTGATCCAGCAAAGTACATGGAAAAACATCCTGAAGCTGTTGTTCCCAGAGCTACAGAGCTAAAGATTCTTGGAGCTCAGGATCTGAAGATGTCAAAGAAGGAATCAGATGACCCGCTTAGAAAAATTTCTTTTGTCTCTAGTTCATCTGATCCATTACCTGACTCTAAAGATTCTTGATAGTTTGATTAAACTGCTGTGTTATATTTATTTATCTGATTGATAATCTGCCAGTTTATTGCTATCTATCTGTTGAAATTATTTTGTTTATTTTATTGCTAGCTGTTTTAGTTTTTGAGAGACTTAACTCAAATAGGGGGAGATTGTTGGTACCCTAGTTTGATTTGAGTTTAGTCTTCTCCTTTGTGCTCCTTGACCCAAGAAATATCTATGGTCAATGGTTAGGAGTCTAGCTGTAGAGTCCTCGCTTTTCCAAATTGAGAATTTGGTTAAGTAGGTTTTTCGTTCGACCATAGTCGAACGCCGTTCGACTATCGTCTATCGACTGATCGACGATCGTCTATCAGTTGGTCGACGCCTTGGTCTGCGCTGATAGTTCGACTATCTGTTGATAGTTCGACTATCTGTTCTGCGCTGATAGTTCGACTATCTGTTGATAGTTCGACTATCTGTTCTGCGCTGATAGTTCGACTATCTGATTGATAGTTCGACTATCTGTTCTGCGCTGATAGTTCGACTATCGGTTGATAGTTCGACTATCTGTTCTGCGCTGATAGTTCGACTATCGGTTGATAGTTCGACTATCTGTTTTGCGCTGATAGTTCGACTATATGTTGATAGATCGACTATCTGTTTGTTTTGATGGTTCGACTATCTTTTGATAGATCGACTATCTGTTGTCTGAGGTAGGTCGACTATCTGCTTGATAGCTCGACTATCTCTTTGCGCTTGATAGCTCGACTATCTGTCCTAGATAGATCGACTATCTGGTAGTTCGACTATCTGTCCTGATAGTTCGACTATCTGCTGCGGTAGCTCGACTATCTGTTTGATAGCTCGACTATCTGGATCGTTCGACTATCTGCCCGGTAGTTCGACGATCTCCTGGCGTCGTTCGACGATCTTCAAAGGTCGTTCGACGTTTTATGTCTGCCTTTGGATTTTGTATTTATTTATTATATTTAATTATTTAATACATTTTCTGGCACGATATTTTAAGTTGTATGATAAAGTTTCCAGGCATTATTTGCTCTATTCTTATTGCCTGAGTTAAAATCTTTTAAGATAAAGTTGTTTGTCTTATTAGCTGTCTATTTAAATTACTTTATCTGCTGTCAGCCCCTTTATAGCCGTTAGACTGAAAAGTCTTCTTTTGCTATAAAGAGATAGTTTCTGATGTGACTTTATTTAGTCTATCTGATTATTTGATTTAAGCCTGCAGCTTCTTAGAAAGAGATTTATTCCTTTTTATGGAATGTTTTGCTGCAGAAATATTTCTGTCTTCTTGATATTTACAGCCCAGGTCTCAAGGCTTAGAAGAAGACAAACAATTCAAATGAAAGAGAGCCGTTGCTTGATGATGATATAAAAAGAACCCTTTGCAGAAGGATTCAAGCTAGTGAATAGAAGAGTTAACAGAAGCTTTCATACATATTCAAAAGCACTCAAGCCTTCATCAAGCTCAAGTTTCCTGCTCTCAGCAAACTCCATCTATCTGAGAAGTGTTAAGATCTTCATCTCTTCTTCACCTGAGTTCTCCTGCCTTCAGGAAGTTCAACTCAGAGTTTCTTTGAAGAAGAAGAAGAAGAAGAATAGCTGCTTGAAGAGATTTCTTTTTGTTATTTATTTTCCTCCTGTAGCTCTTTCCTTCAGAATTTTCTGAAGAGTTTCTGCACTGAAGCAAGACTTCACCTGGACATCTTTGAGCCAGGGGGAGCCTTGATTCTTTAGAGCATTCTAGCTCAGTGCAAGCTTTTTGTGCTTCTCTAATCTATTGTAAAATAGAGAAGACATCTTAACCTTCTTCCCCCTCCTGTACAGGGTTATTACTCCCTTCAAAAGTATCCCTTGGTGGCAGGGCACCTGATCAAAAACCTGTGCTTGGTTTTTAGACACCTGATCAAAAGTCTAAAGGGTTTCTGAATCTACCTGAAGCAGATTCTGTTGGTGGCAGGGCACCTGATCAAAAACCTGAGTGGATTCCTACCGTGTGGGTAGAAGAGTGGACGTACCCAAGTTGTTTGGGGAACCACTATAAATCTCCTGTTGTCGTCTGGATTCAACTGTTTAATTCCTGTACTGTGGCTGTGAATAGATTTAACTAGGTTGCTAGTTGCTGTTTAGGTTTTCCAAGCTTTAACTGTAATTACAGTTAGCTTGTGTTTGCACATCACTTGTGTTAGGCTTTAAGGTTAAACCAAAATCTATAATCTCTTCATTCCGCACTTCACTCCAAGGGAGTTGGGTAGACAGTTAAGTTTTGTATTGTGCAAAATTTGATTACTCTATTCACCCCCCCTCTAGAGTTGTATCTATCCCTTCACTTTCATATATGTCTGTAAGAAAGTACTGAAAACAACCTCACAAACAAGGTAAACAGAACTCCAAAGGTCCGGAAGTCCACCAACAACACCACCTCCAACTAGCCACCAGACTGGCTACAACTCAGAACCTGGGGTATTCCAAAAGAAAACAGAATACCTCAGCAAGCAAAAATCAAGGTAAAACTGCATGAAAGAGTCAACCAAAGGACAAAATAACAGAAAACATGCAGTAGAAAGAGTCACAACTGTCCAAAATAGGACAACAAGAAATGCACAACGTGCAAAGAAACAACAACGACCCAGCCCAGGAACCACATCCTGCAGGGCCTACTAGGCTGCCAAGAGCCAAAATGCTGCAAAACTACCAAAGAAGAAACTTCTAACACCCTAAACTGCGGGAAGTGATAGTAGCAAAAACAACAACGAGGAACCGGATCGAAGGCAAACGCAGTCCCCCAATCCACCATGTCCAAGTCAAAAGCTCGAGGGTCAACACGTGAAAACACAAGGGACCTTCCACCCGACATGCCCAGCCCGTACCTGTAGCAAGAAATCCATGGGTGGCCTTGGCTATATCACACAACTCCACCCCCATAAAGAGCTACAACCACCACTACTATTCACGACCCACGATTCGGCCTTTAGGAAAAATAAAGAAAACGGCCGACAAGGAAAACCCAGAAATACAACTGGAAAATCCACTCGGAAACGAAATACAAGGTAAAGGAAGAGTGTTGAAATAAACCAACACGACTAGGCGTTGAGTGAAACCCACTCAGTGCCTACCTAAACTTTGGCGTTGAGTGAGCTAGCCTCACTCGCCGCCAAAATTATACCACTACCCACAAGCCCACTAAAGAAAGCGGAGCTCGACGATAGTCGAACGACCAAGGCAGAAGATCCAGAACTCGAGTAGTTGCCTGCCACTTGAGTATCTAAACTCCCGCACTCGAAACCGTCTAAATTCGCCTATCAAAAGAAAATATACAAAGCGCACGATCAGTGTCGCACGATCAGTGGTCGTGCGCACTCATCGGCTGATGATCGTGCGAAACGAACCTGGAAACCTGACAGAAAACCTAGCAACTGCGCACGATCAGTGTCGCACGATCAGTGGTCGTGCGCACTGATGTCAGCGCTCGTGCGATTGCCCGAGACAGAACTTTGGAAACTGAAGTATATACGCGCACGAACAGAGGCACACGACCAGTGGTCGTGCGCCCTAAAGGTTGATGACCGTGCGCGGTCAACCTGCACCGTTTGGAATTTCCCGAACGACACCGGAACTCGCACACGACTCACGCCACTGCAGTAGCAGTAGACAACTCTCAACGCCGCACGCTACTACCATTCAAACTATGCCTAACCATTCGAATAATATCTTAACGAAGGAAATTGGCACCCACACCCCCCTCCTAACACTCCCTCTCGGCTACGCCCGAACCAGAGCAACCATAAGAGCAAGGGAAATAACGGCTTCACGCCGACAAATTGGATTCCAAACATCACAACATAGGGGGGGTTTCAGTAGGAAGAACTAAGCCCTATAGTTAGCAAGAAAATGAGAATAACAAGGCCTCTAACCTGGGCTAACCGGGATTTCAATTTCAGCAAATAAATTCAAAGAAAACACTTGGCAAGGGCAAGAATACCACTTGCCTCAAATCTCAGCGAAGCTTTGGACTGCTTTCCTTCTCTTCGCACGGATCAAAATGGCCGCAACACCTAGAACAAAGATTTGGCCATTAATGGCGGAAAACTTCCCAAAACCGAAAATTCCAATCCTTCCAAAACTCCACGAAAATCGAATTTCTTACCGCAGGAATGAAGGTCTCGACGAGAGCAATCCGTATCCACTCTCGGAATCGAATTCCGTCCACAAACGCTCCGGGAATCGGCGTCCGAAGGCAAGGTAGGCGGTTACTCCGTTTCCTCGTACAGGACCGGCGGTTTCTATCGTGAGGAAGATGATGGCTTTCATTCTAATACTATATATATATATAATTATATAATTATATTATTAATTACAAAATTACATAAAGCACTAAATCGACGCGAAAACCGAACTACCTCGGAATTCGACGAAATTCGCACCGTAGCTAAATACCCACGCTACGAACACAACGGCGAAGTCGAAATTAACTTTCGACGAACAGAACTCGGGTTACACCCAAACGAAGCCAAACACAAACATCCCCCCGAGAGGCCTCACCGGTCACCAAAACGACTCGGTTTGCTAGGGAGATCTTGCCAACAGGCTACCAAACAGGGCACTCAGTTCTAAGGAGCTAAACCATACTCCACACATGGCACAAGCCACGGAAACGCGTCATCGTAACGCCAACCGAGAATAAAAATAATCGCTGAAAAGACGGGGCGTTACAAAGCCGACGGTTTCTCTCTCAGGAAAAGAAGAAGAAGTGGGTCGTCACTTCTTAAACAGAGCTTTTATACTAAAGCTAACCCGCCGATTCAGCCTAAAAACCGAACCCTAAAAATGCCTAATTGTTTAATTACAATAAGCGAATACAAAAAAAAAAGGTAAGCCAATACACGGCCGCCACCTAGCAAGGAAAATAAATGCTCAATAAATTCTCCCGCAAGAATCTAATATTCAGCCAAATCAATTTAATTAATTGATCACAAATACTATTAACACACCAAACGACACGAAAACTGAATCACCTCGGAATTCGACGAAATTCGCATCGTAGCTAAATACCCATGCTACGAACACAACGGCGAAGTCGAAATTAACTTTCGACGAACAGAACCCGAGTTATACCCAAATAAAGCCAAACTCAAACATCCCCCCGAGAGGCCACACCGGGTCACCCAAAACGACTTGGCTTGCTAGAGAGATCTTGCCAACAGGCTACCAAACAGGGCACTCAGTTCTAAGGAGCTAAACCATACTCCACACATGGCACAAGCCACGGAAACACGTCATCGTAACGCCAACGAGAATACAAATAAACGCAGGAAAATCGGGGGCGTTACACTGGTAACCCTAAAATCCAACGGAAGCGTTCCGCCCATCCCGTCGCCAATTCCGATCCCGATCCCGACGAGTGTCACCGCCACCTCTCCTACAACAGATCTAGCAATCTGTGGAGACACTGAGTGTCCTCTACCGACCTAGAACTTGTGCAATAAGTTTCTATGGGTTCTACCGATTGTGTGGATTACTGTAGAGGCACAGATATACTTTCTGTACTCAAGACTCCAGCCGCTGTGTGACCGGCCCGATTCTTTTGGAGCATCTAGGTTGAGTTAAGACTCAATCCCTCAAAGGTAATTTTTATTAGAACATACTTTACTTCTTGGTTCATGAATGTTACCAGATCCGAACTCGTTTGGTTTTCTTGTTCTTATTTCCACTGCATGCATAAGTGTTGTGCCATCCCCAAAAACCCATTAGTGGTATCAGAGGGAGGTTTCCGGCAATATTCATTGTTTCAGATGTTGCTAAATCCATGGTGTGTAGATTTGGAGATTTAGAAGTGTTCTAAATGCCCAAATCTAGTCTTGGATCTTTCCAAGAATGCTTGTGATTTCCTCGAATTTACTCCTTAACAGTAACTGTCACATTGTTGGTTTGAGAAACTAAGCATGTGTTAGATTTTGAATCTCACATGAAATGACGAGCTTGTCTACTATGTAAGTGGAGTTGGTGTTGCTCATGTCCTTTGCATGTAAATTTGAAGATTAAGAAGTGTCTTAGATGTTCAGATTTAGCCTGGCTCATCAAGTGTTGATGATCTTCTTGTGCACATCTGGGATGCATTTGGATTATGATTGTTGTATTTCATTTTGCTTGATGTGCACACTGGTTAAATGTTAACCATGATTAAAAAGTTAATCAAGAATTAAAAATCCCTTAAGCAATATTAAGTATTCGGATGCCTTCCGATGGATGATACTCTTTCTGCCTCGATCAATGAAGTGTAGGCTTGCCAAAGAAAGGTGCATTAATCTATCTTGGTAAGGGTGCGAGCGGATAATTGTGATATCCCACTATCGACATCGGGTCAAGCTTAACTGGGTGACCTCAAAGGTTGAGTTCCCAGAGACATGGGGTTGGCATGCACTATATGATGGATGCGTGATAAGTTGTAAATATACCTATTTTATAGTATTTTTATTAGGTCATTTTAGTTTATTTTTGCCTTTTTTAGTTTGTTTTATTTAATAATTTGCTTCTTTTTGTAAATATTTATCTAACTTAGCTTAATTTTGATTTTCTAAAAATTTCCAGAAATGGTCAAAAAATGACCTGACACGCCCGTGTCCCACGACCGACACGCCCATATCATGCCCTCGATGATCGTTGACCTCAACTCGACGCTCGACGGTCGGCCTTCGTCAACCCGAGCAGGACACGCCCGTGTCCGATGACTCGACACGCCCGTGTCACGCACTCGACGCTTCCAGCTCGACACTCGACGTTCAGCCTTCATCAACCCGAGCTGGACACGCCCGTGTCCGAAGACCCAACACGCCTGAGTTCAATCTCAGCCGCTGCTGACATCAATTTAAAAGGTGTCCATACACGCCCGTGTCGGACACGCTTCCCGACCCGCTGCTTCCAGAAAATCGCCAGCTGACCATAAGTTTGACTTCCCCAACACACCAGCCATAACACGCCCGTGTCAAACAATCCGACACGCCCGTGTCACCCCACTTTTTTTGCCTATAAATAAAAGTTTTTTGTAAGCTCTCTTGTTCCACTTTTTGGGTCACTTCACTTAGGTTTAGGGCTGCTCTTGGGGGCTGTTTATGCAATGTAAGGGAACTTTCTCCCCCCCCCCTTTTATGTGTTTGTTTTAGCTTTATTGTAACCTTTTTTTACTTAATAAAAATGTGTATTTTTTCTCTTCTTACATTGTATGGAAATCTGCCAAAGTGCCATACCTTAAGTGATTTTTCGTTCTTATTTCGTGCTTTTATGTTTCATTTTAGCTTTGATAACTTAGTTTAGTTTAGGAATTTTTCGCATTTCTAGTCGTAGTGCCGTCCATTTTATTTTCATGCACCGTACATGTTTAGGTTTAACTTTCTGTTTTATCTTTGTTTTCATCCTTATGAATTTATAAAAGAGTTTTTAAATGTGTTATTTTCATTTTCTTTAACTTAGGATTTTTAGGAATGTAAATTTTTTTGTCTTTTTTAGTTTTATTTTCACCTTTTTTGCTCTTTTATAAAAATCTAAGAATGAAAATGTTATCGTTTTAATTTTTCGCTCACTTTGTTTTAGCTTTTATTTTCAAAAGTTTTTGCTCTTTTAATTTTTATTTTCTCTTTTTATGCATTTTTACCGCATTCTAGCGGGAGAAATGTAGATGTTTTAATTTTTCAGTCACTTTATTTTTCTTATTTTTCATTTGCGTGCGTGCGTGTATGAGTTAGATTTTCTTGTTTTCTTTTATTTCTGTAGAGTGCGTGCGTGCGAGCATTTATTTTCTCCTACTCATTTGAGTAGGACTCACTTTGTGGTATGGGTTTTTATTCAAGTAGAGTGGGTGTGTGAGTTTTATTTCAGTAGAGTGCGTGTGTGCATCTATTTTGTCCTACTCGTTTGAGTAGGACTCGCTTTCAATTTTCCTCCTACTCATTTGAGTAGGATTTTGTGTATGTGCGTTTTAATTTATGAAGAGTGTGTGAGTGTGTTTTAATTTCTGTAGAGTGCGTGCATGTATTAGATAACATTTTCAGCTTTCATTTCCCGCCTACTCGTTTGAGTAGGACTCGCAATTTACTTCTTTATTTATCGCTTTCATTTACTGCTTTCATTTTCTGCTTTCATTTTCTGCTTTTATTTTTTGCTTTCATTTTATTGCTTTCTTTCCGCAAGCCGTCCCCATTCCGATGAGTGGCTAACTGCTCTTAGCCCTAAATATCGAAGAGCATTGGGACAGAAAAAATCGCTTTAAATAATTAAAGGTCCTTTTTTTCTCGTGAATTAAAAGTACTTAAGGTTTGCCCGGGTTAACGACGCGTAGGACCACATATTGATGTGTGGGCTCTATTTCCATTGTCCATATGCTAGCTTGCCGAGAGGCCGTGCGTATGGACCGATCAACCTTGGGTAAAGAGAGTTCCACACTTACCCTCGAGAGAGGAGGCGCATAACTCTACCAGATTGGGTTCCCCACCCAATAGCGGGGTTCTTAGCGTAATGCAGACATTAAGAGGAATCCTTCGTCGGACTAACGTTCGGTCGAATAGTCTTAATGTTCAGGTGAACGATATTCCTAGAGATAAGTGAGCTCATTCTTTTGGAACCTCCATGTCCAAGTCTCCGCCTTAATTAATTTGAAATTTAGGATCTCTATTTATTAAAAGTTTATTTTAGTTCGAATTCAATTTGATATCATCGCGCTATTTCTTCATCAGCTTTCCTTCATTTTTATGCTTTCATTTTCTGCATTAAATATATTTTTATATTCGCCATTAATTAAATCAAACCACAAAATATTATCGGTTAAATAATAGTCCATTCAAGAAAAGAGTAGAAATAGGCAAACCGACCCCGAGAACAATACGACCCCGATATTGCTCCCCGGGAATATCCTGTACTACACGCGATAGGTGCACTTACCTCCTTTCGTTTAAAATGAAATATTGCCCGCGAGCTCTTATATCTTTTATCAAAATAAAAACCCTTCTCTTCTTCTTCTTCTATCTTAAAACTAAAAAATAGGCGCTCGTTGCGCACATCAATGTGAATAAAGAGTTATTCACCAGCCATACAGGAATTTCATAGTGATGCAATTGGCCAGTGTTGCCTACCTAAATAGCTGCATTGTTAGAGAAAAGTCAAAGCTGGCTCATAGCGTTAGTGAAATATGGATCATGTCCTCTAAGAGAGTTACTCGCCAAACTCTTTGAATTGATATCGAGGGTTATCAGTTTGATAAAAATAGTGGGATCTTTTGATTAAAGTCCTGATTGAAAGATAAATTGTATTATGAAATTTGATACTAATTTGCTTTGCTTGTATTCTTATAGAATTTCCATGGCAAGTGGTGCACACTCCACCCTATCCCTCAGAGCGATCCTTGAGACGGAGAAGCTGAGTGGTACAAATTATTTGGACTGGTACAGGAACCTGAGAATTGTTCTCAGGCAAGAGCGCAAGCTTTATGTTTTGGAAGAGGAATCCCCTAATGAGCCTGCCGGGAATGCACCCCGTGCTGATAAAGATGCTTATGAGAAGTATCTCGACGACTCCTTAGATGCCGAATGCCTCATGTTAGTGACCATTAACTCTGAAATTTAGGAGCAACATGATAACATGGGTTGTAAGGACATTGACGAGCATCTCAAGAAAATGTTTCAATGGCAAGCTCGTCAAGAGAGATTTGACGTCACTAAGGCGTTGTTCCAGTGTAAGATGGGAGCTCGAGACATAGTAGTGACTCACGTACTCAAGATAATTTTGTATATCGAGAACCTTGAAAGACTAGGGTTCCCTCTAGGCAAAGAGTTGGCCACAGACCTGATCCTGCAATCGTTGCTGGACAGTTATGAGCAGTTTGTCTTAAACTATAACATGAATGAAATAGACAAGACACTGTCCGAGCTCCTAGGCATGTTAAGAATTGTCGAGATCAACATGAAGAAGGCCAAGCCTGCTAGCCCCATATTGATGGTGCATAAAGGCAAGGGCAAGGGCAAGGGCTTCAAGAAGACAAAGGTTGGACCTAAGTTTGGACTAGAGCCCAAGTCTCTAGCACTGAAAAAGAAAGGCTTGATGAAAGAGGGAAAGTGCCACCATTGTGGCAAGGCTGGTCACTGGAGGAGGAATTGTCCTTCTTATGTGGATGGTCTGCACAAGATGAGGGGAGGTATGACTTCTGCTCATTCATCCTGGGTGTTGGATACCGGATGTGGTTCTTAAATTTATATACATGCTTAGGAACTGGGAAGGAGAAGATTGTTGAGTAAAAGAGAGGTGGACCTCCATGTTGGCAATGGAGCACGAGTTGTTGCTGCTGCCGTGAGAGTTTATCATCTTGCTTTGCCCAGTGGGCTTGTAATAGAACTAGATAATTATTATTTTGTTCCTTCCATAACTAGAAACATTATATCCATTTCATGTTTGGACATGATGAGTTTTTCTTTTATTATTAAGAATAATTGTTGTTCAATATTTAAGAATGATGTTTGTTATGATGTAGCTCAAATGTTTAATGGTCTGTATGTTTTGAACTTAGACCATCTGATCTATAATGTTGAAAATACTTAAAGTCTAAGAGCAAATGACTCAAGCCCTACGTATCTTTGGCATTGTCGTTTGGGCCATATAAATGAGAAACATATATCCAAGTTCCATAGAGATGGACTATTAGACTCATTTGATTATGAATCATTTGAGAGATGCGAATCTTGTTTATTAGGCAAGATGACTAAAGTCCCTTTCACTGGCTTTAATGAGAGGGTTGATGATCTCTTGGATATAGTACATAGTGATGTATGTGGACCCATGAGTTCTATGGCTAGAGGTGGGTTTTTCTACTTTGTTATATTTACTGATGATTTCAGTAGATATGAATACGTGTATCTTATGAAGTGCAAATCCGAAACCTTTGAAAAGTTCAAAGAGTTTAAAATGAAGTAGAGAACCAGCTGGGTAAGAGGGTTAAAGCACTCTGATCTGATCGAGGTGGCGAATACCTAAGTCATGAGTTCCGTGATCATCTGAAAGAGTGTGGTATTGTATCACAGCTCACTCCACCTAGAACACCATAACATAATAGTGTGTCTGAGCGGAGGAATCGTACTTTATTAGACATGGTGCGGTCGATGATGAGTCATGCAGATCTGCTTGTTTCCTTTTGGGGCTTTGCGCTCGAAACTGCTGCTTTAACACTAAATCGTGCTCCAACGAAAGCGGTTCTTAAGACACCATATGAGATATGGACTGGGAAGCATCCCAGTATATCGTTCATAAAGGTTTGTGGATGTGAGACATACGTGAGACGTCAAATGCCTGATAAGCTGGAACTCAAATCAGATAAGTGTTATCTTGTGGGGTATCCTAGGGAAACCAAAGGGTAGTACTTATACCTACCATCTGAGGGCAAATTGTTTGTCGCAAGGACTGGAGTCTTTCTTGAGAAAGAGTTCTTAAGTAGAAAGACAGCCAAGGTAGAACTTGAAGAAGTGTAGGAACCACAAATAGTAAATGAACTAGTATTGGAACCTGAGTCAAGATTACAAGTTGTTGTAGCTGGAGAACTAGCTCAGGAAACACAAGTTCTACGTAGATCTGGTAGACCAATGTTTGAGCCTGAGAGATATGGATTTCTCGTATCTCAAATAGGTAATGTGTTACTTATGGATCATAGTGATGAGTCTGCAACCTACTATGAAGCTATGTGTGGACCGGACTCTGAGAAGTGGCTTGAAGCCATGAAATCTGAGATGGACTCCATGTATGAAAACTAAGTATGAACTTTGGTAGAACCACCTAAACGGGTAAGACCCATAGGGTGCAAATGGGTCTTCAAGGAGAAGACCGATATGGATGGGAATGTACAGACATTCAAAGGGCGATTGGTGGCTAAGGGTTTCAAGCAAATTCATGGTATTGACTATGCTGAGACCTTTTACCCTATTGCACGGTTAAGTCCATTAGAATTCTGCTTGCTATTGCTGCATTTTACGACTACGGGATCTGACAGATGGATGCCAAAACGGCTTTCCTTAATGAGAACCTCCTTGAGAAAGTGTATATGACACAACCCGAGGGTTTTGTATCTTCAGGTGAAGCCATTAAAATATGTAAGCTGCAGAGATACATTTATGGATTGAAATAGTCTTTTCGAATTTGGAATCTTCATTTTGATGAAAAGATCAAAGATTTTGGTTTTATCAAGAATGAGGATGAATCGTGTGTTTACAAACGGATTAGTGGGGGCATAATTATCTTCCTAATTTTGTATGTAGATGGCATACTGTTGATCGGGAATGACAAACCGACCCTGCAAGTTGTTAAGAACAACCTAGGGGACTGCTTTCGATGAAGGACTTAGGGGAAGCGACTTATATACTTGGTATTAAGATCTATAGAGATAGATCAAAAAAGTTGCTGGGTTTGACCCAAAGTACGTACCTTGACAAGGTGTTGAAACGATTTAGTATGCTTGAGTCCAAGAAAGGATTCTTGCCCATTTCTCATGGTGTGAGTCTCTCTAAGGACCAGTGTCCTAAGTTTTGTGAAGATAAGGACCGCATGAAGTTGATTCCATATGCTTCGGCAATTGGGTCAGTCATGTTTTCAATGATATGTACTAGACCCGATGTCTCTTATGCCTTGAGTATGACTAGCAGGTATCAGTCTGATCCCAGTAAAGGTCACTGGATAGCCATCAAGAATATCCTCAAGTACTTGAGAAGGACTAAGGATACATTATTGGTATTCGACGGAGAGGAAAAGCTCGTTGTAAGTGGTTACACGGATGCTAGCTTCCAAACTGATAGGGACGATTCAAAGTCTCAGTCAGGTTTTGTGTTTTGCCTGAATAGAGGTGTTGTTAGCTAGAAGAGTTCCAAGCAGGATACAGTTGCCGATTCTACAATTGAGGCCGAGTATATTGCCGCTGCAAATGCAGCAAAGGAGACTATATGGATTAGGAAATTCATCGGTGAGTTAGATGTAGTTCCTAGCATTATTCGTCCCGTAGATCTCTACTGTGACAACAACGGTGCAATTGCACTTGCTTCGGAACCTAGATCTCATCAGCGCTCCAAGCATATACTACGGAGGTTCCATCTAATTCAAGAGATTGTTGATCGAGGAAATGTGAGCATATGGAGAGTGCCGACTGAAGAAAACATTGCGGATCCACTGATAAAGCCTCTCACACAGAGAAAGCATGATGGTCATGTTAGATCTATGGGTATACGATACCTGAATGATCAACTCTAGTTTGAGTCTTGTGGATTGTATGTTTGTTGGCTATTAAAATTTTTCATTTGATGAATAAAGTACTGTATACATTTCATTTTATATATTTGGCAAGTTCTTTTATTGTGTTATTATTTCTATTATGATATAATAGTTAACTAAAAAATAAATGCCCTTAGAATGTTTGCTTCCATAGGTCAAGTAGTGACTTGATGTGAGAACCTATGATCCCAGAAGCTTCATTCTTAAAGAGTCCCTGGTCGTTATATCATCTTAGAAGCTAAGGGCGGTGATGATACCTTTAAAACTAACATGTGCGTTGACTGATGACCCGTCCTCATAGGTCATGATATTATGATATCAAGTCATCACATGGGTACTTGTTATGAACAAGTTGTACTGGATAGACCCACCATGAGAATACTTTGTGGATAGTTATATAAACGTATCACAAGTATGGCTCAAGTGGCATTGGTGTTTGTGGTCCTTTGACCTGAAGTCACAACACTCACTGAGTGAGGAAGAGCGTTCTTTGATGCCATCAAAAGTCCATTCTTGAGAAAGTTGGATGATAAAGGTGGTTATTGGGTACGTTACGAGTCATTTGGGTGTTTGCGTGTGAGCAGAAATGGGATTTGTCATCCTATATAATAGGAGTTGCATCCATAGGCCCCTTGATGGAATGGGACTCAGAAATGCATGGCCATGCTTGGTTGAGTCAATATATGATATTTGGCTCACCAATTTCTGAAAGTCCATTTTAGATCAGGAAACTGGGATTGAACAATTATGAGGGTGATACGGTCTATACCTCTAATTCTCTCCGGATGTAAGGGACGAAGGGACATGACAACACTGTAACATTGGTCATAATGGATTATGAGTTTATAAACACTTACTATTTAGGGAGCAATGATGTATTTCTAGATGTCGCTCATTGTTTGTGAAGATTTTGTTTAATACTTTCAAGATCAAGTGGGAGACTGTTGGAGTTACCATGGTGATCTGGAAGTGATCAAACATGTAGCCTCACTACCAACTCAGTATGAGCATATCAGGGTCGCACATAAGATTGTGGAGAAATTGGGAGTTTGGATCTGTATGGTATAGCTCATATGATTAGCAAATAGACTTAAAATATTCTAAGGCAAATGCGTCGAGTATATTGAGATCACTAAATGCCTTCATCGAGTTAAGGTTTGACTCATCGAATGGTGGCATTGAGTGAGTTGAGTGTGTTCAACGATTCGTTGAGTTAAGGATTTGATTTGTCGAGTATTGCACTTAATCGTTGAGTGCGTTGAGTCCATTCAATGATTCGCCGAGTCAAAGTGTTGACTTGACGGATCTGAGTCTTAGGTGTTGAGTATATTGAGCGCACTCAATGCCTTGTCGTAGAAGGCATTGACAGCGTTGAGTCCATTCAACGCTTTCGTCGAGTCAAGTGTTGATTCGGCTGAAGGTTAGCATTGAGTTCATCGTGTATCCTATGGATACTCGATGATTCGTCGAGTATAGAATGATACTCGGCGATTCGTCGTGTATGCTGTAGATACTCGACGATTCGTCGAGACAAGGGTTATCTAGTCGAATTCTGGATTCTAAGCATTGAGTTCGTCGAGCTGAGTTTGACGAATGCTGGCCTTTGGTGCAGAGTTCGTTGAGCTGAGTTCGACGAATGATGTTCGACAAATGCTGGCCTTTGGCATTGAGTTCGTCGAGCTGAGTTCAATGAATGCACGTACTGAGTCAAATGTTGACTTGCTGAATTCTTGAATGAAAGTCCTAGGTCTGCGGATAACGACGGAAGTTGTTCTACTAATCTCCTGGAGTATAAATAGGATGTTTTCGGGTTTTCTGTTGTTGGTTCCTTTTGTCTAAGCACACGAGCCGTACTGTGCAAAAACACTAGTTACCCTAAAAGCCGACGGAAGCGTTCTGCCAATCCTATTGCCAATCCTGATCCCTGTTAGCCGCCTATCCTACAACAGATCTAGCGGTCTATGGAGACGCTGAGTGTCCTCTCCCGACCTAGAACTTGTGCGACAAGTTGCTACGGGTTCTCCTGATCGTATGGATTACTGTAGAGGCGCAAATATACTTTCTGTGCACAAGACTCCAGCCGCTGTGTGACCAGCCCGATTCTTATGGAGCATCTAGGTTGAGTGGAGACTCAATCTCTCAAAGGTAATTTTTATTACAACATACTTTACTTCTTGATTCATGAATGTTGTCAGATCTGAACTCGTTTGGGTTTTTCTTGTTCTTATTTTCACTGCATGCACAAGTGTTGTGTCATCCCAAAAAACCCAACACTTCATCCACCAAGCCCGGATCGATGATCTTTACTGAGCTTGGACCGTCTTCCTTGACAGCTTCATCCAAGCTTAGCTCTTTGAACCTGGTACATGCATCTTCACCAATAACACTAGACGAGCTGCTATGGAATAGGCTTGTCTCATTAAAGACAACATTTAAAGACTCTTCTACCACTAGGGTTTTCTTATTAAAAATCCTATATGCCTTACTATGGCTACTATATCCTACAAAAATACCTTCAAAACATTTTTCACTAAACTTTGTGCAACAATACTTCCCATTATTAAGTACGAAGCATTTGCTTCCAAAGATTCTAAAGTAGGATACAGTCGGTTTTCTGCCCTTCAATAGCTCATAGGGGGTCTTACGATAGCTTTTGTTAATGAGTGCTCTATTTTGCATGTGACAAGCCGTGTTGATTGCTTCAGCCCAGAAGTATTCCGGAAGTGAAGCGTCGTTCAACATGGTTGTACATGCTTCAATTAGGGTTCTGTTCCTTCTCTCAACAACTCCATTTTGCTGTGGAGTGCGTGGGGAGGAAAACTCATGAAAGATACCTTGACTTTCACTGTATTCTATCATGGCACCAGACTCAAACTCTATTTCGTGGTCACTTCTGATTTTGAGCACTGAGCAGTTTAGTTCGTTCTTGATTTGCCGGAAAAAATTGGTGAAAGACGCAAATGTGTCTGACTTGTGTTTCAGAAAGAACGCTCAAGTGAAACACGAGTAGTCATCGACAATTACTAACATATAGACCTTACTTTCAAAGCTGTGAATAGTCATAGGACCGAATAAGTCCATATGAAGCAAGTATAAGCTTTGAGAAGAATCTTACTCAGCAATACCCTTGAAGGTAGCGTGTTTGCTTTCCCATTTGACAGGAGTGACATAGACTCTCTTTAAGGCACTTAATGCTAGGGGCATCATGCACTAAGTTGTGATAAAATAGCATATTTAAGGTTTTAAAATTAATATGTGCTAATCTCTTGTGTCATTAGTCGCAAAGAGACGCACTACTTTTTGCCATAAAGCACACTGGTGTAGAAGTGTCTAAGCAATATAAATTTAAACAGAAAATATTTCTGCTCCGAGTGCCAGTTAATACTATCTCCAAATTTGTAGACGATTTTATCAGACACTTGTCCTTGCAGAACTCAATAATGTAGCATTTGTCATATAGTTGACTTATGCTTATAAGATTATGTTGTAATCCTTCAACATAAGAAACGTCTATAAAAGAGACTACGCCATTGGAAATCATACCATAACCTTTTGTTGTTCCCCGGTCTGAACCTCCAAAGATAAATTTTGGTACGTCTTTGAATGGGGTATAATCACGCAAAAGGCTTCTTGTCCTGGTCATATGCCGAGAGCATCCATTGTCCAAATACCAGATCAGAGTTCTATTGGCCTTTGGACATTCCTGCAAAAATAAATTAGTTCACCTTAGGAACCCAAACGTATTTGGGTCCTTGGTTCCTGTTAGAAGCGAACTAAAATAAGCCGGAAATGGTATAACTGAAATTTTATTATCAGAAAAAGGTATCTATTACAAAGGTATGGCCTCCCTTATATAGAATGGAGGAGAGAAGAGAGAATACAAATAAGAGATGTGAGACTAAAAATGCGCGGACTGTACAAACACAAACCTCACAAGCCGCGCGGTTAGACAAAAGGGCTAACCGCTCGGCCACTGCTAGAGAGAGAGACAAGCCGCCATGTGAGACCGTTAGACCGCCCGGTCTCCAAGTTGCCAGTGACAAACCGCTAGACCGCTTGGACCTTAGACCGCAACACAGCAACCAAACCGCTGAAGGCAAACCGTTAGATCGCTCGGTCAATAACCCGCAAAGCCAGACCGACAGACTGCCAGGTTTCCAACTTCAACACTCCCCCTCAAGCTGGAGCATATATGTCGATCATGCCCAGCTTGTCACATATATGAAGAAACGAGGCGGATACTGGCTTGGTGAAGATGTCAGCCAGCTCTTTTTCAGACGTGACGAAGGGGGTGCAAATTTGTTCCTTCAGAATCTCTTCACGAATGAAATGACAGTCGACCTCAATGTGCTTGGTTCTCTCATGGAAGACTGGATTTTTGGAGATGTATATAGCAGCCTTGTTGCCACAGAACATAGGTAGAGGATGGTTGTAGACCTCTCCTAAATCCAACATGAGAGCCCGTAGCCATTTCAGCTCACAAGTGGTCGATGTCATACTCCGATACTCTGCTTCAGCACTGGACCTGGAGACAACAGACTGCTTCTTGCTCTTCCAGCTTACCAGATTGCCCCCAACAAAAGTACAGAAACCGGAGGTAGACTTACGGTCCCCTTTGTCATCAGCGTAACTCGCATCTGAGTATGCTTCAACCCTCAGATGATCATTCTTCTGAAAGAGCAATCCTTTCCCTGGGGCTGCTTTGACATACTCCAAGATCCACAAGGCGGACTGTAGATGGCACTCCCTGGGAGCTTGCATGAATTGACTCACCTTGCCCACAGCATAGGAGATGTCGGGCCTAGTCACGGTGAGGTATATGAGCTTACCAACCAGACGCCTGTACCGTGAAGCATCTAAAAGAAGAGGTGAATCATCTGTCCAGGTTTTGTCTTCTCCAACATCCATGGGACATCGGGCAGGTTTGGCCCCAGTCAATCCTGCTTCTTTTAAAATATCAATGGCATACTTACGCTGAGAGAGGACTAAAGAGTTGAGCTTCCGAGAGATTTCGATCCCCAAAAAGTACTTCGGAGAACCCATATCTTTCGTGACCAGATGTTGGTGAAGATGCCGCTTTGTCATGGCTACCCCTTCCTGGTCATCGCCAGTGAGAAGAATATCATCAACATATACTGCAAGAACCACCAGTCCCGAAGAGGTTTTGCGAATAAATAGAGAGTGATCAGCAAAGCTGCGAGCAAAACCAACGGCCGCCACGATGCCGCTGAACTTGTCAAACCAAGCTCGAGGGCTCTGCTTGAGGCCATAGATTGCCTTCTGTAGCTGGCATACTCGTGTCTCCCCCTGAGCAACATACCCAGGAGGTTGCTCCATGTAGACGGCCTCCTGAAGATCACCATAAAGGAAGGCATTCTTGATATCCAGCTGGGAAAGTGGCCAGTCTTTGTTGACCGCCACAGAGAGAAGGACCCGTATAGTGCTGAGACGAGCCACGGGAGAGAAGGTGTCAAAGTAATCAACCCCATAGGTCTGAGTAAAGCCCTTAGCCACCAGACGAGCTTTATAACGGTCCACAGTGCCATCTGGGCCAAATTTGACCACAAAGACCCAGCGACAGCCAACAACATCTGTATCAAAGGGAGGAGGGACAAGAGTCCAGGTATGCCGCTCTGTTAGGGTCGCCATTTCCTTATCCACGGCCATCTTCCAGTGAGGAATAGCAAGGGCCTCCTGGTAGGAACGAGGTGTGGTAGTGGCAGAGATAGCCAGCACAAAGGCCCTTCAAGAAGATGTAAGACGATCATATGAAACAACAGTAGCAAGGGGGTGTAGGGTACACGTCCGTACCCCTTTGCGAAGAGCTACAGGAAGATCCAGGTCGGCGGGCTCTTCGGCATCCAGAGCATCCGTGGCAGAGAGAGCTGGCCCGGAAGGAGAGAGCGACATCAGCGGAGATGAGGGAGATGGAGGCGGAGAGAGAGGCGGAGGGAGAGGAGGGGGCGGAGACTGAGGAGGGGCGGATATCGCAGTAGGAGATGAGGGAACGAACGGAATAACAGGAGAATCAGAGGTGGGGGGAAGAGATGAGGAGTCATCCGAGAAGTGGGAGGCATTCTCGAAGAAGGTAACGTCAGCGGAAACGAACTGCTTACGAAGAACAAGGTCAAAGCAGCAGTAGCCTTTCTGAGTGGCGGAGTACCCCAGAAAGACACATTTGGTGGAGCGAGGGGAGAGCTTATCACAGGTGGCAGATGGGGCATGCACAAAAGCAGTGCACCCAAAGATTAGGAGAGGGAGAGGAAAAGGCTCCTTGCCTGGATAAAGGATGGAAAAAGGTGTTTTTCCGTTGAGAACGGAGGAGGGAATGCGATTGATGAGATAGCAGGCAAGAAGAATAGCATAGCCCCAATATGAGCGAGGGACATGCATGTGAGTCATCAATGTGCGAGCGACATCGAGGAGGTGACGGTTTTTGCGTTCCGCCACCCCATTTTGTTGGGATGTATAGACACAGCTTGTCTGATGAATAATGCCATGTTGCACACAGAAGGAGGTAAAAGCATGACTTAAGTACTCTTTTGCATTATCAGAGCGAAAAGTTTTAATACCAACACCAAACTGATTTTTGATTAAATGATAAAAGGAGGTCCATACATTAAAAAGTTCAGAGCGATCTCGTAAGAGATACACCCAAGTACATCTAGAAAAATCATCGATAAAGGTTACAAAATAAGAACTACCCCGACCAACAGTAAGGGTAGGAGCAGGCCCCCAGATATCGGAGTGGACTAGATCAAACAGACAAGTAGAGCCCCGACCTTGCTTCGGCGGGAAGGAGGAACGATGATGCTTGCCAAGTTGACATGCTTCGCAGTTGAGAGGAGTATTGGAGGGAGGGAGGTGGGGTAGAAGCTGATGTAGAAGCCGTGGTGGAGGATGACCGAGACGGAGATGCCATTGGAGAAGATCCGTACAAGAAGAAGAGAAGACGGATAAAGCGAAAATGTTGTCAAGGAAGTAGAGGCCGCCGCTCTCAGTCCCAGTAGCAATCGTCCGCTGGGAGCTCGGATCCTGAAAAGAACAAGAAGATGGAGTAAACGTTACAGAACATTGAAGCTGCTTGCACAAAGAAGTAACCGACAATAGATTGCACGGAAACTTGGGCACATAGAGAGTGTCCTCTAGCCGAAGGGACAGAGTAACATGAACTACTCCCGACCCATGAACTGGGGAGGGAGAACCGTCTGCAATGAGGACCGGGGGCAACCGATCATGCTGTTCGAGGAGAGAGAAGCATTGAGGATTGCCCGTCATATAATTAGTTGCTCCGGAGTTAATAAGCCATTTACCTTGAGTGACCACATGGGCACTACCTGAGGATGTGACCACGGAAGCAGACGGCTTGGAAGAGGAGGCAGAAGAGTCAACCGAGGGGCGAAGATGGGGATGCTTCATCCAGCAGCGGTCAGAAGTATGTCCGGTGCGGCCGCAGTGAGAGCAGAGGTAGCGGGAAGAAGGACGTCCGCCAGACTGATGACTGCGGCTACCAAAGCCACTCCGCTGAGTTTGATGAGCATAGTTATCTGGTGGAGAAGGAGCGGGCAGAAGCGGGCGCTGAAGGAGAGAGGTGACAGCGGCGATGCGAGCAGCGGTGGCATCTAAAGTAGGACATTCCGCTTCACCCAAAATTTGTTGGCGGATCATGTCATAAGTGTCAGGAAGACGTAGCAGATAACACACAACCAGAAGCTCCTGGAAGTGCTTGTGTTGTTGAGCCAGATCCGCAGAAAAGGGGCAATTCTGAAGAATCTCAGCCCCAAGAGCTTGAACTTGTTGGTTGACAGCAATATGAGACAAGGTAGGCCGGGCAAAGAGGTCCACATACAATGTATAGATGCGGGACGTCTGAGCCCCTTTGGAGTATAGAGCAGCAAGATGAAGCCAAGCGGCCTTCACCGTCTCATCATGACGGATGATGGGAAGGCACTCATCAGATAGACTGTTAGCGAGCCAAGTACGCACAAGCGCGTCACTCGCATCCCAGTCATCAAAGAGAGGTGAAGTGGTAGGAGGAGGGTCATCAACGAGATGGTGGCGTTTGCGTTGCGAGCGAAGGAGAAAGGTGAAAGAGATGCTCCAATCCGGGTAGTTGGAGCCGACAAGCTTGGAAACGGTGCCAAGGTTCCCGGAAGGAGTAGGAGGTAGAGGCGGAGCCGGATTGGCAATAGGGGTGGCGGCAGGAGTGGTGGCAGTGGAAGCATCAGAAAGAGCCATAAGAGCAAGCAACAGGAAGCCGCGCGGTTAGGAAACATGCCGCGTGGATAGGCAGAAGAAAAACTGCAGCGGTCAGGATGTCAAACACCAACGGCCAGAAAGACCACGACCAAGCCGCAGTATTAAGCAGAGGGGTAGAAGTCGAGCGGCAAGCAGACAGTCCGCTCGAACAGAAGCACAAGAGAAGGCAAGGCACACGACGATAGGTCGCGGCGAACAAGGTGACAGATCGCAGCGAACAAGGCAACAGGTCACGCACACAGAGGGCAACGACAAGGAGAGAAGGAGACTGCGCGGACAGGGCGCAAGCCGGAGAATCAAGTCGCGCGGACAGAGAGGGCTCACAGAATCAGGAGGAAAGGATCAATGCCCTCCCATATCGCATCTCACAGAATCAAGTCGCGATAGTCAGCATACTCCCCCTAGGAACATTAGCCTTGTGAGTGGTCGGTCTCACATAGCTAACTCTAGGAGTAATAAGATTGGCAGGGTTATACCAACAATCTGCGCCAAAATGATCAATTTTGTTGTAGCACAAACAGTCGAATCTGTTGTACCTTCATTTATACTCCTGCTTTACCCTTTTAATGTGGGGGGTCCAGCAGGGGTAGCATTCTTAGAGGTAGAGGCCTCCTGGTTGTAGCATACACATGGACTTCCCATCTCCTTACCCTTAGGCACAGCAGATGTGACTTTTGGTGCCTTCTTATTGTTATGACCATGCACATATGGATCATAACTCTTTATATGGATTTCCTCAAACGGTGCCTTGAACATGCTGGCACTAAAGTCACGGGGATGGGTCCATCCCTGGTATCTGTTATTGGGCTCCACATGAGTAGGCCTAGTTTGATGACCATAGGACGAATCAAGGTCAAACTTGTTCGTCAGAAAGATTTTTCCTGAACGAAGGTTAATCCATGGGTGCCTTCCCTTTTTCGTTGGCGCGAGCCTTCTTGGTAGCCTTACCTTTTACATGGACGTGGCCAAGACCACTACCCTTCTTCTGAGCGAAGAACTCATCAATGATAGGCAGAACAATCTTCAGTTGGGAGTAGCTCTAAATGAGTTTTCTCTCCACCATGAGCTTTTCTTGCAGATCATCAAGATATTTTTCTTTCAGAATTAATATCTCAGCGGAGCCCTTAAGTTCCTCTTTCAGGGAGTTTATTTCATCTCTTAGAGGAATAAATTTTGCAATTTCTTTCTTCAGCTCAGTTTCCATTGCCTTGAGGGAGGCAATCTCCTTAACTTGATTTTGGACTACCTTATGACATTTGTCGAAAGCCTTTAAGAGGTGCTCGTGCTGAGCCATTAATTCTGATTCGTTCTCATCCGAAGAATAGTCTTCATGACCATTAGTGGAGGTTTCAGATTATAAGAGAATGGTGTGCGAGTTTACCTTCCTGTGGTACTCTGAGTCACCCAATTCTCCGTCAAATTGAGCCATAAGCCCAAAGTAAGCTTCTTCGTTTTCAGAACTTGACTCGCTCTAGTCACCATCGCTGAGATTCTTTGACTTCTTGGCGACGAAGCTCTTTTCTTATTTCTTCTTCCCTTTGAAGGATCTCTTCTCGTCCTTCCTGGAGCTATCCTTCTTCTTATATGGACACTCCGCGATCATGTGACCTGATTTTTTGCAATAGTAGCAAACAACGTCAAAGGAAAAAAATTTATTAGGCTTTGATTTATACCTGTCCTCCTTGTTGTAGCTTTTCTCGTACGATCACTGTCACGATGTGATCATCTGTAATATGAAGAGGAAGACTTATTCTTCATTTGTCTCCTCTTGCTCAACATCTTCTTAAACTTCTTGGAGATTAAGGAGAACACTCCGTCCGATAGCTTGGAGCCTGATGTGCTGGGCTTAGAGTCTTCAGGAGTGTCAGGAGCTCGTGTCCTTATGGGTGACACAACTTTGGACTTCCTTGAACTTTCAGCCTTTAGGGATGTAGACTTCTCTTTGCTTGAAGATCGGTTGGCTTGCTCCTCCTTCTTACTTGTGTTCATTTATAGTTCATAGGAGAGGAGCTTTCCGAACAGGTTCTATGGATCTATCTCTGGCAGCTTCCCAAATTCTCTGATGGCAACCATCTTGGTGTCCCATTCCTTTGTCAAGGATCTGAGGAATTTGTCATTCAGTTCACCATGAGTGAATTCACGGCCATAGTTCCTGAGGCCGTTGAGTATCTTGAAATAGTTCTCAAAACTATCAGCTATGGAGTCATTGGAACCTTGTTTAAAGGCTTCGTACTCCTGATTCAACAACGATCTGCGATCGTCTCTCACTTCTTTAGTACCTTCCATAAGTACAACCAGGCAGTCCCACATCTCCTTGGCAGATTTGCAGTGGAATAAGTTTTGGAGTATTGAGTCATCCACTGCACTAGCTATTATATTATTCGCCTTCTTGTCCAGGGAGACTAGGGCAATCTCATCCTTAGTGAGATCCATCATCTTTTGGGGAATCTGAATTGCTGGATTTATAGTTGAAGCTTGTGTAGGGATGTGTGGTCCTTCTTCCACGATCTGAAAAATTCTCGGATCTGCAGCTTCCATGTAGAACAGTACTCTTTCTTTCCATAAGGGAAAGTTCTCTTTGGTGCACACTGGTAGCTTCATGGAATACATATCTTTGCTTCGATCCATGGTGATTGTGTGGAATCTCTTAAAGCTGGATCAGGGATCTTGATCAAGGTGTTAGCCTTATCGATCAAAAAGCGCCTCTGATACCAATTGAAAGTATCTAGAGTCTACCTAAATCACCTAGAGGGGGGTGAATAGGTGATTTTTGCGTCTTTTTGCGGAATAAAAATAATCGTAATAAAAAAAGCTCACAAACATAGAGATTTTATAGTGTTTCCCCGAGTTGGGTAAGTCCACTATCCCGCCTCGCCTATCTCCCATGAAGGGCAGATTCGGCTACTTCACCAAACTCAGATCTCGTCAAATCTTACACCTCAGAGTCACAACTCCTACACCTTGGAGACGAAGCTCCTACCACTCGGAGAACAAACTCTCTTATAACTCGATCTGCAAACCGGATCTACTCACTCGATCCACAACCAGATCTACTCTCTCGATCCACAAACAGATCTACAAAACTTGGAGAAAAATCTCCTACAATATTCAAAAGAAAATTACAACAACAACACACGATTCTAATCTTGATCTGACGTTCTTTTAAGGTTGGAAGTTGAATCTTGGAGAACTCGGAAAACTCAAAATCTTTGGATCTTAAATCTTCAACCAATTTGGACTGGAGTAGAAAGAATCTTGAAGGAAGAACCGTTCCAGTCGATGATGTCGTAGAAGAAGAATATTTCTCGAAGTCGCGCCCGATCGGGAGAGTTTTGCGAAAATAGGAGCGTGCGGCCAACGATTGCTATTTCTGGAAAATGTGAAAATTGATTCGAGAAATTAGGTTTTCAAGATCCGTTATCATTTCGAAATTATTCTAGGTATTTATAGTGGGATTCGAAATAAAACGTCTATAAAAGATTTCCAAAACTGAAACCTAAAAAGCACTGTACATGGCCGACCGAACCCGTGACAGGAGGAAGAAATTTTCGGAAAAATGACCTAAGTAAAATTCGTCAAGTATCGTCAAGTATCATAATAATACTCGTCGAATACATCTTGATATACGACTAAAAAGACTTAGACAAAACGTCACAGGTTGGCTAGTCACTCAATGCTATAGAGAGGAGTCATACTCGACAAATTCGTGGAGTATCACCTAGCATACTCGACAAATTTGTCGAGTATCGATCAACAGACTCGACGCTCTTAACGCCATTATACTTAACGCTTTTGCTCACTCAATGCCATGCGACATTCATCAAATATCGTCGAGTTAAGTCAACGCACTCAATGCTTTGATATTCGACGAATTAGACTTGTAAAAATCCAGAGAAGTAGTGTCGACTGGACTCGACGAATTCGGCATATATCACTTAGCATATTCGACAAATTCGGCGAGTATCGTTAGATACATTCGATGAATTCGACGAGTATGCACAATGATACTCGATGATTTTTTTGATAGATTTTTCACTTGTCCAAATACTTAACCCCAAGTAAATATGACGAATTCGACGAGTATTGGTAAGTATACTCGACGAATTCGACGTGTGTCAACAACGATACTCGATGAATTCGACGTGTATGCTTAACCATACTCGCCGAATTTTACTTAGGTAAAATTCTACATTTCTGGCTCCTATTCTTTTGCCTTCCTAGATCCTTCTCCTATACTTGGGATAGAAGTACACCCCAATAGAGAGATTACACGTGAGTCAACACATTGGCCTGCACAATAAGGGATTATATTGTGTAGTCTTGTGTTTACCGACTCACTGTAACCTGACATTGGTGTGTACTTGGCATTGTGAACCTACAAGTACTTAACTAAAGAGCAATATCAAATACAACCTCAATTTATCTAAGCTTGACTAGACCCTTTTCAAATCAGGGTTATTGTGGATACAATACCCAACAATCTGCTCCTGTCCTCGACCTCTACCATAATGTCCTTGACCTCGGCCTCGACCTCATCCTCGGCCTCAGCCCTGCTATGTTGGAGGGTTTGTTTGAGGTGGAGGAGGAGGAGGATGAAACTGCTGAGAGAAGTCAGCCCTAACATGCCCCAGTTGTTGGCACCTATAACAAATCACTAGTCGGTGGCCACGATCATCCTGCCTCATTGAGTCATGGGTCTGTAATGGTGGAGGAGCTAGTACTGTGGGAGGCCTCTGCTCCTGCCTAAAATTAGGATGATAACGTCCTCCACCCCCTTTATGGCTCATCACTCTGCCTCTCTGTGGGCCCTGACTGCTCTCTCCGAAGGATGACCCATCAACTGTTCTGCCTCCAGCTTCTTTGTCATCTCGATAATCTGACCCGAAGTGCCATGAGGAATGAACAGTAAAGACTGCCTCGTAGAGTCTCTAAGTCCCCGGTAGAATCTCTTTGCGTACCTCCCCTCTTCCAAATCATGAATCCCCGCGAACCTGGCTAGATGGGAGAACTCCCTCTAGTACTCTGTCACTGATTTGCTCCCCTACCTGAGGTTCAAAAACCTCTCCTCTAACTCATCTTTGTCTGCAATAGACATGAAGTGCTCTAAGAAGACCTCACTGAACTCCTCCCAAGTGATATCTGACAGCTCTCGATCAGCATACGTGGAGTCCAGCAGAGACTTCCACCACCTCTTTGCATGAACGTCTAGTACGGATGTTGCTAAGGAAACTGCCTTGCTGACCAGGCAGCTGATGCCTACCAGTATCTCCTGAATGGTATCTAGCCACTCCTTCGTCTTCACTGCATTCTCAGTCCGGTGGTATATCGATGGAGACAAAATCTTGAATGCATTTTGCCAACTCGATCCCGGATTTGCCTGCTAGACTGGGGCTTGCTGGTCCCCGAAGGTCTCGAGGATGGTCGTTAGAGTCTGCCCCATATTCGTCTGCTAGAAAGGTGTGGCAGCTGGAGGGGGAGGAACGACATCTTGTGGTACGATGACCTGTTGGGGCTACACATAAGTAAGGTTTATATTAGGATTGGCTTAACTCATTGTTTTACATGGTCTGTTTTTTGTGACTTTTTATACATGGACAAACCATTGCTTCTGCTGCATAGTTTGTCTGCAAACTAATGCTCGAGCGGGGTGAACTAGTGTTATGGACTTCTTTCTCATATGATCATTTGTTAAGTGATACCAGTTTGTAAGACCCCCCTCCCCCTTACCAAAGAGGTTACCCGGTCTTATGACCAGAACCGCCGCCTTACGGTGACATTAGCACACTTGTTAGTTGACACCGCACGACGCTGATCCTTCCAGCTAGTATGATCATTCAACCTATTGGCCAATTTAGAAAAGAAGTACAACTAGCTGTAAATGAAAACTAGCAAGTCCACAAGTCACATCAATATCATCATAATATATAGAGATGAAAGATACATCAACCCACAATGAGTATAAAAAAAGAGAGTTAGGGCTTTTGCCCGGTACATTCCAAAATGGAATCAAATCTCTCTCACACAACAACACTATGTGGAAGAGGTAACTGAAACAGTCATCATCAACTGATGCTGAGCTACGGTAGTAGTATGTGGTATCTGCTCCTCAGGTCCTGCCATCTCATCCTGCTGGTCGTACTGGTGCTCCAGCTCCTTGAGCTCCTAAAATGATACGATCACAACCTACCGCTAGTCATAAAGACTAAGCCATTTTGTCCTCGCCTCACCCCCGCGACTCCTAGGCACCGAGCGGGAGGAAGAAAGCAGAGGACAACAAAGCAGTACAAATGGAAGAAGGTGACAGTGGGACTATTCTATCATGGTCATGTTTTTAATAGTTATGTCATTATACTAACAGTTCTTATAGCACAAGTAAAGTAAGTAAAGTAGTAATGGAATGAAGTGCAATAGGTAAAGTAGAACTAAAAGAATGTGTAGTAAGTAAAGTAAGGAAATTGAGCAGAAACTAAACTATCTACCGCTACACTATTACCACAGGAGTACCTTAACTTATATAAATGCCCATAAAAACTTATTAGTTAAGGTTTCATAAACATAACTTATCATTTAAAAGAGCTCATACTAATTTATATGATAAGGATCCACAGCGCGTATGCCCTAAGTATGTATATTATGGTATGATGAGTTATGCGGGTTATGATTTATACAAGTACAACTCACACACATGATTCTGTGATCACAGACCTTTAGTTTCCACTTTTTTGAGTTAGCTAAACTCTCTGGTACCACCGATGTGGCTACGGCAGCAGTAGAGCAGGCGTCTCCACTTCCTAGGCAGGTATTCACACTACCAGGCCTAGACCCTTCGTACATTTATGTACACGTCCGAGGTGCACTCTAGAGTCTCTGCATACTAATTTGCTGGCCATTTCCAGCAGTCTTTTTGGTCGGGTGTGTGTTTTCGGGTATTGTCCTTCAATTAACAGTATAAAACAACCTACTGGCCCCTTAAACCCTCACACCTCACCAAAGTCATCGTACTACTGTCGGTGTGATGACTGGCTAGTACCGCATGACCCACCACTAATATATTCTATACACATGCAAGTCATTTCAAACTCGTGCCTCCATCTCATAGGACTAAACCTGTCCTGAATCCAAACATTTGAGCCTCCAGCTCGCAGGACTAAACCCGTCATAAATCCAAACATCCGAGCCTCCAGCTCGTAGGACTAAACCCGTCTTGAATCCCTCCAACCCTATATGGGTGAGTTTTTCAAATCGTTCCCTTAACTTATTAGACTACTCTTGTCTACTTCTTATTTTACATAGCAGTTTAGAGTTAATCCGTGGACTGCCCAGGGCATGCCCCATGAAGGGCTCTCGGGGGCACTAGGAACTACGATGGGCTGAACCCAAAGCTCCCTTTCTCAAGAACACTTACTTTTATTAGCGTTTACCCATTATTAATACCCCATGCTCGTCATTACTCTTGAGTAAACCAAATGACTTAAGGTACGGATTGGGAGAGCGACGATCTTTCATCGGATCCCTTTATAGTTATTCTCCTTGTGACTTGCACTCTAACGCTCATTACTATGTGGTGACATTCTTGTGATACAAACCAAGATTTCAAATTCCCAATACATCTCCTAATTTAAATATATCACATCACCCTGAGTATTCTAAAGCTTCTTATTACTTTTACTAAACGCAACCCATGACCTAATTCTTACCCGTATGAGATGACTTCCAATTCCTTTGTCTAAAGACCTCTAAATTTTTATCATGGGTTTTTCATGTGTATAATACTGATCATTCAAAATTCCATCATTTTTCTAATTATTTTGGACCATAATTTAAATTAATTAATCAAGTGACCTAGGTCACTTTGAACATGAACTACTTTAGCCAGTGGTCCATTATGTGCAAATAAATTACCTGAAGTTTATATAGGTTAAAAATATCTGTTCACCAAAAATCCTAATTTTCCAACTTGATGTGACCATTATTTTCCATTTATGATTAAAATCTCATTATCTCCCTTTTTCAAATGAAGTACTAAAAATAACCATGTAAAAATTCAGGAAAAATTTCTACTCACTAATATTAACAAGAGATTAGTCAAAACAGATTTTCATACTCCTAGTTAGTGATTTAACCTAAGATATTCACATGTTAAGATAATTACAAAAATGCCACTATTATAGTGTTCATTATAAATAATCATCCAATAATCTTAATAAAATTTATAAGGGTTCATATTTCAAAAATAAGGGCCTAGATATTTTCTTATAATTTTCCATGAACCACTACTCATGTTTTTGATTAAAGCCCCACAAAGCTAAAAATGTAACTACACTATTTACACATGAAGTAATTCCCAAAAATGCTCATAAATTTTTCCAGAGAAGTGAAATTACATATTAAGGCTTGGATCAATAATTTGGAATTTTCTAAGTTGAGTAGCCTACATTTTCATTTTTACACATAAATGTGCTATTTTGAAATAATTCCAACTTATGGAATTTTTGATCCCAAAAATCCAAATCTTTCTATGGAAGGTGTATTCCATCTCTATGAGCCTATGTTCAAAATTTCATGGACATGCATTGGGTCGAAAGGACTAAATTCCCATTTTCCCATTTTTACTATTTGCACACCAATCACAATTCTACCTTCATCATACTTGTTGGATCGTTTAAAATAGAGAGATACAAATGGATCCAAATTTTTACCAAGGACATATGATGAACTTATTGTCATGCCACCCAAATTTGGGGGTATTTAGAGTTGTAAAACTCCCTAAATCACACTTATTTAATAAATCAAATTTTGACTAAAACTAAAGAAACCTATTCTCTAAAAATTCTCATTTTTTGACATAGTTTATGTATGGTATACACACATGCTTGACCTAAATTTCACTGCATTTGTGTCGAAGTATGAGACCGGGCGGTCTGGCGGTTTAAGCATGGCGGGTTGTTGACCGGGCGGTCTGGCGGATTGAGGTTGGCGGGTTGATTTCCAGACTGTTGCTGTGTGGTATCCGGCGGTCTGACGGCTTATCTCTGGCGGCTTGGAAACCGGCCGGTCTAGCGGTCTCCTACCGCATCTCACTCTTGGTTCTGGTATTGCTGAGCGGTTAGAACATTGTCTAACCGCGCGGCCTGTTCCGGTCTCTTATTCTAGCTGCCCAGATCTGTTGTATAGCTTTAGTCCCACATTGTTAGTTTGTATTCTTCTCTCTCTCCTCCATTCTATAAAAGGGAGGTCATACCTTTGTAAATCTTATCTTTTTGGATAATAAAATTTCAATTATTCAAAGTTTCGGCTTGTTTTCTAGTCGTTTATTCTCTGCTCTAGTCGTTTGTTCGCTACTTTTAACATGGTATCAGAGGACTCGATCTTCTCCTCCTGATTCTGTGCGCCCTGTCCGCGCGGCTTGCCCCTTCTTCTCGTGACCTGTTCTCGCTATTTGCGCCCTGTCCGCGCGTCCTCTTTCTCCTGCCTTTCAGTCGCAGCGACCTATCTCCTTGTTCGTCGCGACCTGCTGCTTTATTCGCCTTGTCCGTTCACGCGGTCTATCTTCTAGCCGTTCGACCTCTTCCCCGTCTTGGACCTGCGGCTTGGTCGTGGCTTCTCTGGCCGCTGGTGTCTAACATGGTGACCGCCGCAGCTCTTCTTCTTTCTATCCGCACGACTTATATTCTAACCGCGCGGATTCTCGCAGTTTTCCCCTATGGCCCTTTCTGAAACCTCCACCACCACCACTCTTATCGCCACTCCGGCGCCGCTTCCTACTCCATCTGGCAACCTTGGCACGGTTTCTAAACTTGTTGGCTCCAACTATCCGGATTGGAGCGTCTCTTTCACATTTCTTCTCCGCTCTCAGCGCAAACGTCATCACCTCACCGATGACCCTCCTCCCTCAGACTCTGCTGAATTTGATGACTGGGATGCCAGTGATGCGCTTGTCCGCACGTGGTTGGCTAACAGCCTCTCCGATGAATGTCTTCCTGTCATACGCCATGATGAGACGATCAAGACCGCGTGGCTTCACCTTGCTGCTCTCTACTAAAAGGGGCCCAGACATCCCGCATTTATACTCTCTACGCGGATCTCTTCGCTCGCCCTTCATTGTCTCCTGCTGCGGCTTATCAGCAAGTTCAGGCTCTTGGAGCCGAAATCCTCCAGAATCGCCCCTTCTCCGCGGACTTGGCCGAACAGCACAAACACTTCCAGGAACTCCTGGTTGTTTGTTATCTTCTACGGCTTCCTGAGTCTTTTGATATGATCCGCCAGCAGATCTTGGGCGAAGCCGAGTCTCCCACCTTGGATGCCACCGCGGCTCGCATCGCCGCTGTTACTTCACTGCTCCAACAACCTCTATTGTCCTCCCCTCCTCCACCGGACTCCTATGCTCACCAAGTCCAGCGGGGTGGCAATAGTGGTCGCAGCCAATCTGGCACGCGCGGTCCGTTAAGGTTCCTCTGCTCTCACTGTGGTCGTACCAGCCACTCTGTTGACCGCTGCTGGCAGAAACATCCTCATCTTCGTCCCTCCGGTGATACTTCTTCCTCAACCTCCGCCTCCTCTCGGCCATCTGCTTCTGTGGCCACCACCTCAGGTAGTGCACACGTCGTTACCCAAGGTAAATGGCTGATTGACTCTGGTGCTACAAATCACATGACTGGAAACCCTCACTGCTTCTCTCTCCTAGAGACGCATGATCGGTTACCCCCGGTTCTTGTTGCGGATGGTTCGCCTTCCCCGGTTCATGGGACGGGCATGGTTCAAGTCACTCCCTCGCTTCGCTTAGCGGACACTCTCTATGTCCCGAAGTTTCCTTGCAATTTACTCTCAGTTACTACTTTATGCAAGCAACTTCAGTGCTCTGTATTATTTACTCCTACTTCTTGTTGTTTTCAGGACCCGAGGACCCAACGGACGATTGCAACTGGAACTGAGAGCGGCGGCCTCTACTTCCTCGACAATGTTTCCGCTCTGTCCGCCTTCTCTTCCTCTTCTACTGATCTGCTTCAATGGCATCTTCGCCTTGGACATCCTCCTCCTCGGATTCTTCTTCAGCTTCTTCCCCACTTACCTCAAACCAGTCCTCCGCTCAACTGTGATGCGTGTCAGCTTGGCAAGCATCACCGCTCCTCCTTCCCGCAGAAGCAAGGCCGTGGTTCCTCCCGCCCTTTTGATCTCATTCATTCTGATATCTAGGGTCCTGCTCCTACTCCCACCATTGGTCGGGGTAGTTTTTACTTTGTAACTTTTATTGATGATTTCTCCAGATGTACCTGGGTGTATCTATTAAAAGACCGCTCTGAACTCTTATCTGTATGGCAATCTTTTTATAATATGATTAAAACTCAGTTTACTATTTCTATTAAAGTATTGCGCTCTGATAATGCTAAAGAATATCTCAGTCATGAGTTTTCATCTTTTTGTATGCAACATGGTCTTATTCATCAGACCAGCTGTGTTTACACCTCCCAACAAAATGGGGTGGCAGAACGTAAAAATCGCCATCTCCTCGATATCGCTCGCACTCTGATGACATAGATGCAGGTGCCTCACTCCTACTGGGGCTATGCTGTTCTTCTTGCCTGCTATCTCATCAATCGCATTCCCTCTTCTGTTCTTCACGGCAAGACCCCCTTCTCCATTCTCTACCCGAGCAAGGAACCCTTTCCTCTTCCTCTCCGTATCTTTGGGTGTACGGCCTTTGTGCATGCTCCGTCTGCTACCCGCGACAAGCTTTCCCCCCGCTCCACCAAATGTGTCTTTTTGGGTTACTCGACAACTCAAAAAGGCTACTGTTGCTTTGATCCCGTTCTGAGCAAACAGTTTGTTTCCGCAGACGTCAACTTCTTTGAAAATGCATCCTACTTTTCTTTCCCATCTTCACCTCCTCCTGCTGTCTCTGACTCTCCTCCATCTCTCTGTGAGCCTTCCACACATGTCGACGTCTCCCCTCCTATGTCGTCTCCTCCTCCGTCTCCTCCTCTCCCTATTATCTCCCCTCCTTCTTCTCCGCAGCCGTCTCTCTCTAGTCCCGGGCCAGCTTTCTCTGCCACGGATGCTCCGGTCCCTAAGGCACAAGACGACCTGGATCTTCCCATTGCCCTTCGCAAAGGGGTGCGGGCGTGTACCCAACACCCGCTTGCGGCTGTTGTTTCCTATGATCGACTTACTCCCTCTCGCAGGTGCTTTGCTTTGGCCATCTCGGCTACTACCACTCCCCGCACTTACCAGGAGGCTCTTGTTATTCCTCATTGGAAATCTGCCATGGATGAGGAAATTGCCACTCTTACTGAAAGAGGTACCTGGACCCTTGTTCCTCCACCGATCAGTACTGATGTGGTTGGCTGTCGCTGGGTGTTCGTTGTGAAGTTTCGCCCGGACGGCACTGTGGATCGTTACAAGGCCCGACTGGTGGCCAAAGGCTTTACTCAGACTTATGGAGTTGATTATTTTGACACTTTCTCTCTGGTTGCTCACCTCAGCACCATCCGGGTTCTTCTTTCTGTGGCCGTCAACAGGGAGTGGGAAATTTCTCAACTTGATGTCAAGAATGCTTTTCTGTATGGGGATCTTCAGGAGGACGTCTATATGGAGCAACCTCCAGGGTATGTTGCTCAGGGGGAGACACGAGTATGCCAGTTGAAGAAGGCCATCTACGGCCTAAAGCAGAGCTCTCGGGCGTGGTTTGACAAGTTTAGTGGCATTGTGGCTGCAATTGGCTTTGCAAGAAGTTCCGCCGATCACTCATTGTTTATTCGCAAAACCGCATCAGGCCTTGTGGTTTTGGCGGTGTATGTGGATGATATCCTTCTTACCGGCGATGACCGGGCTGGGGTGGACTTGACAAAGAAACACCTCCGTCAATACCTTGTCACGAAGGATATGGGCTCCCCGAAATATTTTTTGGGGATAGAAATCTCTCGGAAGCCCGACTCGTTGGTTCTCTCCCAACGGAAGTATGCGCTTGATCTTCTACAAGAGGCAGGATTGACCGGGGCCAAACCGGCCCGGTATCCCATGGCCACTGGAGAAGACAAAACATGGACAGATGACTCACCTCTTATATCCGATACCACGAGGTATAGACGTCTGGTGGGCAAACTCATTTATCTCACGGTGACCAGACCCGACATCGCCTATGCTGTAGGCAAGGTAAGTCAGTTCATGCAAGCTCCCAGGGAATGTCATCTTCAGTCTGCCTTGAAGATACTAGAGTATGTCAAAGCAACACCAGGGAAAGGGCTACTCTTTCAGAAGCATGGTCATCTGAGAGTTGAAGCCTACTCAGACTCAAGCTATGCAGATGATAAAGGTGACCGTAAATCTACATCGGGTTTCTGCACATTTGTTGGAGGTAATCTTGTGAGCTGGAAGAGCAAGAAGCAGTCTATTGTCTCAAGGTCCAGTGCAGAAGCCGAATACCGGAGTATGGCGTCAACCACGTGTGAGTTAAAATGGTTGCGGGCTCTCATGCTTGACCTAGGAGAGGTCTACAACTATCCTCTACCTATGTTCTGTGACAACAAAGCCGCTATATACATATCCAAAAATCCGGTCTTCCATGAGAGAACGAAACATATAGAGGTCGACTGCCATTTCATCCGAGAAGAGGTCTTGAAGAAACAGATTTGCACTCCGTTCGTCACCTCCGACAAAGAGTTGGCTGATATCTTCACCAAGCCGGTTTCTACTTCCTTCTTCCACATTTGTGACAACCTGGACATGATTGATATATATGCTCCAGCTTGAGGGGGAGTGTCGAAGTATGAGACCGGGCGGTCTGGCGGTTTGAGCATGACGGGTTGTTGATCGGAAGGTCTGGCGGATTGAGGTTGGCGGGTTGATTTCCAGACTGTTGCTGTGTGGTATCCGGCGGTCTGACGGCTTATCTCCGGCGGCTTGGAAACCGGCTGGTCTAGCGGTCTCCTACCGCATCTCTCTCTTGGTTCTGGTATTGCCGAGCGGTTAGAACATTGTCTAACCGCGCGGCCTGTTCCGGTCTCTTATTCTAGCCGCCCAGATCTGTTGTATAGCTTTAGTCCCACATTGTTAGTTTGTATTCTTCTCTCTCTCCTCCATTCTATAAAAGGGAGGTCATACCTTTGTAAATCTTATCTTTTTGGATAATAAAATTTCAATTATTCAAAGTTCCGGCTTGTTTTCTAGTCGTTTATTCTCTGCTCTAGTCGTTTGTTCGCTACTTTTAACAATTTGGACTTATAGTTTAGCCTAGGCATCCATTTGAATTTCTTCCCTAGTATAGGAGCAGTCCTAGGAGAATGACCCTAAAAGGAGCTATAGTGCTCCAAATTGAAAATTTAGGGTGTCAAAATGAAGGTAAGATCTAGGGATACAGTTTATATGTTGAAAGTTTACTCTAAATATGTCTCTAAAGGCCTAAAATTAGCATACAAATTACTGTTTAATATGTGACAGAAATACACATAAATATCTTAAATGCTATAGTTTAATTAATGCAGAAATGAACGGCATCGGGTTATCTTCCCTGATAATCAACGGCCATGATTGATACCGCCTATTGCATATTAATTCCTTGTTTCTGGCCACCTGGTCCATTGTCACTGTCGGTGATTATCGTCACCACCTCCGTTGATGTGGTGGCTAGCGTTTCCCGACGACATGGCCACTGGAGGCGGCTCCTCCGGCGAACCCGAGCAAGAAGAAAAGCTCGGTATTTATCCCTCTTCCTCTAATGGTATCGGGCTCATTTAAGCCCGATATCTCTCCTAGTGGATCTAGAAGACTAGCACTGAGGGAGGGGAGGAGAAACAGACCTGGATGTGAGCTTGGCGGCGGGTACGGTAGTTGTGAGATATGGCTGATGACTGCTCCGGTGAACTAGCTCGATCCCTTGTTTCTCCAGCCAAGCTTAACTCCAGGAGTCGTTTCTCACTCCGCAAGGCTCAATGAAGATGATGGCGGCCTTGGTAAGAAGTGGGATTGACAGCTAGGGTTTCTTGTCTCTTCCTTTTAAGAAGAATTAGGGTTTAAGTTACTTGCCACGTGTCACCCTAATGTTGGACCGCCAATTAGTTTAAGTTTCTTTTCCACGTGTCACTTTAGTATTGGACCACAAATCATTGCTTTTAATAGGTCTTCTTGAGAAGATCAATGTATTAAATAGCTTTGTTGAAGAGATCGGGTTTAAATTATCCATCAACGCTTATCCTGAAAAACCCGGTTCAGGCCGTACTAGCAAACACGGCTTAGACCGAAAATACTCTAAGTCCAAAAGCGTTGAGTGTTAATCGAAGCTTCATCGAGTGGCGTCGAGTTCACTCAATGCACTCGACGATTCGTCGAATAGCGTCGAGTTTACTCAATGCACTCGACGCTTTGTGATTCCAGAATAACTTTCTAAGTCAAAGAGTATGGCTTTGAGTTCACTCAACGCACTCGATGCTTTGTCGAATGGCATCGAGTTCACTCGATGCCTATTGATCCACAACAATTTTTCTATGTTAAAGAGCATGGCGTTGAGTCCACTCAACGCACTCGATGCTTCGTCAAATGACGTCGAGTTCACTCGACGCTTCGTCGAATGGCGTCGAGTTCACTCGATGCCTATTGATCTAGAACAATTTTCCAAAGTTAAAGAGCATGGCGTTGAGTCCACTCAATGCACTCGACGCTTCGTCGAATAGCGTCGAGTTCACTCGATGCACTCGACGTCTATTGATACAGAATAATTTTTATAAGTTAAAGAGCTTGGCATTGAGCCCACTCAATGCACTCGATGCTTCGTCGAATGGCATCGAGTTCACTCAATGCACTCGACACCTATTGATCCAGAACAATTTTTTTAAGTTAAAGAGTATGGCATTGAGTCCACTCAACGAACTCGACACTTTATCGAATAACATCGAGTTCACTCAACACACTCGACGCCTTGTGATTCCAGAACAAATTTTCTAAGTTTAAGAGTATGGCGTTGAGTCCACTCGACGCACTCGACGCTTCGTCAAATGACGTCGAGTTCACTCAGCGAACTCAACGCCTAGTGATCCAGAATAATTTTTCTAAGTTAAAGTGTACTTGAACCCTATAGTGGGCCCTATGTGGATCCACCCTAACTCCTTGGGTCAAACCTAGCCTAACCCATTCACTCACCGTATGTTATACCCTAATCTAAGTTAAGGGGTCTAGAAGGAAATGAGGTGTTACAAATAGACTGATGCTTGTGCTTGAAGTAACTCAAAAATAAGTTTCTAATTCTACTAATGAAGGCAAAAGTGCTGACTGTTTTTGTATTCTTCAATCAGCTAGCTTCGCCTGCATAAACCAGATGCTCTGCTTCTCCTTATTTCTCAAAACCTTCTCTGAACTTGCTGTAGTAGATAAGAATCGCTACAGCTAGCTTGCTGGAGCTTTTGGAATGGCTGGCTGAGCTTTTTGGTTTCAAGCTCGGCAATAATGGCGATGAAGATGAAGTTCAGCCGTAACTTTACGAAATTAGTAAAACCCTAAAAGTTAATTTTTGTCTCCCAATCATGTTCCTTTTATCTTCCACTGATTAATGCCTATTTGACCACTGGGTACCACCTGTAGTTGTTGTCAACAGCTTGCTCTGACAGAAGTAGACGTACAATAGGCTTCAGGCGCCATTTATCGTGTTCTAAAGCTTTCCCGCAAAGAATTTTAACTCTGTTGACTTTTTCTTACGTCAGCATCTATGGACATAGCCAAATTCTTAGATTCAATCCATACATTGAGTGCATTGAGTGCGTTGAGTGAATGGACTTCACTCAATGAATATGAACTTAGTCAAATTCTCTGCACCATCAGGCGCTGAGTGCGTTGAGTGAACTGGCTTTACTCAACAAATCTGGACTTGGCCAATTCTTCTGTCTTGCTTAGGCGTTGAGTGCATTGAGTGAATCTTGTAAGTATTTAGTGTCAACCTAATCCACCTATGGGGGGGGGGGGAATAGGTGTTGTGCATTCTTTTGCGGAATTAAACTAACCTGCACAAGTAAGCAAACAGAACACAAAAAACACACAAAGAATTATAGTGGTTCCCCGATTTGGATACGTCCACTTTCCCCCTACGACCTATCTCCCACCAAGGGACGACTCAGTCACTTCTTCAAACAGATTGAAATCTATTCCTCACACTAGGAGCAACGCTCCCCTAACTACGGAAGGAACCCTTCCAACAACGGAGTCACAACTCCACCACAATGGGTTGCACCCAACCCTTACAACTAGGAATGAAAATTCCTTTACATCAAAATTGAATGTAAATAAAAATACAAACAATGCTTTGGAGATTCCGATGTCCTTCTTCGTTCGTTGAAGCTTACATGAAAAGTACAAAGAGTCCACTACCGGATTTCTCACTTGGAATGGATCTTGTCAAGATCGGCGGTGGCAAGTAAGTGTGGTGGCGATGCTTTGTAGATCCAAACTTCTTGACGAAGCAAGCTAGGTCTTCGAACGATCTCAGTCGGATCAAACATCTCAACCGATTCGGAAGGGAGAACAAGTCTCGTTCAACGAATCGGAAGACAAGAGATCTCGAGAGAGATACGCGAGACTGGCTGCTTGCCTCGGTTCTGTCGTCGGACGATCAGAGATGAACTGAGATCAGTGGCGGCGACGACCTTGCGAGCGGCGACCAACGATCAATGGTTTCCGCGATACGCTAGGTCACGGCGTCGGCTTCTTGTGGTATATCATTTTCCGATTAGTTAGTCTTCTTTAGACAACGGAGATAAGTCTGTATATATACCCAAAGGCAAACCCTAGAAGACCATTGTGGGGCCCACCACGGAAATCCCGACATCTGGCCGAACAGAGCATGGCAACCTGGACCGGTCCAGCGAGCGGCAAATTCTGCCTAAGGCAAAATCGGCGGGAGTCGTTGGTGATTCTCGTCGATGTTGGCGGGAATCACTCTCGACTCCCATCGATTCTGCCTTGGCAGAATTTCGGTTTGAAATTTGCCAGCCGGAATAAGTCGGTGGGAGACACTAATTGATTCTCGTCGAAGTCGGCGGGAATCACTAACGATTCCCATCGAAGTCGGCGGGAATCACTAGCGACTCTCGTCGAAGTCGGCGGGAATCACTAGTAATTCCCGTCGATTTTTAATTGGAAGAATTTTCCTTCTTCATTCTTTTGATAACTTGGTCTTTGACCCATCCTTGCTCCTTCTTCTGCTCTTGATCTACACAACAAGGGATTACGTTGCGCAGACCCGTGTATATTGACCCACTGCACCCTGACATTGGTGTGTACTTAACATGGAATAGTTGCAAGCACAACTTGATAGAAGAACGTCAAAGACATTGTGAATCCATCTTAGCTTGACTGGAGTCTTCTTCAAATCCGGGTAATTGTAGATACAATACCCAACAATATCTCCCTATTTGAAGAAGCCAAAATCCTACTAGCTAAGATGAATTACACCAAACGTAAAGATATATATAAATGTATGCGAGACAAGAAATCAAAGTAATAAAGTTTCACGCATTCAAAACAGAAATTGAATCAGCATATGATCATATATATATATATATATATATATATATATCCAAAGTGTTTTTCATTTTTAATTACAAGAACAGAAGTACACGCATAATGAAAATTAAACATTTAGGTTTCATGTCTTTCCCTCCTTTGCCTCAGCTTCTCTTTGCTGTTTTGTCAGGAACTTCTTGCTTTGCCTTTCAAAATATTCCTTTGGATTTGGGTAGTACCTGGGGGGAGGAGCTTTGTTTTCAACTGTGTTTGTCCTGAAGAATATATTTCTTTTTGCCTCAAATTCTTTATGCATTTCCCATTCGTACTGACTATAGACTTCATTTCTGTTAAGCTCTCCCCGTTGTTGTAACATGAATGTATCAAGTATGATGGTCCTAGAAATGGGAATCCATCGTTCGTTTTTGACTTCACTTTCCTTTCTTCTTAGTTTCATCTCTGCTGGATTGTCTTTAGAGGTTCCTTCTTGAAGCTTTCTCTTCCCTTTCACAATCGCTTCTTGATCAAAGAGTGCACTGTTAGCAGCTTTAGCAGCCTTTTTGGCATCAGCTTCACTTAAGGGAAACTCCTCAGCAATAACAACATCATCAGCAGCAGTAATAACATCATCAACAGGATCAACCTCAGGATCAACAGGAATAGGAATACCTGACGCTTGTTGAACGAGCCAATGATAACTGTTAAATACATATTCGTTTGATTGTTTGAAGTTGTCGACTATGATTTTCTCTAGCCCCGCCATCTTAGCTACATATTCCTTCTCCCCCTTTTTGGCTTCTAGCGCTATTGAGTTTGCATAAGAGTGCAGTGACTCATCTATATGCTTCACATTCTGAGCGAAATCGGCCAGCAAGGTTTTTTGATTTGAGTTGAGGGTGACCATGTTGGCATCGAAAAGTTTGATGTTGTTGGCCACGACATGAGCATTTTGATTGACCACCGCTAGGTCAGATGTGGTCTTCTTTAGCCCTTGCATAAGAAGAGTGACGGCATTGCCAGCCTTAGCATACTTGGCTTCAAATCTTTCTTCCATCTTATCCATCTTGTGATTTATCTCCACAATGTTCTTTAGCATCAGATCTTCTGATTGCTTTATTCGTTTGAGTACTCTGTTGTGAGAACGTTTAAAAGAGATCTTCAGCTCGTCTACTATACCTTGAATGATGTTCACAGTGTAATTTGCCAGGCTAGGTCCTAACTGATGTTCTTGATGTATAGCCTGGTCATGTTCTGGAGTGATAGGGTTCTGAGAGTCATGACTTTCCTCTTCAGATTCACTTATGGAGCTCAATAAATTTACAGTCTCCTGTGGAGGGATTGAAGCAGCATCTGCCATGTTGCTATATATTCTCATCTCCCCATCCAGCAGAGTATCAAGTTGTACCTGAGGCCTTGAGGTCTCCCCCTCAACTGTAGCGCCAGTCACGTCAGGAACCTTTATCTGAATTTGTTCCTCAGAAAGGAGTTCAGAATCAACCTCCCTCATAGCCATATCATTTCCAGCCTGCTCATCCTCAAGATCCTCGGCAATATGCTTTTCAGGAGAATTCACATCATGTTCACTATCAGCAACATTGTCCACATCATCCTCTTCTTCCTCCTCGTCAGTCTGATCAGTAGCAAGGGTTTCTACTGCATTCTTAGCGATGAGGGAAATATCAGTAGCAGCATTTACTTGTTCTGGGACTGAGGCTTCCATACTGAGGGCAGCAGAAGGATTGGGTAGTGACTCCGCCTCAGTTCCTGCATTCAGTAGATCATGAACTTCATTGGGCTCATCCGAAAGATTTGTGAACTCAGGAGCTCTGTCATCCTCATCAACACGTGTTGCAGGAGCTCCTCCTTCAACAATTCTTCTTTCCCACCTGTCGAAGACGTTGGAGTCCATCTTCTTTAGATAGTGAAGGGGAACTCCCTTAGTCATATCAAACTTATCTCCATCCATTTGGTTTAGGTAGAGACTGATGATTCATCCACAGTTTAGGGTGCGTAGAGTATCTTTTATTTTCTCAAACAACATGGACCCCCAGTTCATTTTCTTTCTGCACACAATGGCTATCAGGCTCTTGAACATTTCACCTGAGATGTGATCATGGGAGCCAGGCTTGCAGATCAGTACCTTCCCTATGATATCTGATAGAAGCTTTCCTTCGTCATTAATATCCTTGCATTTAATGGCCCTAGTCCCTCGAGTCAAGCCACAGAATAGCAAGGTCCTTGTACAATCATCTTTGTCTTGATAGTCTTCTTGCTCGGAGCTGGAGAGCTGGAGATGATGGGACAGTCTTGCAGCCGTCATCTTTATCCTGAGGCCTGCAATCTTACTCTTTATCATTGTGTCATCGTGACGCAACTTGGAGTTGGCGAAAAACTCTAGAACTTCCTTGTCGAGGACCTTGCACGGGTGCTCGAGAATGAAGGAGAGTCCGGCTTGTTCCAGCATCAGAATGATATTTCTGAACTCGTCTGAGGCATGAGCAAAGCCCGTCCTCACTAATTCACTTCCAGTGAGTAGTCCGACCGTTGTTCGAGGAGCCATTTTAAACCTAAGCAAGTTAAACCCAAGGGGTTTACTCTTTCTTAATTCAGAATTTGTAGGAATTGAACTAGAAAGAGGGATGATCCCTGTGAAAGTGGAAACTTCAAGGAATCAACTTTAGTTACCTTTTTCTCTCGGAGGGTGCAAGGATGGAGACGGGTAGCAGGCAGTGAGTAGTTGAAGCCCTAGGGTAGGCGCAGACTGAGGCCGACGAGATGCGTGCGTCGGAGATGAAGGGCTGGCGGGAGGCCGGGGTCGACGGGAGGCGACAGTCGATGATCGGCGGGAGTTGGATGCAGATGACAGGGTCGGCGAGACACTTGCAGATTACACGATCTTCGGGAGGCTGAAGGGTCGACGGGAGGTGACGGTCGACGATCGACGGTTGCGACGGGAGGCAGAATGGTTTCCGCTAATTTCCGCAGGGAAGCTGAAAGGTTTCCGCTATGATCGACGGGAATGTGAAGGGTCGGGGAACTGCTTTTGCAAGTTTTGAACACTTGACCATATTGGTGCCGATTGTCGCTAATTTATGAAGATCGGGTCGACGGGAATGATACCAGATTTCCGCTAATTTGTAATGACCTAGGGACTGCTGAAGTACATTTGAAAACTTAACATCGCCAGGTATAGTTGATTTCCTTTTTCTTCTAAACGATGGATTAAAAATTTCCATGTCATAATACCTAAGTTGAGTTAGATGGATGTTTAACACTAGAATTAATCACTGGCTTTTTCTTAGTGAGTTCAAAATGTAATAATTGTAATTGCAACTTCTGGTACAAGTCCCTTGAGATTTATTGGACCATGTGACACCCACTTTCACAAATTATAAAGGTTTTGAAAGTTTTTCAGTTTCCAAGATGAGGATCATATGGTTGTTTGCTTGCGTGTCTTTCCATTCAAGGTCTGTATCTATATATATATCTCTTGAAAGTGTCTATATATATATATATATATCTGTATATATATCTACGTAATGCGATTCAATTATCTAAATTGAATTCGCGTACCTGGGATGACTAGGATGATCATTCAGATCCACTATTTGAAGCACGAGGGGTGTCATGTACATGAAGGGCATTGTAGTTAGCATTATATCTTTTCCCATATTCCTTGTTCCAGAGCAAGCCTGGAACATCTCTTGTCTAGGTCCCATCATGTTCATGGGTACCTAGACTATCCTGCAAAATAAGATTACCTTACCTTAGGAACCCAATAGGTATTGGGTCCTAGGTTCTTATCAGTATAAAATACAACATGCCTTCCCACAGGATCTCTGACAGGAAGGCTGTCTCTTGCCGGAAGATGTGGACATACCCTTCCCCTTAACACGGAAGGATTGTGCCAACAGTCTATGGCAAAGTGACCCACTCTGCCACAGCACCAACACTCATGAATATTGTACCTCCTTTTCTGACCGGATCTACTAACGAAGTTAGTCACGATCCTAGGTCTGTAAGGGGAAGAGCTGGTTCTGCTCTCAGATTTTCCCTTTCCACCGAGACTCGAGGTGGGTCTGATGGTGAACATGTGGTGAGTGTCATGAGGCCTGGGAGGTGGTGCTTTCTTTTCAGCCAGCACACATCCGGGGGCCCCAGTGATGCTTGCTACATGTTTGCCAACTCCCTTTCCCTTAGTCCTAGGGTGAGAAGATATTCTGTGAGAGCTGGTTCCAGCAATGTCATTAAGTCTGGGGGCTGAGGCCGTGAATACAAACGGTTCATGATGAGCCGTGTGTATTTTCTCACGGGTAGCCATAACAGCACTTGCACTATGGGTGTTTCCACATGAGGGCCGATCATTCTTGCAGTGACCATAGTTGTTCTTATGGTCATACCTGAAGGAATGATGTGTGCCCTTCCTACTCGGTATGGGGGGGGTCTGTAAAAAGTTTCCCCATTTCTCCACGAATTTATAATTCGCGAGATCCACCCGTTTTCTCCCTTTCTCTTAATAGCATCTATCTTAGAAAAATTAGATACTATCCTCTTCTCGGTCTCTAGATAAAACTCTAGATCTGAGATCTTTGAGTCCTTCACCTTGATGGATTCCAATTGGAGGTCCATCATGGTTCTCAACTGAGCAATTTCCATAGCTTGTTTCTCAACAAGCGAGTTGCTCTCCTGAAGGGCTCTTCGAAGGGAATCAAGAGTTTCAATCTGTTGATCGAAGTTGTCAATATCCCTGGCAGCAACTGATCGACAATCCTCTGAACTTCTCCTATCTTCAGGAGATATATGTGGGAAAGATCTAGAGGAGGAAGATACCTGATCCTGATTGGGCTGATCAGGGATAGAGTTATGGTCTGCGGAAGCTGAAGTTTCAGCTTCAACACAACTGCATTCCTCCATCTCTTCTTCAGTCTATGATAGAGAAACGGGAGCCCTGATATTGAAAGGTTGTTCTTGACTTTCACCTTCAGAGATGAGGACCCCCACATATGCTTCATCTTCTTGCTGGCATTCAGTCCAGGCAGTCTTCTTTCCCTCCATGAGGTCAGAGATTGTTTCCCACATAGACTTTGCAGTCTTACACTTATCCAATCTTGTAAGAGATGATCCTGACCAAATATCAGAAATGATCTGTCGAACCAGCTTGTCCAAGTTGAATAGTGAGAACTCAGTTTCAGACATCTCTGCAGGACTCTTTGGGATTTGAAGATCTTCTCCAGAGTCAGAAGCCTTCATGAGAATGAAGGGACCCACTTCCACAATATATAAAGCACGAGGGTAAATGGCTTCCAGATGAAACTGAACTCTCATTTTCCAGATGGGAAAATATTCTTTTGTGCAGACAGATAGTCTCAGGGGAGAGACATCTGTGTATAGCTCCATGCTTGAATCTTGTTTTTCTTCTTGACACTAGACACATGATCTTACTCAAGGTGTTAATCTTATTGATGAGCAACCTCCCTCTGATACCACTTGTAAGTATCTAGTGTCAACCTAATCCACCTATGGGAGGGAGGGGGGATAAGTGTCATGCAGTCTTTTGCGGAATTAAACTAACATGCACAAGTAAGCAAACAGAATACAAAAAACACACAAAGAATTATAGTGGTTCCCCGATTTTGGTACGTCCACTTTCCCCTTACGACCTATCTCCCACCAAGGGACGACTCGGTCACTTATTCAAACGGATTGAAATCCAATCCTCACACTAGGAGCAACGCTCCCCTAACTACGGAAGGAACCCTTCCAACAACGGAGTCACAACTCCACCATAATGGGTTGCACCCAACCCTTACAACTAGGAATGAAAATTTCTTTACAACAAAATTGAATGTAAATAAAAATACAAACAATGCCTTGGAGATTCCGATGTCCTTCTTCATTCGTTGAAGCTTGCACGAAAAATATGAAGAGTCCACTACCGGATTTCTCACTTGGAATGGATCTTGTCAAGATCGACGACGGCAAGTAAGTGCGGCAGCGATGCTTTGTAGATCCAAACTTCTTGATGAAGCAAGCTAGGTCTTCGAACGATCTCAGTCGGATCAAACGTCTCAACCGATTCAGAAGGGAGAACAAATCTCGTTCAACGAATCGGAAGACAAGAGATCTCGAGAGAGATACGTGAGACCGGCTGCTTGCCTCGGTTCTGTCGTCGGACGATCAGAGATGAACTGAGATCAGCGGCGACGACGACCTTGCGAGCGACGACGAGCGATCAGCGGTTTCCGCGATACGCTAGGTCACGGCGTCGGCTTCTTGTGGTATATCGTTTTCTGATTAGTTAGTCTTCTTTAGACAATGGAGATAAGTCCGTATATATACCCAAAGACAAACCCTAGAAGACCGTTGTGGGGCCCACCACAGAAATCCCAACATCTGGCCGAACAGAGCACGACAACCTGGACCGGTCCAGCGAGCGGCAAATTCTGCCTAAGGCAAAATCGGCGGGAGTCGTTGGTGATTCCCTTCGATGTCGGCGGGAATCACTCTCGACTCCCGTCGATTCTGCCTTGGCAGAATTTCGGTTTGAAATTTGCCAGCCGGAATAAGTCGGCGGGAGAAACTAATTGATTCCCATCGAAGTCAGCGGGAATCACTAACGATTCCCGTCGAAGTCGGCGGGAATCACTAGCGACTCCCGTCGAAGTCGGCGAGAATCACTAGCGATTCCCGTCGATTTTGACTTGGAAGAATTTTCCTTCTTCCTTCTTTTGATAACTTGGTCTTTGACCCATCCTTGCTCCTTCTTCTGCTCTTGATCTACCTTGACCATGTACTTTAAAATAAGTACACTCCAATAGAGAGAGAGCACACGTGAATCAACACTCTGATCTACACAACGAGGGATTACGTTGCGCAGACCCGTGTATATTGACCCACTGTACCCTAACATTGGTGTGTACTTAGCATGGAATAGCTACAAGCACAACTTGATAGAAGAACGTCAAATACATTGTGAATCCATCTTAGCTTGACTGGAGTCTTCTTCAAATCCGGGTAATTGTGGATCAATACCCAACAAATCTTCATTACTCAACGCCTCTGGACTTGGCCAAATTCTTCTACACTATCAGTCATTGAGTGTGTTGAGTGAATCTTCATCACTCAACCCCTGGACTTAGCTACAACTTTCTTTATCTACTAGGCATTAAGAGCATTAAGTGAGCCTTCATTACTCAATGCTTTTTCCCTTAGTTGCTTCTCTGAAGTCTGCCAGCTTGCTGAGGTGTTGAGTGATCTGTCCTCACTCAATGCTTCTGGACTTAGATAGATTTTTTTGTCTATCTCTTTCCTTAGGCTTTGAATTATTGTTCCTCTGTCAATGCCTTTTTGCTTTGGTGTTGAGTGAGCTGTCCTCACTCAATGATTCTGCACTTAGCGAGATTTTTTGACAGAATCTTCAACAGCTTGAGCTTGTCTTAACGCTGCTTGGCATATGACATTGAGTGAATTAGTTTCACTCAACGCTTGTGGACTTAGTCGATTTTTCATCTTGCCAATACAAAGGCTTTGACAGACTCAGCTTTACTCGACGCTTCTTGTTATATGGCATTGAGTGAACTGCCTTCACTCAATGTCTGTGGACTTAGCCACATTTTTGTCTTCCAAACTGCTGGGCTTTGACAGTCCACCCCTTACTCAGCATTTTTTGGCATCTGGCGTTGAGTGAACTGGCTTCACTCAACGCTTGTAGACTTAGGAGATTTTCAGTCTTTCCAGCATCCTTCTTTGACATCTGGCATGAGTGAACTGGCTTCACTCAACGCCTATGGACTTAAACAGATATCTAGCTCTCCACTTCTCTATCTTGTGACCACCTATCACAAACACTTGGAATAATTATCCAATCAATGTGATAAGGACCAACCTGCATGCATGAACTTTAACATACATCAAATACAACTATGTATATACCATTGACTTGTTTGACTTCTACAAATCTGGAAAAATATGGGCAATGAACCTAATAGGTTGTTTAGCCTAAGATAGAAGTTGTTATACTCTGAATTGTAGGAGTGAGCTTCACTCTGAGGTATAAGATCCGGTGGGATCTGAGATAAAGGAGGAGTTAGACGAATCTAACTCACTACTAGATAGGTGAAGGAGGAAAGTGGATGTACCTTTGATAGGAGAACCACTATAAATTCTGGTATGATATTATGGTTATTGAAAGCTAACGTCATAATCTAACTCACAACTCAAGCACATTAAAAAGTTGTTATAAAGACTTGAAAACTTTTTCAACCCCCCCTCTAGGTGTGTAGTTACTGTAGAACAAAGAATTTTAGAAACAATGTCTATAACAACTAGATAGATTTAGTGTCGAACAACAAGAAGTAGAAGATAGATATTAATGAGGGCGAGATAAATTATATAGGGAAAAGTGAGGTGCCAAAAGCCCATCATTCATGATCCACACTAACCTAGTGGGATCATGAGACAAATTACTGCGCGAGCGATCGACGCGCCTGATCCCCCGCGAGGGCAGCACATAAATCCCATAATGTGCACCACCCAAGAAACCGCATGCAACCAGCTAGCAGCACTGCCGTCACTGGCGCCAAGCGTCCCGCGCATGGCTGGACCCGGTTAGGATAACGTAGGGTAGTTAGCAACCAGCTGGACCTGGCGTGGCCGACGTTGGGTGGCTAGTACCCGGCCAGCCTCAATGAGGCCGATGCTGAGTGGCCCTGCGCCCAACCGGGCTCAGCGAGGATGGCTCCGAGAAGTACGCGCCCGACCGGCCTTGGCAAGGTCGGCACCGTGTAGCGCGCGTCTGGCCAGCCCCACCCAGGACACCATCGGGAGGCCCGCGCTCGGCCGTACCTGGCGAGGCCGACGTCGGGCAAGCCTGCTCCCGGCCGGCTTCGCCGTGTCCGACGCCGGGAGGCTCCACGCCCGGCCGACCCTAACGAGGCTGATGCTGGGCGGCTCCACGCCAGGCCGACACTGAGGAGGCCGACGCCAGGCGGACCCGCTCCCGACCCCACCGAGGGTGGCGTTCGACGGCCCCGCGCTCGGACGGTCCTGCCGAGGGTGGTGTCGAGCGACCCTCTCCTGGCCGGTGAAGTCAGTACCGAAAGGCCCTAGCCCGACCGATCTTCTCCAGCCAGATTCTCCTGGTCGGATTACTTTAGCTGCAGACGTCTGATCGCCCCATCACGATTGTCGCCGCCCGTTATATGGGTATCCACCCACGTAACCATCTTGATTAGTGGAGAATATAAATTAACGACATGCATGTAACAAATATTATGTAAATGATATACATTTAAACTATGCAAAATGTGGTCTGCACCCAGTGATATGGGTGGTTATGGTGTGAAGATAACTATATAACCATCGTAATCACCTCCCCGAGCCTATAAAATGACCTCCAGATCTCTCATTTCTAACTTTCTCTCCTCCCAGTTTTTTTTTTCTCAGGTCGAAGCTCTGCTGAAATCCTCCTATTAGCCGCCATCTCCCGTTGAGCAGCCCAAGAATTCGTCTAAGTGCACAACGCACTGAGGAAGAAGGCGATCACCAGTCAACCACTCCAAGAAATCTCCTACGTGCGTAGTATTCCACAAGTCACCGCCAACGCATCTCTGCATGTCTTGCTGTCGTACTGCCGTGCTCAACATCCGAGTGGTGTCCAAGAGCATCCGCCACCGCCAGAAAGTGATAGAAAACGAGTATCGTGTGAGGCGGTCTGTCGCCCACGGAGCGCACCTACAATCTCTCTCACCTCCAAGTTGTAACGAGAAGCGACCTATTGCCATCGATTTCCTTGATAATTTGTAAATTGCCGTCAATAGTGAATTTTGACTGGCATCATACCGGTTACGTGAATTTTTAGTCAGTTGAGAAATTTTTCCAGATTAAATCGTTTTGTATTTTATTCTACTTATTTTGTGACAACATATATAATATAACTTCAATTTCAAAATAATTTAAACCAATTCAAAATCGTACCACCAACATAATAAAATCCAAATAAATAGTGAGATAGAAGGAGGAGAATTGGAAATCAGAGTGCATTACCTTTGGAGTCCAACTGAAACTGCTCAAAAACAGCACCGGTGCCCATGCCTGGATCGACCCTGTGCTAGCAGGATTGAAGGGAACGATAGGTGGTGCAGGTGTAAGACGGCGACTAGCAGGGAATTAGGATCAGGAGGGATTAGGATCCTCTTCATTTGATTCCCTATCATTTGTCCATTTTATGATTTATGTCTATTTTCACTTTTTAAAGGGTGTCGAATTTGTTGGACATATGAAAAATATTAAAAAAATTAAATTATTAAACCATCAATTTATATAAAATCTTGACTGCAGACTGAATGCTATGAATTTGTAGGGAAATATAGAGGATCTTTTTCTACCAAGGAGGCTGTTTGACTTCACGCGCGAGGGTGCGAGGGTGCGAGGTGGGGTCTACGATTAGGCCTTCTGGGGGTACATGCGATGCTCTAAATAATAGTTTTTTAATTAAAAACCAAGCCTAAAATGATATGCCATTAACATTCCCTTTTTGAATCAATGAGATCCACTTGAGCGTCGATTGGCGTTGTTGTTTATTTTTTATTTACTTAATTGCCACGTGGCAAGCATATGAGGCTATCGGACCCAATATTGATTTAAATTCAGGCTATCAGACCCAAACAAAAAACATTTTCGCTCTGAAAAGAGGCTTAGGTTGGACACTTGAGGCACGCTCGAGGAGTCGAGCACAAAGTACTCGAGCTCCAAAGTGCGCCACCATTATGAGACAATAGAAGGAGTGGAAACTCCTCCACTATGCCAATTAAAATACCAAATATCTATATTCTCTCTCTTTCTCTCTCTCGGCGTGCCGTGGGTTGCAGTGGCAACTCCAAATCCAGAGGAGTATGCTAGCTTTATATAAAGAAGCGCAGAACCGAGAGTTGTTCTTCAGTACCATCCCTAGCTATATAGTTTTGGCACCTCGTCCTCCTTTTTTCTTACACATCTAAGCTACAGGGCTCTGCTTTCTCTGCCTTCCTGCTGGCTTAAAGGGAAGGAGCTTTTCTTCTCCTCTCCTCTTTCCCACTGTTCCTTTTTACTGTCGTCTCTGTAGTTTCTTGGGTCCAATACAAAATGGGCGACATCTCGTCCGGGTGTAATGTGAATGGCGGCTCTGTTATTGGGCAGGTGGGTCGAAGGAAGAGCTGCTGGTTTGAGGAGGAGATCGAGCAGGACCTAAGATGGTGCTATGCTCTCAATGGGTTTGTCCCTTTCCCTTTCAATTCCTTTACTCTTCTCCGTTTCCGTTCCCTTAACTCCTTATGCTTATCTAGTGTTTAAGTTAACCGAACATTAACTTGTGTTCACTTTTGCTCGATTAGTTAGGTAATTAATTAGAGGGAGAGGGGGAGAGAGAGAGAGGAGAGAGGGGGAGAGAGAGGAGAGAGGGGGAGAGAGAGGGGGAGAGAGGGAGAGAGAGAGAGAGGGAGAGAGAGGGAGGGAGGGAGAGGGGGAGAGGGGGAGAGAGAGGGGGCGAGAGGGGGAGCGAGCGCGAGCGAGAGGGGGAGCGAGCGCGAGCGAGAGGGGGAGCGAGCGCGAGCGAGAGGGAGAGAGAGGGAGGGAGGGAGGGAGGAGATTGTCGGACAGAACTAGAGTGAATGAAAGATACTCATATATGTTGAGGCTTCGCTCAAGATAGTCCACTAAGGCTCATCAAATGTGGAATGGCCTTATATAGTATCTCCAGCGTAGAGCGGTTACACCCTAATGACACGATACCCATTGGGTCGTTCCGAATCGCGGACATATTAACCGAATATCCTAACAATATATTTATATAGTAGAAGTAGAAATTGTGGGAGAGCTAGAAATTTAGAGTTACAGAGATAGAGAGAGAGAGAGAGAGTGATATGAAGGAGAGAAAAGATAAGCGATAGAGTAATAAACAGAGGAGTAACAAAATGAGTGGGGGTTTGCAACTTCGATTTTATATTTTCCTTAAAAAAAATGATGATCCGCCTTTTGATCCACGGGTTGAGTTTTTCCAGATTTTATATTTTCCTTAAAAAAACAATAGGTGTAACCACATGGGTTAATTACAGGATATTTGTAAGGATTTTGGCTTCGTTTGGCATGGTGGTGGCGCTCGTAAATGCATGGATTAAACCGTCATTCGTTAAGAATCACCTAACAAATACCATTCGTTTAAACATAAAAATGGATTAAGTTCTTTAATTGTGAGTTAACAAACGATAATTTAACTCCATATTCATGGATGAAATGGAGGATTTATTTCACGGATAAGATCTCTTGCTTTTTGATTCAACAGGTTCTATTTTACCCATTCTTCTATATTTTTTTTATTTAGAAAATTCTTGTCCACTAGATCTTTTTTGGAATGATGCTGTCCATTAGATATGAAATAAATCCCCTCCATTTTATTTGAAATGAAGAGGATCTGGATATTTATGACGGCCACCACCGCACCAAACAGACTGAGAAACTGATTTATTTTTGTAAGACAGGTTACATATGTTTTGATTGTGCTTCTTTTTCTATTAGAATTCTGCACACCGGAGAGTCTCGATATCAAGACATCCTTTTACTGGACACAAAGCCTTTTGGAAAGGTATATAAACTAGGCATATAAAACAAAATGAAAGTATGAAAATGATGCACTGCATGCCTCAATCATCGTCTCATCGATACCGTCTTCTTCCACGCAGGCCTTAATCATTGATGGGAAACTCCAGAGCACAGAGATAGACGAGTTCATCTACCATGAATGTCTTGTTCATCCCGCCCTTCTACACCACCTCAAGTAAATATGATGCTGCCGAGCACCAAAACTCCATGTTTCTCACAGATAAATGAATTCAATCTCACTCCTTGTTTTGTTAACGGCAGTCCTAGAACAATATTCATAATGGGAGGAGGAGAGGGATCCACCGCACGAGAAATTTTTCGGCACAAGACCGTGGACAGGGTAGTCATGTGCGATATCGACGAGGTGTGCGTGTTTTTTAATTAAACTACACTGTTTGCAGTACTCTTGTAGTTATTTTATATGTATTTGTGTTGCAGGAAGTTGTAGATTTCTGCAAGTCATACTTGGTTGCGAACACGGAGGCCTTCTTTGATTCAAGACTCCAGCTTGTCATTAACGATGCCCGGTAACATTGAAATTTTCGCTAAACCGATCGAACAATTCCATTAAGATGATAACGAACGTTTAGTCGCCATAATCTTACAGAGCTGAGCTAGAAAAGACGGATGAAACGTTTGATGTTATCGTAGGAGACTTGGCGGATCCGATCGAAGATGGACCGTGCTACCAGCTCTACACCAAATCCTTCTACGAATCAATTCTGAAACCCAGGCTTAAAGAGGATGGAATTTTTGTGACGCAGGTATAAAAACTAAAAGATCTTATCAAGGATTTCGGTTAGGTGAGTTCACAATTTTATCTTCCAGGCTGGCCCAGCTGGAGTGTTTAGCCATACGGAGGTATTTTCCTGCATCTACAACACACTAAGGCAGGTCTTTAAATGTATGTGATCATATCCAATATCTTTTTTTTTGGATCAAATGGAATTTTGACGGCCTACTACTGTATTCAATTTTTTATTTATGAAATCGTTTTTTTTTCTATAGATGTTGTGCCTTACTCGGCTCACATCCCTTCATATGCTGATACTTGGGGGTGGATCATGGTAAGCTTCTGATCAGTGCATTCTCGTTCCAGAGAGAATTAAAAAACATTAAAATCATATGATGGGACATCATGTTATAATGGGAATTTTTTTCAGGCGTCCGATTCACCTTTCACCCTGGACTACGAGGAATCAGACTTGAGGATCAGGCAAAGGATTAATGGAGAGAATAGATACCTTGACGGAAAGACCTTCGTTTCCGCCTCCCTTCTCAGCAAAGCTGTTAGGAAATCGTAAGAATCGGGCAAAATTTCCTCGGCACTTTTTATTGTCTTCATCAATCTTAATACTTTTGTAACTGGACTTTGTTGTCAGGCTGGATATGGAGACACAGGTGTACACTGAAGGGACTGCCAAGTTTATCTATGGGCACGGTGCCTGCAATAAAAATAGTTCAGTGTTAGAGTAGAGACGAGGCAAAAGTAGAAGCCATGGATTCGAAGAATCTAGGAGGAGGGCTAATTAATCCGTCTTTTGCCGTGTCCACAAGTGTTCATCACGTCAAACTACTGAATAGTACTAGCTAGAACTTTGAATCAGGAAGTTTTAATCCACGTTTCTGAATAAAATGAAATTTGTCGGCGCATTAACAACTTCATGGCATGTTCATGTTGGACTTTGACTTCATTGACCGGGCCCACAAGTTTGGGGGTTTATTATATTTATGTTTTGTTTTAAATGTAGGGGAGAGAGAATGCATTAAGTGAGGAGTTGAGAGGTTGGTAGATGAAAGGTTGGTTGCTTTTAAGTATTGGACACTTGTCCGTTTCCTATTGGTCTGGTAAGTCTATATAAAGGCATGCAAGTATTCCTTTGAGTTGCTGAAAAATAGTGAAAACTTCCTCATTTCCGTTTTTTGTTTGTAAGTGAGGAGCGCTGCAGTGATGGTGGAGAAGCCGAGCGGGTAGAAGCTTTGCCGCGCTGGTAGATAGTGTTGCCAAGCGGGTAGAAGCGGTTAGCCGGGCAAGCTTGGGCTCTCGCCGGGTTTGCTAACCGAGCGGCTTGGACTGCTCGCCGGTTGAAGGGGTGGAGCTCGCTCTCGCCGGTTGAAGTGGTGGAGCTCGCTCTCGCCGTTTGTGCTCGGCGGTTAGAGAGGTGGAACTCGCCGGCCTGTTTTTGATCTCGCCTGCGAGTAGGTCTACCAGGGGTGGTCTCGCGTTTTGGTGCGGTGGTCTCGCGTCTCGGTCATCTCGCAGGAGGGAACTCGCGCGGGTTGGCGGCTGGTGTGGCCGGTCTTGCCGGCTACACTTGTGTTAAGTGGATTTTCGTTTCGAGTGTTGAGTTGAAGTGGGGACCCATACACGTTTCCAACAAGTGGTATCAGAGAGAGGTTCGACCTCCTGGAAGTTTGCTTGGAAGTGTTAAGTGAAGAGGAGAGATGGAGATGGGAAGTGGAATGCCGGGGCAAGTCCCCAAGTTGACCAAAACCAACTATGGGAATTGAAGTATACAAATGCGAGTACTACTCGCCTCCAAAGAGTTGTGGGAGATAGTGAAAGAAGACGTTGAGGTGCTTATTGCTGAAGCGGAGGCAGCTTTGACTAATGCTCAGAAGACGACGTTGAGGGAATCGAAGAAGCGGGACAAGAAGGCTCTATTCCTATTATACCAAGGCGTCGATGAGGCGACCTTTAAGAAGATCTCGGATGCGGGGACATCGAGGAAAGCATGGGAGATACTGCAACGCTCTATGCAAGAGGTTGACAAGGCTAAGAAAGTGAAGCTACAATCCCTTCGTGCCCAATATGAAGTGATGAAGATGCAGAGTGCGGAGAAAGTTGGTGATTATGTGACCCGTCTACGGACGCTCACAAACGAGATGAAGAGGAATGGAGAGACGATAGACAATGTCAGCTTCATGGAGAAGCTCCTACGATCTATGTCTAAGAAGTTCAGGCATGTGGTAGTGACCATTGAGGAGTCGAAGGATCTCATCGTGATGGCGGTAGATGAACTCGTTGGCTCGCTGCAAGCCCACAAGTATCACATGTTGCAAGATGATGAGGAGTCGAGTGGCTTGGGGAAAGCACTCCAGACTCAGCTTAATTTTGGAGAGAGCTCAGGAAGAGGTGGTGGCCAGCGTGACTAAGGCTACCAAGGTAGAGGTAGAGGAAGAAGAGGTGGAAGAGATTTTGGTAGAAACCAGTTCAATCAGAGAGAGGTGGAGCAACCTCAATGTTGGAGGCAAGATGCAGGAGGAAGAGGAAGAGGCCAGGGTAGAGGTCAAGGAAGGGACTAAGGAAGAGGTCAAGGAAGAGGAAGAGGTGATATGTCCCAAATTCAATGTTACAACTATAACAAGTTTGGGCAATGAGCTATGACTGTTGGGCTCCAAAGAAAGGAGGAGAAGCCAACCACTACACTACAACAAGCAACACGGGTGGCGACCCGATTATGTTCCTAACCGTCCAAGGAGCGGGAGGTGAGAGGAACAGTGTGTTGTACTTGGATACAGGCGCAAGTAACCACATGTGTGGAGAGAAGGAGCTGTTCACTAGCCTCGAACCAAATGGTGGTGAGGTCAGTTTTGGCGACGCTTCGAAGATTTCAGTGGAAGGAAGAGGAGTGATTGCGGTTACCATGAATGGGAAGGAGGTGCATCTTAATGATGTATTCTATGTATCAGGCTTGAGGAGTAACATCCTAAGCCTTGGGCAGTTGGTGGAAAAGGGTTATCGTGTCCTGTTGAGGGATGACACCTTAGCTATGAAGGATCATCAAGGAAGGGAAGTAATGAGGGTGAAGATGGCGACGAATCATCTTTTTACTCTAAGGATGGATATCAAGGAGACGGCGTGTCTCGCGAGGACGGAGGAAGAAGAGGAAGCTTGGCTGTGGCACCACCGGATGGGCCATCTGGGGCTCACAGGCCTGAAGTTGTTATCTCATTCCAAGATGGTAGAAGGATTGCCAATGATCTCGCCTCCACAGAAGGTCTGTGAGGCATGTACCAAGGGAAAGTGAAAGTCCACCTAGTGCCAACTATCTTCACCTATGGGGGGGAATAGGTGTCTTGCAGCGATTTTAGCGGAATTAAAATTCTACCTGCACAAGTAAACAAAACAACAAAGCACAAACATACACGAGCAGTTATAGTGGTTCCCCGATTTGGGTACGTCCACTTTCCCCCTTCGACCTATCTGCCAACAAGGGATGACTCGGTCACTTCACCAATCGGATTGAAATCCAATCCTCACACTAACGGAAGGAACCCTTCCAAACGAAGGAGTCACCACTCCTCCACCACGGGTTGCACCCAACCCTTACAACGAGGAACCTACGTTCCTTTATAACAAAAAAATAAAATGGAATGTATAAAATATACAAACTACTTATGGAGTGCTAGGTGTCCCTCTTCGTTAGATGACGCGTTCTTGACGAAGACGAAGAGTCCATGACCTTAGCTCTCACTTAGAGTGAATGTCCACGAAACCGGCGGCGGCAAGAAGAGCGGGGGCTTGGCTTTGGATATCCAACCTTCGTAGCTATGCTGGCAAGGTCTATCAACGGTCTTCCTTGGATCAATCGTCTCAATCGATTCGGAAAGGGAAGGTATTCCCGATCTACAAATCAAGAGACAAAGGATCTCAAGAAGGACACGTGAGACGCGTTGCTTGGCAAAGCTTCTGTCGCCGGAAGATCAGGAGGTATCCACGATCAACGGCGGCGACTAACTTCCCGAGCGGCGATGGCGGCGGCGGAAGTGAAATCCGCGATCTAGGTCACGTCAGCGGCTCAGTTTTTGTTCTTGTGTATTCGTACCATTACTGTTCAAAATACCGATGTATTTATACAGTAGGTCATACAATATGACCGTTGTGGGCCCCATTAAAAGAAACCCTAGCTCCGGTTTCAAAACAGCACCTGGAACTTGGTCCGGTCCAGCGAGCACAAGAATTTCGCCCAAGGCAAATTCGGCGAGAATAACCGGTGATTCTCGACGGATCGGCGAGAATCACTTATGATTCTTGCCGAATTCTACTTGGCAGAATTCTGGCTGAAGATATAGCCAATCGGAGAGAATCGGCCAGAATCAATATTCATTTTCGAGGGATCGGTGAGAATGCAAAGTCATTCTCGTCGATTCGGCGAGAATCAACTAGTGATTCTCGACGATTCTGCCTTAAGCAGAAATCAAGACGGCGTTGAGACAACCGGCTGCACTCGGCAAGAATCAGCGAGTGATTCTCGACGATTCGGCGAGAATCACTAGTGATTCTCGTCGAATCGGCGAGAATCACTTAGTGATTCTCGACAATTTCTTCTTAGGCGATTTTTCGTCTTTCCACCCGTGAGCTGCTCTTTGGCCCATCCTTGCTCCTTGTCTGCTCTTGATCTTTCTCAGCCCTGTACTTGAAAGTAAGTACACTCCAATAGAGAGAGTACACGTAGGCCAACACACTGATCTGCTCAACGAGGGATTACGTTGCGCAGACCCGTGTATATTGACCCACTGCACCCTGACATTGGTGTGTACTTAGCGTGAAATAACTGCAAGCACAACTTGAAATATATCATCAAATACATTGTGGATTCATCTTAGCTAGACAGGAGGCTTCCTCAAATCCAGGTAATTGTGGATATAATACCCAACAATCTCCCCCTATTTGAGGAAGCCAAAATCCTACTAGCTAAGATGAATTTCACCAATCCAAATAATACATGCAGCAAATCAAGAGAAGAAAAGAGAAGAACAATAAATGCAAGCAGAGCAATACTAGAGTCAATCATGACATCACATATATTTATAGATATCCACAATAATTGTTCATATGTTAACATGATAATAATGATAAACAATAAGGAGTACATTAGCTAAAATCCTAGATCTCTTTCTCCTTAGCTATTTCGTCTTTTAGTTGCTGCGCCAAGTGTCTCCTGCTTTGTCTTTCGAAGTATTCCTTTGGCTTCGGATAGTATCTGGGAGGAGGAGCTTTATCTGCCACAGTGTTGGACCTGAAGAAGATGTTCCGTTTAGCTTCAAAGGTCTTGTGCAGCTCCCACTCATACTGATTATAAACATCGTTCTGATTTATCTCCCCCCTCTGTTGTAGGGTAAATGTGTCCAAAATGATACTCTTTGATACCGGACTCCACCTTTCGTTTCTCACTTCATCCTCCTTCAATCTGATTTTCTTTTCAGTTTGCATTTCCTTGGATGTTCCTTCTTGAGTTTTTCTCTTGCCTTTAGCTCTTGTTAGGGCTTCTTGGTCAAACCAGGCACTGCGCTCAGCTCTTGCAGCAGCCCTATCAGCCTTCTTAGATTCAGCCTCACTCAGTGGAACTCCTTCAACCCTTTGTTCTTCCGCATCAGCAGCAGCAGTCTCTTACAGAGGGGCAACCGGAATGTGTATGCCCGACGCCTGTTGTACTAACCAGTGGGCCGTGTCAAAAACATACCTATTCGATTGATCGAAGGTGTTAATTATTATCTGTTAGATTGATCGAAGTTTAGTTGTCAATTATTATCTGTTAGATTTAAAAACGTACCTATTAGATTGATCGAAGTTGTCTAGTATTATTTGTTGAAGCCCTGCCATCTTAGCTTTGTAATCTTCCTTACCCTTTTTGGCTTCCACAGCAATTGAGTTTGCGAAAGCGTGCAGGGACACATCAATGTGCTTTACTATCTTTGAAAACTCATTCAGCATGGTCTTTTGATCCGCGTTCAGAATCACCATGTTGGCATCAAACTTTTGGATGCTATTAGCCACAACATGTGCATTCTGATTTACGACAGCCAGAACATCTGTGTTCTTTTTAAGACCTTGCATCAGTAGAGAGACAGCTGTGCCAGCTGCAGTATACTTTTCGTCGAATTTCTTTTCCATGACGTCCAACTTGTGATTTACTTCCACAATGTTCTTTAGCATTAGATCCTCAGATTCTTTAACCCTTTTGAGCACGTTGGCTTGTGTTTTCTCAAACGAGGCCTTTAGCTCATCCAGAATTCCTTGAACTATATTGATAGTATGATTTGCAAGATTGGCTTGCAGTGGATGATCCTCAGGCAAGCCTTGGTCTGGCCCTTCAGCAGAGGCACTTGGTGAACTGGACACTAGTACAGGTTCCACGGGGGGAATGCTGGCAGCCACGGTAGGTTGTTCAGGAATGCTTACCAAAGGTTGCTGGGAGGGCTCCCCCTCCATTCGTGCACCAGACTCCTCAGGAGCTTGTTCCTCAGATGGAACTTCAGCATCATCCCGAGGATCCAACACTTCCATCCCCTCAATTCCTTCTTCCTCCTCCTCATCATCCATGTTCTCAATCTCAACTGAGGCATTGTCTAAATTTTCCTCGTCATTCTCCTCGACATCACCTCCGTCTCCCAGATCATTATCGTTCAGGGCCGCCTCATCTTCCACCACATCCTCACTTTATTCTTGCAGGTTCTCAACTGCATCCCTAGCTATCTGAGAGATGTCAGATCTGACATCAGCAGGAGCGGATAGAGACTCTCCCTCAGTTCCTGCAGTCAGCAGATCAGGAACTTCACCGGGGACAACCACAGAATCTGCTGGGGTTCTATTATCCTCAGCCCCATAGGACACAGTTGGGGATTCATCTCGTTCTTCTTCCACGACAGCTTGCCCTATCCGTATCTCCCATCTATCAAAGACACTGGAGTCCATCTTCTTCAGATAGTGGATGGGAACTCCTTTGCTCATATCAAACGTGTCTCCATCCAGTTGGTTAAGATAGAGACTGATAATCCGTCCAAAGCTGGGGGTTCGCAGAGTATCCTTTATTCTTTCAAACAGCATGGCCCCCCAGTTGAACCTCTTCCGACATACGATCACCACTAAGATCTTGAACATCTCACCTGAGATATGATCGCGAGATCCTGGCTTACAGATCAGGACTTTCCCGACGATGTCAGACAGAAGCTTCCCTTCCTCGTTCATCTCCTTCCTCTTGATGGATTTGATTCCTCTGGGTAGACCACAGAACAGAAGAGTCCTGGCTCGATCCTGTTCTTCCAGATAATCCTCTTGATCAGAGCTGGAGAGCTGCAGGTGTTGAGTCAGTTTCCTTGCAGACATTTTGATCCTTGCCCCGACAATCTTACACTTGATGACAGTATCTTCATTCCGAAGTTTGGCAGTCGCAAAGAATTCCATCACTTCCTTATCCAGTATCTTGTAGGGGTGCTCCAGGATGAATGTGAGTCCAGCCTCTTCAAGCATGAGAATGATGTTTCTGAACTCATCTGAGGCATGAGAAAAGCCTGTTCGAACTAGCTCACATCCAGTGACAAGTCCAGCGGTGGTTCTTGGAGCCATTTTAAACCTAAGGAGGAAATGCCCAAGTCTAAGCCTGGTCAGTAACTCTAGTAGGAAGCTATACTAACAACAAGCCACTGCAAGGAGAAAGAAGTCGTTACCCTAAGCCGAGGAGTGCCAGGATTACGGAGACGGAAATAGCGGGATCGAAGGGAATGCCTGGACGGGCTCGGGAAGCTCGCGATTTGGGGATCGACGGGATGCCCTGGGATTGAAGCCTAGACCGTCGGGATCGATTGAGGCCGCGAGCTACCAGTCGTCGGAGCACTGAAAAGGGGGGGGGGGGGAAAGAGAATAGATGGGAAATGAAGAGTCGGCGGGATATCCTCTATATATATACTGTAGCGAATCGGGAGGGTTCGACGAGATTTCGACAGATTTTTCTAAATGTTTTCTACCGAGGGTTTAGACAGAATTTTTCACACAGCGTTACGAGGCATAAGAACTTTGTTACACCCTAGACAAGTAATTTTGTTAGGAGGCATATTAATTGTGTGGCACATAATTTTATTAAGTTATTTCTCGTTCGAGATGTACACAATATTCTGATATCAGTTGTAATCTTTTGTAACACCCATTGACGTACCTTCTTAATTTTAAGCGGGCTGACTTATGCCTGTTGAGGTTCATTTTCAAATGTATCAATGTGTAACTATCAAGAATTCCGTGAAATTGTATCTAAATATCATTTTACACTTTTAATCTGTCCTTAGGTGTAAAAGCATATATGTGTATATATACACATAACCACTTACCTTAGAGAAGGAATTCACAAATTTGTGTGGATATATAAGTATATATATATATATATATATATATATGAATATCAATATAATTTGGCTCAAATATTGAATCTGAACGCAGGTACCTGAGATCATAAGATTTATCATTTAGATCTTCTGTTTAATCCACACCAGGTGTTCAATTTGAGTATGTCATTGTAGATAGCACTGCTCTTATTCCAGATATTTGTTCCAAGTCATTCTTGGAACGTCTCCTGTCTAGTTCCCATCATGTTTAAAGGAACCTAGACTACCCTGTAAAAAGGAATTACCCTACCTTAGGAATCCAATATGTATTGGGTCCAGGTTCTTGTCAGCATAAAAACTCGAATGCCTTCCCACAGGAATCCTGTTAGGAAGGCTAACTCTGCCCAGAGGAGGTGGATATGCCCTTTCCCTTGACACAGAGGGGTTGTGCCAACAATCTATGGCAAAGTGACCCACCTTGCCACAACACCAACACTCGTGAATGTTGTATCGCCGTTTCAGACCTGACCTACTGACTGAGGTAGTCATGATCTCAGGTCTAAACGGGATAGAGCCGGTTCTTCTCACAAAATTGCCTTTTCCACCATGACACGTGGAAGGGTGGTCAGAATGCATGTGATGAGTGTCATGAGGCCTGGGAGGTGGTGCCTTCCTTTCAGTCAGCACACTTCCAGAGGCCCCATGGGTACTTACCACATGTTTCCTGACCCCCCTTTCCTGTGTCCTAGGGTGGAAAGTACTGCAGTGAGAGCTGGTTCCTGCATATTCATGATGAGTTGGGGCTGAGGCTGAGAATACAAAGGGTTCATAATGAGCCTTGGGTATTCTCTCATGGGTAGCCATGACAGCTCTGGCACTGTGGGTATTTCCACCTGAGGGCTGATCATTCTTGCAGTGACCAACGTTGTTTCTGTGGTCATACCTGAAGGCATGATGAGTGCCCTTCCTACTCGGGGTGGGGGGGTCTGAACACAGTTTCCCCATTTCTCCACGAATTAATAATTCGGGAGATCCACCCATTTTCTTCTTTTCTCTTGATAGCATCTATCGTGGAAAAGTTAGAAACTATTCTCTTCTCGGTCTCTAGATGACTTTCTAGATCCGAGATCTTTGAGTCCTTGACCTTGATGGATTCCACTTGGATATTCATCAAGGTCTTCAGCTGAGCAATCTCCTTAGCTTGCTCCTCAACAAGTGAGTTGCTCTTCAGAAGAGCACACTGAAGGGATTCAAAATTTTCAATCATCTGATTGGAGCTATCCATATCCCTTGCATCACTAGAGGGACAATCCTCTGAACTATTCCTGTCTTCAGGAACAGCAAGAGGAGAGGGACATGAAGAAGAAGTTACCTGCTTCTAGCTTTTCTGTTCAGGGTTACCGTCAAGATCGGCAAAGACTGTTGAGTCAGCTTCATCAGAACTACTTTCCTCAACTTCTTCTTCAGTCTCTGACAAGGACACAGGAGCCCTGATACTGACAAATTGATCATGCCCTTCATCTTCAGAAATGAGGACCCCCACATTGGCTTTATCTTCTTGCTGACAACTGGTCCCTGCTTTCTCTGATCCCATCATGAGATCTGAGATGGTTTGCCACATGGACTTGGCCGTCCTACACTTGTCCACTCTTGAACTAGATACACCAGACAAAATGTCAGTGATAATCTGACGTATTAACTTGTCCAAGTTGAACAGTGAGAGCTCGGTCTCAGACATCTCTTCGGGACACTTGGGGATTTGGGTATCCTTTCCTAAACCGGAAGCCTTCATGGGAATGAAGGGACCCTCTTCCAAGATGAGTGACGCCCGAGGGTCAATGACCTCCAGATGAAATATAACTCTCATCTTCCAGATGGGGTAGTACTCCATTATACATGAGGGGAGTCTTAGAGGAGGGACATCATAATCCCACTCCATGCTTGAGTCTGATCTTCTTGTTGACACTAGAGGCAGGAACTTACTCGAGGTGTTAACCCCTTTGATGAGCAACCTGGCTCTGATACCACTTGAAAGTCCACCTAGTGCCAACTATCTTCACCTATGGGAGGGGGGGGGGGAATAGGTGTCTTGCAGCAATTTTAGCGGAATTAAAATTCTACCTGCACAAGTAAACAAAACAACACAGCACAAACATACACGAGCAGTTATAGTGGTTCCCCGATTTGGGTACGTCTACTTTCCCCCTTCGACCTATCTCCCAATAAGGGACGACTCGGTCACTTCACCAACCGGATTGAAATCCAATCCTCACACTAACGGAAGGAACCCTTCCAAACGAAGGAGTCACCACTCCTCCAACACGGGTTGCACCCAACCCTTACAACGAGGAACCTACGTTCCTTTATAACAAAAAAATAAAATGGAATGTATAAAATATACAAACTACTTATGGAGTGCTAGGTGTCCCTCTTCGTTAGATGACACGTTCTTGATGAAGACGAAGAGTCCACGACCTTAGCTCTCACTTAGAGTGAATGTCCACGAAACCGGCGGCGACAAGAAGAGCGGCGGCTTGGCTTTGGATATCCAACCTTCGTAGCTATGCTGGCAAGGTATATCAACGGTCTTCCTTGGATCAATCATCTCGATCGATTCGGAAAGGGAAGGTATTCCCGATCTACAAACCAAGAGACAAAGGATCTCAAGAAGGACACGTGAGACGCGTTGCTTGGAAAAGCTTCTGTCGCCGGAAGATCAGGAGGTATCCACGATCAACGGCGGCGACTAACTTCCCGAGCGGCGATGGCGGCGGCGGAAGTGAAATCCGCGATCTAGGTCACGTCGGCGGCTCGGTTTTTGTTCTTGCGTATTCGTACCATTACTATTCAAAATACCGATGTATTTATACAGTAGGTCATACAATATGACCGTTGTGGGCCCGACTAAAAGAAACCCTAGCTCCGATTTCAAAACAACGCCTGGAACTTGGTCCGGTCCAGCGAGCACAAGAATTTCGCCCAAGGCAAATTCGGTGAGAATAACCGGTGATTCTCGACGGATCGGCGAGAATCACTTATGATTCTCGCCGAATTCTACTTGGCAGAATTCTGGCTGAAGATATAGCCAACCAGAGAGAATCGGCCAGAATCAATATTCATTTTCGACGGATCGGCGAGAATGCAAAGTTATTCTCGTCGATTCGGCGAGAATCAACTAGTGATTCTCGACGATTCTGCCTTAAGCAGAAATCAGGACGGCGTTGAGACAACCGGCTGCACTCGGCAAGAATCAGCGAGTGATTCTCGACGATTCGGCGAGAATCACTAGTGATTCTCGTCGAATCAGCGAGAATCACTTAGTGATTCTCGACAATTTCTACTTAGACGATTTTTCGTCTTTCCACCCGTGAGCTGCTCTTTGGCCCATCCTTGCTCCTTGTCTGCTCTTGATCTTTCTCAGCCCTGTACTTGAAAGTAAGTACACTCAAATAGAGAGAGTACACGTAGGCCAACACACTGATCTGCTCAACGAGGGATTATGTTGCGCAGACCCGTGTATATTGACCCACTGCACCCTGACATTGGTGTGTACTTAGCGTGGAATAACTGCAAGCACAACTTGAAACATATCATCAAATACATTGTGGATTCATCTTAGCTAGACATGAGTCTTCCTCAAATCCAGGTAATTGTGGATACAATACCCAACAGAAAGCATAAGAGACAAACTTTCGAGGGCGGCAAGTCCCGGAGAGCGACAAGGCAGCTTGAGCTAGTTCACTTGGACATAGCTGGTCCGTTTGAGACTACCTTAGTCAGTGGGAGCAAGTACTACATTACCTTAACGGATGACTTCAGTCGGAAGTGTTGGGTGTATTTCCTGAGGGAGAAGGCTGAGGCCCTTGACAAGTTCAGGGAGTTCAAGGCGATGGCTGAGAAGGAGAGTGGGAAGCCACTGGAGGTGCTTAGGACAGATAGAGGTGGGGAGTACACCTCTAGGCTGTTTGATGACTTCTGTAGAGAGTGGGGGATCTCTCATCAGCTGACGGCGGCGTACTCACCTCAGCAGAATGGAGTAGCAGAAAGGAAGAACTTGATCATCTTGAATATGACAAGGAGCATGGTGAAAGGCAAAGGGTTGCCAAAGAAGTTTTGGGCGGAAGTAGTACAGGTGGCTGTGTACTTGCTAAACGATGCCCAATGAAGAGTGTGAAGTTCAAGACTCCGTTCGAAGCATGGTGTGGGTGGAAGCCAAGTGTGAAGCACCTAAGGTTCTTTGGGTGTGTGGCTTATGCCCATGTCCCGGACCAGAGGAGGAAGAAGCTGGATGACAGAAGTGAGAGGTACATCTTCGTAGGCTACACTCCTGCTAGAAAAGCTTACAAGTTATACAACCTGGTGACAGAGAAGGCTATCATCTCAAGAGATGTTGTGTTTGAGGAAGGTAGCAGCTGGAGCTGGGATGAAGAAGTGAGGAGCATCAAGGGGATGTTCTTTGATGATGAGGAAGAAGGGGGTGGTCAGGAAGCAAAAGCTGAGATGGGTGGAGCCGAGCCACCATCACCACCCAGCAGGGAGTCAGGTGGAGCTCTCACCCCCTACTCGAGTGGAGCGAGTACAAGTAGAGGTGGATCTGGTGGAGCAAGCACCAGTGGAACCAAAGATGATCGTCCTCAACCGAGGATGAGGAGACTAGATGATATCTACGAGGAGACGACTCCAACACTTAATAATTTTTCTTTATATTACCTCTTTGCAGATGTTGAGCCGTACTCATATGATGAAGCCGCCCAAGAAAAAACTTGGAGAAATGCGATGGATGTGGAGATCGCCTCCATCAAAAGGAATGACACCTGGAAGCTGGTGGATCCACCTGAAGGCCACAAACCCCTTGGGGGTGAAGTGGGTGTATAAGGTGAAGAAGAACAAAGATGGAGGCATGGAGAAGCATAAGGTGTGGTTAGTCGTGAAGGACTACCGACAAGTCCAAGGGGTGGACTATGATGAAGTCTTTTCCCCAGTGGCGAGGATCAATACTATCAGGTTGATCATCGCACATGTATCTCATCACGGATGGAAGATCATGCAGATGGACGTGGTCTCTGCCTACCTGAATCGCTACCTGGAGGAGGATGTGTACATCGAGCAGCCCCAAGGATATGTAGTGAAGGGGCAGGAGAGGAAAGTATGCAAGCTGGATAAGGCTTTGTACGGGCTAAAGCAAGGTGCTCGAGCCTGGAATGGGATAATAGATGCTTACCTGCAGAAGCATGGCTATAGGAAGAACCCTCATGAGTATGCCCTCTACACGAAGGTTGAGAAGAATGACGACATAATGATCGTATGTCTATACGTAGACGATATGATCATCACAGGCAAAACCCCTTCGATGTACGAGGAGTTCAAGAGAATGATGAAGAAGGAGTTTGAGATGACGGACCTGGGAGGACTCAACTACTTCTTAGGCGTGGAGGTGAAGCAGAGTGAAGATGGCATCTTTATCTCGCAGAAGAAGTATGCGGAAGAAATTTTGAAGAAGTTCAGGATGGAGAATAGCAAGCCTATCTCCACTCCTGCCGATCTAGGACTAAAGTTGAGCAAGGAGTCGAAGGAAGGAGCGGTAGACTCCACTTTATTCAAAAGCTTGGTGGGGAGTCTATGCTACTTGACCTTCACCCGACCTGACATCATGTATGCAGTCGGGGTGGTAAGCAGACACATGGAGGAACCAAAGGAGGATCACTTCACAGCTGCGAAGAGGATCCCGAGATATGTGAATGGGACAAGGGGTCATGGACTGAAGTACTCTACAGGCGAGGAGCTAAAGCTGGTGGGGTACTCAGATAGTGATTATGGTGGAGATGTGAATGACCGGAAGAGCACTTCCGGGTACGTTTTCAATATGGGAACATGGGTGTTCTCATGGAGTTCGAAGAAGCAGGCAACAATTGCCTTATCATCATGTGAAGAAGAGTACATCATGTCGACGGCTTGTACCTGCCAAGCTATTTGGCTAAGGAACCTCCTGCAGGAGTTGCACCATGAAGTGGATGGGCCTATGATCATGTTTGTGGACAACATGTCGGCCATCCAACTCGCAATGAATCCAGTGCTACACGGACATAGCAAGCATATCGAGACGAGGTACCACTTCCTACGTGAGCAGGTGGAGCTAAAGACGGTTGAAGTGGTGTATTGCCCTACCGGAGAGCAGGTCACAGACATTTTCACTAAAGCATTGAAGGTGGAGACATTCCTGAAGCTCAAAGGCAAACTCGGCATGTGCTGTCAAGTTTGAGGGGGAGTTTGTTGGACTTTGACTTCATTGACCGGGCCCACAACTTTGGGGGTTTATTATATTTATGTTTTGTTTTAAATGTAGGGGAGAGAGAATGCATTAAGTGGGGAGTTTAGAGGTTGGTAGATGAAAAGTTTGTTGCTTTTAAGTATTGGACACTTGTCCGTTTCCTATTGGTCTGGTAAGCCTATATAAAGGCATGCAAGTATTCCTTTTAGAGTTGCAGAAAAATAGTGAAAACTTCCTCATTTCCATTTTTTGTTTGTAAGTGAGGAGCGCGGCAGCGCTGGTGGAGAAGCCGAGCGGGTAGAAGCTTTGCCGCACGGGTAGATAGTGTTGCCAAGAAGGTAGAAGCGGTTAGCCGGGCAAGCTTGGGTTCTCGCCGGGTTTGCTAACCGAGCGGCTTGGACTGCTCGTCGGTTTAAGGGGTGGAGCTCGCTCTCACCGGTTGAAGTGGTGGAGCTCGCTCTCGCTGTTTGTGCTCGGCGGTTAGAGAGGTGGAACTCACCGACCTGTTTTTGATCTCGCCTGCGAGAAGGTCTACCCGGGGTGGTCTCGCGTTTTGGTGCGGTGATCTCTCGTCTCGGTCATCTCGCATGAGGGAACTCACACGGGTTGGCGACTGGTGTGGGCGGTCTCGCCGGCTACACTTGTGTTAAGTCGATTTTCGTTTGGAGTGTTGAGTTGAAGCGGGGACCCATACACATTCCCAATAGTTCATGATTAGTATATTGTACTTTGGCGCTCCGCTGTAAAATAGGATGATCAAACTCAAGTGAACAAGGGTCTCTCTAGCATGCCAACTGAGTTCGGTTAGGGTGTGTTCGTTTTGAGTGTTTTTTGATAGAAATTTGATACACAAGACATTGGAATTATTTGGTGTTTGGTGTTGAACTACATACTTTTGATGAAAAACTCAAAAATTAAAATTGAGGTAAATCAAAATTTTGAAGGGAAATTTTCATGAAAAAAGGATAAAACATTTAATCTCACCTTGTCCTTTTAGTATCATACTAGTGAGTATATAATATGTTTCACTCCTAATTTGTTCAAAGGAAGAAAAGAAGGATCTATGAACCACACGCGCGCGTGCGCTCCGCACCGGACCGTATCCAGATTTGGGATTTAGGGAATAATTGAATTGAATGTAATTTTGTTTTAAATAGATTTGCACGTTTTAATCCAAAGATTTTAAGTTGGGTTGATAATGATTCGACGCTTGCGTCGACAAGAACGCGCATTTTTTCCTTTGCGCCGGCTACGTCGAAATGTACTCGATGATGCGTCGCATTATACTCGACGGTCTATTTTTGTCTCGACGTTGCGACGATTTGAACTGGCCAGTCTTGCTTCGAGTTCACCTACGTCGACTTGTTTGTCAGTTTCTTTGTGCACTGTTTTCAGTTAAGCGTTTCTCGCCATTAACTCCAACGTTCTCCTGCATGGTTAAAGTTTCTAATTATAACTGTTGAGATTTATTACATGGTTTTTTTGCCGTTTTTGAGACTCCTATTTAGTTGAATTTTTTGATTCGTTTAATGATCTGGGAAAAAACATTATGGTGCTCTTCCTCTCTAGCTTTACGACGATCTTTATCAAGATTTCATTTTCTTTACATTTGCTTTATCAAGTGGAAGTTCGGGTGCTCTGTGCTTCTTCGATGTCCTCGCACATCAGAGTTTCGGGATCTAGCCGGGTATTATACCTTGAAGAAGTAAGCATCGATTGAAAGCCCTACCGGAGAGTGGTGCAACTTCTTTAGGACAGTGATCATACGCCTTACCCAAATTCGATTCTAAACCTTTATTATTCTGAATTTAATTTTTCATCTCTTATGTATATACAAGTTATAAAATCTTGTTTCAAGATATGCTTATTATTATTATCATTAACTATATTCTAAATCAAAAAAATATATTATTTTGGAATATATATGTAAAATATTCTTACAATCTAAAGAAATTATAGATGCACATCATACAATATCTTGCGAAAGGGCCGTATTGGACTATCATTCCACAAACCGTCTAATATCAGTGAGAACCCATCACTGGGTATTGTTTGGAAAGTCCAAAAATAACATGATAAATAAAATCAAATAATCAAAATGATTATCTTTGCTTTTACTTTTATATGTATAGTAATTTATTGTTTCTTTTTTAAATTTTAGAAATCTATAATGTCTTCTAGATCTACGGATTCTGCTGGGATTAAACTCAAGAAATTTAACAAAAATGGTTTTCGTCGTTGGCAATCACAGGTAGAACATTGACTTAATACCCAGGGTCTTTTAACTGCCATTTTTATGCCCCTCCGTTGAAATCGAAAACCTCAGTGCTGTAACTGTAGTCACCTCTTTCCTACCATCGTATTCATCTTCTAGTGCAAAAACTAATAGAACGTATGTTATGTAAGACCCCATTTTTTTACCACCGGGTCTTACGCCCAGAATCGCCGCCTTACGGTGACTCCTACTACCAAGTTAGATGACACCGCACAGCGCCGATCCTGCCGGCTAAAACAATCACATCACAGTGTATCGACAAAAGAGAAGTAAGCAATACAAGTCCACAGACCACAATCCACTATCAATATATATAAAAGAGCGATAATCCACAATGAGTACAAAATATGAATGAGAGTAGAAAATGTGCTTAAGCCCGACACATGCCTAATACAAATGAACTCTCTCTCATAACTCACAACATCTAAGCGAAAGCAAACTGAAATCCCTCCTCGACCCATCGCCATGTAGTAGTGGTAGTGCGCAATAACTGCTCCTCATGTCCTGCCTCCTTGTCCTGCTAGTGTTGATGCTCCTGCTGATCGGTCCCCTAAAATGATGTGGTCCACCGACCGTTTGTCAAAAGACTAAGCCACTATCGTCCTCGCCTCACCCCAACGACTCCTAGGCACCATGCAGGGAGGAGGAAAGCGGAGGATAACAAAATAGAGTGGAACAAGCAGGTGACAACTACCGTAGCATGAGTATATACAAAAGAATAATAACAATGAAGTAGTAATATAAACAAGTAAAGTACACAGCAGTAAAAATAGTAAAGTGAACGAGCTATATTAAAAGTAACCTTAATTTATAAGAATGCTCATACAAACTTATAGATTAAAGGATCGTTTTGCAAGGCCTATCGTATAAAAAGTCCCATATCAATTTATACGATAGGGGTAGGGGTTTAAATGCAATGATGACATGATATGCTATGTTATGCTGGTTTAATGCTATGTTCATACAAGTGAAACTCACACACCCAACTCTATACGCACAGACCTTTAGTTCCCCAGTTTTGGAAGCTAGCTTCACTCTTAGGAGCCTCCATAGTGGCCAACGGAGACAGTGAGTTGGTCTACCCCACTCCTAGGCGGGTATCCGCACTACCAGGCCTAGCCGGCCCTTACATACACCTTTGAAAGACACACCGGAGTCACCACATACTAATGTTGGCAAATCCACCCGTCTTTTCCTTGGCTAAGTGAGAACCACACTTGCCGAGTCAACGTATCAACGTCGGTGCGAACGTCCATCTAATACCGAAGACCCACCACCTTTATGCACATACAACCATGAATTCCCGAGCAATCGGCTCCCCGGACTAATCCGTCCGTCACAACAACCTTCTGAGCCACTAGCTCCCCGGACTAACCAGTTTGTACCTATCACCACTAAGCCTACCCCTCGTGAGTCTAAACCGAACTAGCCTACCATGAACACAGGGTGAGTGAAAGTGAAGTACTTAGAATTACTAGTTGCTTTTTAATCATTTTAGTCTTATGGTTTAAGGTTAACTTTGGACTGCCCTGGGCATTCCCTATGAAGGGCTCTCGAGGGCACTAAGAACTACGATGGACTGAATACCAAAGCTCCATTTCGTAAGGAACTTATTGTTATTGGTAACTACCCATGTCTAAAGCCTTTAGCATTACCTTGAATGAACCCTAAGTGTATTTAGCCTCTTTCTCCAGGGAAAGACGGTTAACCGTCGATCCCGGGCACAACCTTGCCCCTAGTCAACCAGGATCTCAGAACCTGCCTTCCATTGATGACCTCATTCATACTCCCAATCAGATTAGGTACACCAACTATCTCACCTTCCTATACAGAGGCCTACATGTTACCTTATTTCTACAGTTTTATTATGTGCAGACCTAATTAGCTACATGGCGTGCATGAATGGTGACCCCTCCAAGTATTCATCCAAATGATCTAATATTATTACTGGGGGTCAATCATGATACTTTATGAATAAATCCAGAATATTATAATTTTCCTAATTTATTTGGCATTTATTATATTTTCTGCAAAATCAGGCCACCTAGGCTTTTGAACACAAAGTATAATTATCTGACAAGATATGGCCTCAAAAAAATTATGACAAATGTATATCATTAAAATAACAATAATACTAAAATTCACAACTTTCAAAAAAGATTTTGACCTCCAAACAAATTATTGATTAATTATCCACAAGCATAGGGTAAAGCAAGAAATATTAGAATTAATCAACCAAAATTTATGGGAAAATTACCCAATGTTAAAAGTGACTAGAAAAGTCTACTGAACAAAAATAATAATTTTCTAAACAACTTTGCTCTTATAAATAAATCATTTAAAAATATTCTACACAAGAAACTTTGTGAAGCATCCTATATGAAAATACTTCCAATAATTTTATAAAAATTCACAGAGCATGATTATGTCCTCAATTCTTCCCTGACCAAGTTTCATAATTTTCAGTAAGCAAATAACTCTAAAATAATTATTTTGTGGTTGAATCAAACTTAGAGTTTGTGAATGAAGTACTATGATTACTAATCCAAAATTCACAATAAAATTTTTAGGGAACAATATCATCTAAATAAGTTCACTGCCTAAGTTTCATGAGCATCCAAATTCATTTGAGCAAGTAATTATTTATTGGATCAAAGTGCCCTAAACTATCTATAACTATTTAAAAGAGGGTATATGTTACTAAAAATCCTAAAACCACTTTCTAGAGCCTATTTGTATTCTAGGAACTCACAAACCAAGTTCCAAGACCATCCAAGAACATATAGTCCCATGTTCTTCACTAGGCTCAATATCCAACCCTAGGGTTTTAGGGCATCTCAACCCCAAACCACCCTAAATCTCTTATGGGGTGTTTTATGTGCCAATAAGTCAGTGACCAAAGTTTCACCAACTTTAGATAAGGATTGGTCACTCAATCCTTCAAGTGCACTTTTGACCTAATTTTCCCCTAAGGGACCAAGTTTTTGGTTACACTAATACCTACTCAAACCAACCCCAAATGGGCTGAGATTTTTACCAGAGTCATGAAATGACCCTAATGGTCACCCACCAAAAGTTTGGGGAATTGTGAGGTCATTAGGCCCTAAAGTTAAATCAAAAAGTATTTATTAAATTTTTACAAAAGATATAGAAAAATATTCTCCAAAAATTCTCATTTTTGGATATGATGAGGGGGTCGATATAATTAGCCTTTGGTCCAAATTTCAAATTCTTTTTCTGACTGGTTTAGTGGGGGCACTCAATTTAGTCTCTGGTTGAGCCTATGTATTAATTGCACCATATCGAGTGCTGTGGTCAAACCACTGAACCAAATGGGTCGAAACTAATTTTAAATTAAACTAAACTCAAAGGCCTACAACTTTTGTGACTGACAACTTTTCCTAAAACGGCCTCTAATGGCCTCATATAACGACATCAAATAGTGCATGATAAAAGGTAATAATTCACTATATTATATTTAAATATAATAATACTTTATTAATCCACTGTTTATCTCCTTCTTATCCAAACAAAACACCCGAACAAAAACATTAAAAGCCCAAACCTATAGCTTTTCCAAAGCTTTGTGCCAGCCACCCGACCACTTCCCTGGCCAGCCACCGCCACCACCACCTCCGTCGAGGTGGTGGCTATCGCCCGGCGGTGGTTTGGCCGTCGAAGGTGGTGGTTTCCGGCGAACCCGCCACCATGATTTTTCGGAAAAACTCCATTTTTTCTCACTTGGATCGACTCGTTTGAGCCCAATTTCTCAGCCTAATTTGATCTAGATACTAGCACAAGGGGAGAGGAGGAGAAGTAGACCTTGTTTGAGGTCCGACGACGGTTGGCCGTGGCGTTTTTCCTCTTCGGCGAGCTTGCCCGATTTCTCGATCCTCCACCAAAACCATCGATCCAATACATCATTTTGAATGCCAAGGACGTTTTGAAGGTGATGGGTTGGTTAGAAGGGGGAATGAGGGGCTGTATAGAGGATTTATACTTTTTTCATTGGAGGGGAGGTGTAGGGGTGGCCGACCATGGTGGTTGGGCTCCTCCATTGATGGTGGCTGATGAGAAACTGATGGGAATCTCTTCTCAAGGGTCAGGAGGAATGAGTGGAGGCTTGGGGAGGTGAATGGGGTGGCTCATGGTCTCCCTCTATAACTCCTCTCTCTCTTTCTTCATTCTCTCTCCTCCATTAAAGGGGGAATCTCCAATTTTCTCACTCCTAGTCAACATTTATAGAAAATGAATGGCAAATCAGATATTTTGCAATATCATGGGCTAATGGGTCCCCTCAATTGGGCCTAGCCCAAGTGGGTTGGGCTTGGTTGGGTTAACTTGAGTTAATTTGACCCAATTTAGGGTTGAGTTGACTTTGGTCAATTTGACCTTTTGAGTTGACCCCAATGAATCCTTAGTGACTCATTAGCCTCCACTAAGGTCTAGGGAAACTTATGTATGGTTGGTTTGACACCTTGATGGTCACTTGAGCCTTATCAGGGTACTTTGACCATTTTAGGGTTTAGGCTGACTTTGATCAACTTGACCTATTTGGTTGACCCCAATGGGTGGTTAGTGACCCATTGGACTCCCCTAAGGGTTAGGAAGGTCTAGGTGGGGTCATTTTGTCAAGTTGGAGGTCCATTCGCCCTAGATAGGTCACTTTGACCATTTTAGGGTTATGGTTGACTTTAGTCAACTTGACCACTTTGGTTGACCCCAATGAGTTTTAGGTGCTCCAAGGGACCCCCTAATGGGTTAGGGATATTATGGTGGGGTCAAAGAGTCAAGGTGAGGCCTTAAAGTCAAACCCTAAGTTAGGTAATTGGAATGTGTTATTTGCAGACCAGGGTGATTTCCACCTTCATGCCCTAGTTCACCTAGTCTCCTTGAGCTTCCTAGGGTTTTGTCATGATCTAGTTATGACAAAACCACTCCTAGGGGTCTAGTTATTTGAGGGATGTTATATGTTAGACGTGTTCCTTATATAGATTCAGTAGACCTATAATATCATTGCCGAAATCGTATTCTTAGTGTCTTGTCCGACAGCCTTTACGATGTTTTCCATAAATATTGTATGTCTATGGATTTGTAATTTGCTCTTGAAGTTCACTATAACCTTGACAATGCGGCTATAGAAAACTACAATATTTTCAACCTCCACAAATATAAGATTGATGCTTCCAAGCCCATCAATCCTCAACTCTATCAACTAGATGAGATGTTGTCAAGATTTGAGCTAATGGCTCAATCCTTTTCGAAAACAATCAAGTGACATGTCTTATCGATTCTCTTCCTAATTCTTGGTCCAACTTTAGCACCAGACTCAGGCACGACCAATCCAATCTTATATTCAAATTCAAAATGCTATCCGCATAGAGGAGAAACATAAGAGTAAAAATTCTAAAATTCCCAAAGACTATGCTCCTAAAGTAAATCTGACCGAATCATATGATAACCAATTTTCTCACCATCGCGCCAAATTTAAGGGCAAAAGCTGTAAGACCCCCCTCTCGGAACACAACACATGGCCAAGGGGAGTCTTATGCCCAGAACAGCCGCCTTGCGGTAGCGTCAAAACATAGGTTGACCAGTACTACAAGACGCCTATCCTGCCGGCTCTCACAAATATCAGCCATGACAACCCAATCAAAAGAAATGCACAGAAGTTATAGTATCAAAATAAGTTGATGTCCAAACGCAGTACATGAATAATAAGAAACTATATCGATTCTTTTAATATCAGAGCATAACAAAAATTACTCGATGGCTACACCATCACACTCAAAATCACATCGGTCATCGAAGACAGCGATGGTATCGTCGTATCAGTCCCTGTGCCCCTGGCCTGGCTGCTATCTTGGATAGCCTATTGTTGTTGCTGCTCTATCCGATGAGTTTCCTCCTAAAATGGTAGATGCAGCAAACATTAGTCATAAATGAAAAAGTCTAGTTGTCTACCTAAATCACCTAGAGGGGGGTGAATGGGTGAGTTCTGCGTCTTTTTGCGGAATAAAAATTGTACAAGAGATGCGCAAAAAATAAACAAGCAATCCACAGACGACGCCAAAGATTATAGTGGTTCCCCAATCTTTTGTATGTCCACTCTCCACCTAACCGATCTAGCACAAAGGTCAGTCTAGCGGTGTCGAGCAATATAAGAACATTTCTGAAATCGTCAGAAATATCGGCGATTCCAGTTGAAATGAGTTCATTACCGATGCCTATCTTTGATATGGGAGCCATTGCTTGAAGAACTGAAAGTCTACTAGCTGACGAGAAGAGGAACAAGGTTATTCGCGGGAGGAGCGGCAGAGATGAAGAAGATGAAGGGTTTTCTCGAGAAGAAGATTTTAGAATCCGGGATTTGGATTTTTCTGGACTTAATCTATTTATATAAACCCTAAATCTTGATTATTAAGGAAAGAAATAATAATAAAATACTTGAAGTATGGCAGTTGGAGTGCCCGGGTGCCAATATCAAAATTTAAACCTTGAGAAAATTCTGCATCTGATTTCTCGAGTGAAAGACATTTCTCGAGAAGAAGCTCACATATTCTCGAGTAGAGATATCATTTCCGAGAAGCAAACCTGATGTTCTCGAGAATAAACTAAGTACTCGAGTAATGAAGTTGTTCTCGAGAAGTGAAGTCCTGACTTAGAATTTTCTTGATTTTTAAAGTAATCCGATTCTTGAACTTTGCTGTGAGCCCTTATTCTTCAGCATTCCTTATTGAGCATGCCAAGTTATGTTTTGAAGAACGAGAAATTGGCTTCGTCCAGTGGCTTCGTGAATTTGTCTGCAACCTGGATGTCAGTTGGAACATAATGGAGATTGATGTCTCCATGCTCCACATGCTCCCTGATGAAATGGTACCTCAGCTCTATGTGCTTTGTCCGGCTGTGAGAGACTGGGTTGTTGGCTATTGCATTTGCACTGGAGGAGTTACAGAACAGTGGGATGTCGTTGACCTTCAAGTTATAGTCTTCAAGTTGATTCTTGATCTAGAGTAATTGTGCACAACAACTGCTAAAAGAAATGTATTCTAACTCGGCCGTTGAGATTACGATACAATTTTACTTCTTGCTGCTCCATGAGATGAGTCTCCTTCCAAGGAATTGTCAAGTCCCGGAGGTGCTCTTTCTATCATATTTACTACCTGCAAAATCTTCATCGGAAAATCCAATTAGCTCACTATCATTACTTCTTGGATACCATAAGCCAAGATTTAGTGTACCCTTATCTCAAAATCCGCTTTGCAGCAGTGTAATGAGAATTCTTAGAGTTCACTTAATATCTAGCACACACACATGTTGAAAATATGATGTCTGGCCTACTAAAAGTAAGGTAGAGCAAGGATCCAATTATTCTTCTGTACTTGGTTTCATCAAAAAGGTTCCCCTTTCTCATCCTTGTCCAGAGACAAAGCTGAACCCATTGGAGTCCTCATAGAGGTTGCATTCTCCATTTCGAAATTCTTAACCAATTCTTTGGTGAACTTCGTTTGAGAGATGAAAATTCCATCCTCAGATTGTTTCACCTGAAGTCTTAAGAAATACTTCAGCTCACCCATACTGCTCATTTCAAACTTCCCTTGCATAAGTTTGGAAAAATTCTTGCAAAGGTTGTCGTTAGTAGAACCAAAAATGATGTCATCGACATAGATTTGCACTAGCAAAATCTTGCCTTTTATTTCCCTGAGAAATAATGTCTTGTCTATCTTTCCCCTTGTGAACTTGTTCTCAAGAAGAAAGTTAGACAACGTTTCATACCAAGCTTGCGGAGCTTGTTTCAAACCATATAGCGCTTTAAATAATAAATAAACAGATTCAGGATGTTTAGGATCAACAAAACATGGAGGTTGTTCCACATACACTTCTTCATTTATGTCATCCTTAAGGAAGGCTGACTTCACGTCCATTTGGTAGACAGTGAGGCCTTTGAGTGCAACATATGCGATGAACAACCTGATTGCCTCCAGTCTTGCCATTGGAGCATATGTCTGATCGAAGTCGATCCCTTCTTCTTGTGTGACCCTTTGGCGATGAGTCAAGCTTTGTTTTTGATTATGGTTCCATATTCGTCCATCTTGTTCCGGTAGACCCACTTTGTTCCAATAACATTCTTTCTTTTGGGTCTTGACACAAGCTTCCAGACTTAGCAACATTTGAACTGATTTAGTTCTTCTTCCATTGCCATTACCCAAGATGCGTCCTTGTTTGCTTCCTCAAACTTCTTTGGTTCAACCTACGAGAGAAAACTCAAATACAAATTCTCATTAGTTGTACCTCTCCGAGTTCTGACACCATCACAAGGGTCTCCAATGATTTGATCAATTGAGTGATCCTTCAAGTGTCTGAGCTCTAAAGTCCTTGCATCTGGAGCTTCCTCTATCACTGGAGTGACTTCATTAGCTTGAATGACATCTTTATCATAGTGATCAACCTCTCCAATTGGGGTTTGAGTGGTGATCTTGATGAACTCTTGACATTTTTCTTTAACTGGCTCATCCACATTTAATTCCTTTAGTCTTGAACTTGCATCTTCAACAAACACAATAGAAGAGCTACTTTGTACCAAGCTCGTCTCATCAAATACAACATTAATAGATTCTTCTACGACCAGGGTTTTCATGTTTAAAATCCTATATGCCATACTATGGCTACTATATCCAACAAAAATACCTTCAAAACTCTTTTCACTGAATTTAGTTGTGTGATACTTCCCACTATTTAGTACGAAGCATTTACTACCAAAGATTTTAAAATATGAAATAGTTGGTTTCTTGCCCTTTAGTAGTTCATAAGGTGTTTTATCATGGTTCTTATTTCTGAGTGCTCTATTTTGCACGTGACAAGCAATGTTGAGGCCTCTATGAGTGTTCTATTCCTTCTCTCAGTGACTCCATTCTGTTGAGGAGTACGAGGAGAGGAAAACTCAAGAAAGATACCTAGGCTTTCACAGAATTTTGTCATGCCCCCAGATTTGAACTCTATTCTATTGTCACTTCTGATTTTGACAACTGAACAATTGTATTCATTCTGGATCTGCCTGAAAAAATTAGTGAAAATATCAAAAGTATCTGACTTGTGTTTTAGAAAGAACACCCATGCAAAATGAGAGTAGTCATCTACAATAACCTGTGTATAATCCTTATCTCCCAAAATCTAATTTGTAGGGGACCGAACAAGTCCATATGAAGTAGGTGTAAACACCTATTAAAATCTTTACTAATTATGCTTTTAAAGGTAGCCCTTGTTTTCTTGCCTTTTACACATGTGTGACAAGGTCTATCTTTAATGCACTTAACGTGGGTGCATCACGTACTAAATTAAGAGAAAATAATTTATTAATAGTTTTGTAATTTATATGTGCTAATCTCTTGTGCCATTGGTCACCAAGAGACGCACTATCTTTTGCCAAAAAGCACACTGGCGAGAAGAGTATATGCAAATAAAATTTAAACAAAATATATTTCTACTATGAGTGCCTGATAGAATCATTTCTAAGTTATCTACCGATTTTATCAAGCACTTGTCTATATGAAATTCTACTGTGTATCTTTTATCACTGAGATGGTTTCTGCTTATAAGATTATGTTCTAGTCCTTCAACATAAGCCACATTTGAGAAGGATACACAACCGTTAGTGATCATACCATAGCTTCATGTGATTCCTCTGTCAGAACCTCCAAAGATAACCTTTGGCCCGTTCACAACTGGAGAGTACTTCTGAAGAAGGCTTCTTGTCCCGGTCATGTGCCGAGAGCATACACTGTCCAAATACCAGATAGGCGATTTGTTGGCCTTTGGACATACCTGCAAAAATAGAATCTGTTTACCTTAGGAACCCAAATGCGTTTGGGTCCTTGGTTATTTGTCAGCATGCTCCCCCTAGGAGTGTTAACATTACGAGTAGTCTGCCTCGTGTGATTAACTAGAGGAGTTTTAAAGCTTCTGGGATTAAACCAACAATCTATAGCAAAGTGACCAACTTTGTCGCAACACCAACAGTCAAACCTATTGTACCTTTTCCGAGTCTCCTGCTTGACCTTTTGAACGCATGGTCTTGCAGAGGCGGCTGATCTGGAGTAGAAACCTCATGATGATGGCACTCACAAGCCTTTTTCACCTCCTTTTCCTTGGGTACTACTTGCTTTGCCTTAGGTTCCTTCTTAATATTATGGCCATGAACGTATGGACCATAGTATTTCATTTGTATTTCCTCATAAGGTGCCTTGAGTACACTTTCACCAAAGTTTCGGGGACGGGTACATCCTTGGTACCGTGACTTAGGCTTTACATAAGTAGGTCTGGAAAAATGACCATAGGATGAATCAAAATCAAACTCGTTTGTTGGGAAGATGACCTTCTTAAATGAAGTTTGCTCTAGAGGAGCTTTCCCCTTCTCCTTGGCTAAAGATTTCTTAGCAACCTTATTTCTTCGTTGAGCTTTATTCATCCTAGAAGATTTAATAGGAGCAGCCTCATGACCTAAGCCAACTCCTTTAGCCTGAGCAGAGAATTCAGCAACAAATGGGAGGACTGTCTTGGGCTTGGAGAAACTTTCAACCAGTTTCTTTTCAGCGGCAAGTTATTCTTCCAATTTCTCTATGATTTCTCTTTCAAGTTTAGGTGCTCGAGAGCTTTATTGTATTCTTTGATTGCGACATAGAATTCCTGTCTGAGTGAGTCCATCCTTACGACTTCCTCCCTCAGAGTGCTCTCCTCAGCCTTAAGAGATTTGATCTCCTTGGCTTGAGTTCTCGCAACTCTTCAACATTTATCATAAGCCTTGATTAATTCCTTGTATTGAGTCATGAGTTAAGACTCATCATCAGAAGAGCAGTCCTCATGATCATGGTTTGAAGCATCAGATTCTGAGAGAGGGGTGTGAGAATTTACCTTCCAAGTGTACTGGGGTTCTTCTTCCTCGTCTGTCTGTGCCATCAGCCCAAAGTAGGCTTCCTATTCCTCACTTGACTCAGATGAGTCAGTGTCACTGAGAGTCTTGGCCTTCTTGGCTACTAGGATTCTTTTAGATTTCTTTTTACTATAAGAAGACTTCTTTTTTTCTCTTGTTCCACCCTCTTTCTTGTCCGGGCAATCAACAATTATGTGCCCTGGCTTATTACAATAGTAACAAACAATGTCAGATGAAATATGTTTGTTCGGTTTGGAGTTATACCTATCGTGGCTACTTGAGCCTTTCTTATGACGATCACCATCCTAACGTGATCTTCTGGAGAAAAAGTCTTTGTCTTTCCATTGCTTCTTCTTACTCAGGAATTTTTTGAACTATCTAGAGAGTAGGGAGAACTCTCCATCTGATTGTTCTGAGCCCGAGGTGCTCGGATCTGAGTCTTCTTCTTCACTTTCTTCCTGTGCAGGAGAAGGAGATGCAGCTTTAACCTTCCTTTAGCTGTCTGCCTTTAGTGCGACAGACTTCTCCTTCGATGAGGATCTGCTTCCCTCTTCTTCAAATTTTCTTGTATTTATTTGAAGCTCATATGACATCAGCTTCCTGAAGAGGTTCTGAGGATCAGTCTCAGCTTGCTTTCCAAACTCCCTTATGTCACATATTTTGTTGTTCCATTCCTTAGTTAAGGATCTTAGGATCTTGTCGTTTAATTCTCCGTTAGTGAAGGCTCGACCATAGTTCCTCAGGCTGTTGATGATCTTGAAATTTTTTTTCATAAGTGTCTACTATAGTGTCTTTGGGGCCTTGCCTAAAGGCCTCATACTTCTGGTTCAAAAGGAATCTTCTATCATCCCTTACTTCTTCGGTGCCCTCCATCAACACGATCAGTGACTACCACATCTCTTTGGCAGATTGGTAGTGGATGAGGTTGTGTAGCATCGAGTCATCGATTGCACTTGCGATGATATTTTTAGCCTTCTTGTCTAGAGAGACAAGTGCAATCTCATCTTTATCTAGATCTATTAGCTTCTTTAGTACTTGCTTTGAGGAATCAATAGTGGAGGCCGTCATAGGAATATAGGGGCCTTCTTCCACTATCATAAAAATCCTTGGATCCACTGCTTCCATGAAGAACTTCACCCTTTCTTTCCATATAGGGAAGTTTTCCTTTGTGCATATGGGGAGCTTAGCAAAATCCTTGACTCTGTCCATGCTTGTACACTTTTAAGACAACTAGGAGAAAAACTATTCAAGGTGTTAACCTTTTGATGAATAACATCCCTCTGATACCAATTGAAAAAGTCTAGTTGTATACCTAAATCACTTAGAGGGGGGTGAATAGGTGAGTTTTGTGTCTTTTTGCGAAATAAAAAATTGTACAAGAGATGCGCAGAAAATAAACAAGCAATCAACTGATGACAGCAAAGATTATAATGGTTCCCCAATCTTGGGTATGTCCAATCTCCACCTCATTGATCTAGCACCACGCTAGACTCGGCTACTGCACTATTAACTCAGATTGGAAACAATCTTACAACTCGGAGTAAAACAACTCCTACAACAACTCAGAGAACAACTCCTACAAACTCGAAGAATAACTCCTACAATCTCAGAGAATAACTCCTATATAAATAAAATAGAATTACAATAAAATACACAAACTTGTCTTCACAGATCTGATTGATTCTCATTATCTTCCTCCTTTAAAAAATTGTAGAGCTTTGTATGAAAAGTCGAGGAAGAAATCAGAGAACACTTCGCTCTGAGAACGTAGGATCACCACGATCAAGGAGAAGATTTGCAGATGTTGAAAATCTTGATCGGTTGAATCCTTCTTGTCTGAATTTCTGGATCAAGAAGTTTGATGATAAAGAACACGTCTAGTCGGTGGCGGCGCTTCCCGATTTAGAATCTTGAACATGATTCAGAATTCTGTTAAATTCTTATTAGGGTTTGTCGATTCTGACATGACCTTTTATAGGTCTAACATAAGAGTCTGAATTCATTAATTACAATCCACATGGACCAATCAAGGGTTAATTACATTTGAAATCAATTCCGTCTGACACTTAACGAAATTCAGATTCAGAACTCTGTTTCTCGAGAGAAATAGAGATCACTCGAGTACGAGTTCTGTTTCTCGAGAAAAGATATAAAATTCTTGAGAAGAAACACTTAAGGATAATATAGAAGATGAGTCCTGGTTTCTCGAGAATGGATAGACTTACTCGAGAAAAAATTTTCTGTTACTCGAGAACAAGAAAGCACCTCGAGAAAAGTTTTCTATTTCTCGAGTAAGAACATCTAGTTCTCAAGAACTAACCTTGGCCTTCTCGATAAATGTCTTTGGCTTTCTCAAGAAAAAGACTTAGAATAATTCTGAGCTTAATTTTGAGGTTACTCGAGAAAGTTAACACCTACTGGAGTACTGCATGGATTTGTCGAGAACTACACTCGGCTTTCTCGAGAAAAAGACTTCTACTACTCGAGTACCTGACTAAGCTAACTCGAGTAAAATACTGAGAAAAAATTTGTTAACTGAAAAAATGATTTTCTTTTAAGAAACCAACAACCAGCCTTTCTCCCATAACTTTAGTACTTGAAAATGAAGTGTGTCATAATAGAGAGGTTACACATGAGTCAACACCATGGATCACACAATGAGTGATTACATTGTATGGTCCTGTGTTTGGTGATCCATTATAAACTTACATTGATCTACACTTGGCAATTATAATCTACAAGCACTCAACTTGAAAAGGGCATCAAATACAAACTTAATTCATCTTAGTTCAAGGGTGACTTCATAGAAATCTAGGTTATTGTGGATACAATACCCAAAAATAAAGACTATGTGGCTATCACATCTACTCGCCCCAACAACTCTTAGGCACTGCGCGTGAGGAAGGAGAAAAGGTACAATATATATAATTGTGAGTACAAGCAGGTGGTATATTTATATTCATCATCAAAGTAGCAATATCAGTGTATAACAAGTAATAACATCATTCTACGCCAACAATTCTATAAGAGCAAGAACAATCAACCACAACTTATAATTCTACAACAGAAATAGAACTTAAATTATAAAAATGCCCATACAAATTTATAACTTAAGGATCGACTTAACAGAAAGTAACCCATCATATAAAAGTGCCCATACAAATTTATATGATGACGGTCTTGTGTGGTGCAATGCAATGCAATGATTTATGATGCACCCATACAACTCATGCACTTTGTTTTGCTATGTCGACATAGTCCTTTAGTTCCCACTTTTCGAGCAAGTAGCTAACCTCTTAGGCGTCATCCGTCGTGGCCAAACAGTGACAGTAGAGCGGGCATCTACACTACTAGGAAGGTATACACACTACCAGGCGCAGGCCTTCGTACGCCTCAACGCTAAGAACACAACAGCGGAGCCTCTGCGTACTACGACTCCGAGGGGTCTCGGGTAGATATACACCAAAAACACAACCCATACTGGCCTATCGTCGTGGCACGGAAGGATCCTTTAGGAGCGTATCACCAAAGGACCGAGCCCAACCGTCCACCGGCACGGAAGGAGCCTCGGGATTAAGCACAGAGGACCAAGCCTAAGCGCCCAAGGTCTATCTGCCAACTCCCGTCAGTGTGACGAATGGCAAGCCCGTTTACCTGCCACACTATCCTTAACCCAGGATTATGACACCGCGTGTCAACACACACCGCATGCAATTAAACTTAGTCATGACATCAAACATCTAAGGGCTCCAATTGAGTCCCTTCTCATCATACCAAACTCCTTGCTCAAAAGAACGCAAGGGATCCACACTGAGTCCCTTATCATCATACCAATCCCGTCCTTAAAAGCACGCAAGGGCTCCACACCGAGTCTCTTATCATCATACCAATCCCATGGTTAAAAGCACACAAGGGCTCCACTCTGAGTCCCTTATCATCATACCAATCCAGTGATTAAAAGTACGCAAGGGCTCCACACTGATTCCCTTATCATCATACGAATCCAGTGCTCAAAAGCACTCAAGGTCTACCTTAGCATGAGAGACTAATCCTCTTAGTTGTCAATCCCGTCATATGTTCATCACCTGAGATAAGTGACTAACACATCACAGGGCCATGGGCGTTTTCTCATCTAGCCCTTCTTTTATTATTTAGTGTGCACATGTAGATCAATTCATTCATCTTTCCCTAGATTTGATATTATTACACATTCAATATATCATTTATACTACTACGTGATCAACACGACTTTACATGGAATACATGACATGTTCTTCCAATAATCGTAAATCACCGCATAACTATAGATTACATATTCTTACATCATGCATCATAAATTCTTCCAAAACTTATAACATTCATCGTGTTGTTATTAAGTGCATCTTTACCAGATTTCATGAATGTAACACCCCGTTCGTCACATGAAATATAATAGAGGGTCCGATCGGGGCCCCATGCCATATTCCACAGACATTAAGCGGGATTATAAGTTAAATATCAAGAGACCAAACGAATCCTAACTTAGAGCATTATAACGGAAGCTTCATGGTTACCTGAACTCAATTCATGAGAATGTCCACTATTATACATATCATGAATGTTTTACAAAATACACAAAATATTACGGCCTTAAGGCCTTACAGTTATGCTTCAATAGTGTGGATTACGAATATCGACACGCAGGTCGGCCATACATGAAAGGAAACACTAAAGGCTCTTCGCTTGGAATTCGAGGGTCGGAATAGCAACAAGGGTAGTAACCTGCTATTTCCCGCTCGGATCTATAGTACCTGCACCAAAACATTCTACTATAAGGGCGACAAATAAGGCAACAGTCATCTTTAGCTGACCAATTTATAATGACCCTACCCTATACCCGGGGCAGCGGTATTCCTTCCCTGCATGCATAGCACATATATATTGGCAGACAAAGCGTGCACTTAAGAACTATTCGCTGCAAACTTAGGCTCGACCGGCCACACGTCTCGTGCACTCAGGGCACATTCTTGATGTACCGAACTTCTCCGGGTCCCACCACCATCCACAATCCCAGACTTGATGGTTCACTTGAGCATTCTAATCTTTTCGGCACAGGGACTAAGACTCTCATTATACCAACGACGAAGCCAGTTAATTTAAGCTTTCTAGTCCGAATGACATAACTCGGGTACAGTTTAGCCACAACCCTTTGCTCAAATCGCCATGCCAACGCCGATAGTCACAACCATCATGAAGAATGACACGACACGGTTCAGCTTCCCCTTGCCCGTTCGGCTCACTAGCCTTTCTTTAGCTAGGCTATTCAAGCTCTCATCTTCGACTGCCACCCACCAGGTCCCTAGGACCAAAGCCTGCAATCGACACAATGACACTCACAGCCATAGCTAGGCACACAGGCACACAGCTCAGTTGCTAGCCCCACAATCTCCACGAGACAGGCCCTGCAAGTAATATGCTATCTGGAAGCTATTGCAAGCGATAGTCACTATTGTCTGGCGTTAAGTGACAAAACTCTCTCCTGTCTCCAGACTTAGCAAAAACTGGAACATCTTTCCAGCCAAAACCCTGCAGCATCCTGTTGTGTCAGAAAACTTGTCTTTCATATAATATATAGATCACCAAGAGCTATCGCCAGCGATACTCACTATCGCCCGACGATATCCACCAGTTCTAAAAATTGTGGAAATTTCTGGTTATTTCCTTAGAGAGTGGCTCTAGTACTTCCTGCTACTCCCATTCACAGGCACAACCCTTCAGATTCCATAAACTACCTGTTTATACTCAAAGTCTTCTCTAACATGCAAAATAAAACATCACCAATCCAAACCAACCTGTCCAAATGGGCTTCACACAACCTGCCTAATTCGTTCTGCGATTTCCAGATTCTATATGAAAAATTACCCGGAGATATCACGTATCAACCCATCAGAATTACCTTCGCTTTTCCACCTTTTGGTGGGGGATTCCATGAATATGCAAAAAGTAGGACTTCAATTGTCCAAGAAGGAAGATTGTTAATCTCATAGTTCATTTTGGAGCCATGAAAAAGCTTTCTATCTGGCTGGAAAGGAGTGCCTCGCTTTCCTCTACACAGATCTTGCTTCGGTTCTTGATTCCGACCATGGGATCTCCTTCACTAAGCTTGCAAAGCTTCAACCTTTAGCCTTCTTCTTCCTTAGCTCTTTCTTCTAAGAACTTGACGAAAAGGAGGAGAGAGTGAGAGAAGAGAAATGACTTCTCTTTTTTCTACTCCTCTACTTAAGTGACCTCGGGATTTATCCCACAGGATCCTCTCTTCAATAGGAATGAAAGGCTACTATTTCAACTGACCAGTCAACTTTAACGATATCGCCACGCGATATCAGCTATCTCCTAGCGATAGCAGCCATAATCGCTTTGACCCCAGTCAACCACCGCTCTTCAGCCGCTTTCCATCCTTCCCACACATATTTAGACACCACATGGCGATATCGCCACGCGATACCCATTGATGCCACTCTGATAGCTTACTCGATGATTTGTTGAATGCATTGAGAGCATCGAGTGCGTTGATAGCATCGAGTGCGTCGTGTGCGTTGTGTGTGCCGAATGCGTTGAGTGGTATCGCCATGCGATACTCACTATCGCCACACGATAGTCGACTCAATTATTTGTCATGTCTACTTAACGCTTCGTTGGAAGAGTCGAGTGTGTAACATCCCATTTTCGGCTAGACCCCTAGGAGTGGTTTTGTCATGGCTAGGTCATGACAAAATCCTAAGAAGCCCAAGAAGACCAAGAGAGCTTAGGTAGGAAGGTGAAAATCACCTTGGTCTGCAAATAATAGGTCAGAAACTTGCTTAAAATAAGATTAGGACTCGGGCATTGAGTGCGTCGAGTGCACTCAATGCCATAAGAAGAATGGCGTTGAGTGCACTGACTGCACTCAACGCCATCTTACAGGTGGGTTGGCGTTGAGTGTGTTGAGTGCACTCAATGCCATAAGTTGAATGACATTGAGTGCATTGACTGCACTTAATGCCATCTGGTGTTGTCTGGATAGTGTTGAGTGAGCTGAGCTCACTCAACGCCATAGTCTGGATGTCGTTGAGTGAGCTTAGCTCACTCAACGCCATAAACTAAACAGCGTTGAGTGCACTGACTACACTCAAAGCCGTCTGCTGAGGTCTGGAATGGCGTTGAGTGAGATTAGCTCACTCAACGCTGTAGTCTGGATGGCGTTGAATGAGCTTAGCTCACTCAATGCCATAAGCTAGACGGCGTTGAGTGCACAGACTGCACTCAACGCCATCTTAAGTAGGCTGGATGGCGTTAAGTGAGCAGAGCTCACTCAACGCCATAAGCTAGATGGTATTGAGTGCACAGACTGCACTCAACGGCATCTTAAGTAGGCTGGATGGCATTGAGTGAGCAGAGCTCACTCAACGCCATAAGCTAGACGACGTTGAGTGCATATACTGCACTCAACGCCATCTTAAGTAGGCTGGATGGCGTTGAGTGAGTAGAGCTCACTCAACGCCATAAGTTAGACGGCGTTGAGTGCACAGACTGCACTCAACGCCATCTTAAGTAAGCTGGATGGCGTTGAGTGAGTAGAGCTCACTCAACGCCATTTTACTTAGAAATTTTTTTTAGCTTGGCTGATGGTTCAGTTGAACCGGTCCGGTTCAGGAAGTGGGCCAGATGCGTTATTGGGCAGTTTCTCTTAATAAGACTTAGTTAAGTCTTATTTTATGATATTGACCGGCAGTGCCACTTGGCAGCCGTTTCCCCTTCCTTCCAGCCATGGCCGAGCGTCGGTTTGCATGACCATTAATGGTTTTTAAAGCTCGGCTCCATCCTCTCCCCCTTGAAATGACTGGATTCAACTCCTCTCGGGGAGAGGAGGAGTTTCCAGCCTTCTCTTAGCTACTTTGAGCTGTTTCCTCTCCCTTCAAGCCATGGACGAAAACTCATGAAATGGAGCTTTAATGGCCATTACATCTTTCCCCTCCCAAACAACCCCCATTCAATTAACTAAGACAAAGGGGCTTCAGCCAGCTGGTATTTGACTAGTTTGAGCCATGCTTATCATGCTTTCACCCCATACCTACCATGGCTGCCAACTTTGACAAGAATGGCCAAGCTCTTATAGCCACCCAACACCCCTTCTCTTCATCTTCAAAAGCTGAGCTGAACTCCAAGGATTCAATGCCACACTTTTCCAGAAGGAGCCAAGGAGTTTCACTGTGCTGTTTCAGAAATCTGACCACCACCACCACCACCATCAATTGCTTCCCGGCGATCGACACGTCTCCAGGACGCAAACAAGGTCCTCCTCCATTCCTCTCCTCATGGGTAGATCTTAGGAATTGATTAGGGCAAGGATCGGTCTCAATTGAGTCCGATCCAAGATTTCAAATCCATGAAAATTGGGAGAAAAATTAACCTCCCGGGTTCGCCGGAACAGTCGTCTCCGGCGGCCGTGCCGCCGGCTGGGGGTAGCCACAGCCTCCACGAAGGTGGTGGTGGCGGTGGCCGGCCGGGGAAGTGGTCGGGTTGCCGGGAAATCGGCCCGCAAGGTGCTCCAGGACGGGACGATTTGGGTCGTCGGCTAGAGGAAGGAGATAACCCGATGCCGTCGGTTTAGATTTCTTTAGGATTCGTGTAGAATAATTCAGGATTTTTAATTATTTGATTTCATATAACTCTGTCACACTATATGCATCATTTGGTTTTAATTTTTAAAAATACTTAGGCTTATCTAATGAAAAGTCATCAACATGAAATGTGTAGCCCTAAGGGTCTATTTAATCCAAAATTGATTTGGACCCATTTGGACCTCTGGTTGGGCCAGGGCACCCTTTTTGGTGGGACCTATACCTAGGGCTATCCTAAAATTCCAATGGATGCCCACCTTTCATCCCTTGTCCAAATGAGCTGGAATTTGGGCAGGCGGTCTACCTTAGCTATACCTAGGTCCTGTCCAAAAATGGGAATTTTTAGAGAATATTTTGCTATAGTTTTTAGAAAAATTTAATAAACCATGTATAAATTAATTAGGTATCATAAACACCTCAAAATTCTCCCAAATTTGGGTGGGTTGTCTTAAAGGGCATGTTAAGGCTCTGGTAAAAAGTTCATCTCATTTGGAGATGTTTTGATTAGGTTTTTGTCCAACCCTAGGTTGACCCCTATAGGGTTAATTAGGTCAAAACAACCCCTAGGGTTTTGAGTGGTGAAATCACCTCAACAGAGGCTGAAACTTTGGTCACTGAATTTTTATGGTATGACACACCCTCCAATGGAATTTGGGGTGGTTTGGTGCAGGGTAGCCCTAGAACTCTAGGGTAGGCCCTTTTGTGGGATTTGTAGGGTTTGATGGTCATTGAGTCAAATGACCTTGGAATGACCTGAAAATTGATGGAGAGGACCATAGGGTGTATATGGTCCTTTGGTTGAAGTTTCATTGAAATTGAAAGTCTTTAACCCCTCAAACCCCTAACCCTAGATTAGGGCACAAAGCCCAATAGTTTGGTTTAGGCAATCAAAACATCTCACAATAACTTCAAACTTGGGAAGGGTATTTATCTGATAGGAAGTTGTCCTAAAATAATTTTGGTGGAATTTTTAGACTAGTAAAATTAGTACTTCCTTTATAACCCTAGATGTGCCCCAAATTTTATTTTGCTTGTTATGAAAATTATGTCCATTTAGAAGTTGTAAAATTTTGCATTTGGAAGTTTTACTTCATGGTAGCCCCCTTTGGATTTTTATTGAAAATTTTAAATGATTAGTTTAGGTACTTGATTCATAAATATTGAATTATGGAATTTTGATCATAAATAGATATGGAGCTTAATATTATTATGAAAATCATGAGATCTGGTCAGTGAGTGTTTTAAGTCAATATGTAGGTTCTGGAATTTTCTCATAATTTTTAGATGACTATTTACAGTACTTGCTTCAATAACCCAAGAGTATGGAGTTATCATTGTAAATTAAATTAGGTGATACTGTTCACTTAAAAGTTGGGCGAATCCTTCTAGAGTGTTTTAGGCCATGATAATCTTACTGGATTTTTGTTATAATTTTTTGAACAATATTTCTGACCTTTGATTCTTAAAATGGTATTATTGACTTTATGTTCAAAATTGTGATTTGGGGGCCTAAACCAATCTAAAAATTCATATATCTTGGATTTATTGTTAAATTACTGTTTAGTATTTATCATGATTTTATGAAGCTCTATATATACCTGAAAAGTGCACTTCATGTTCAGAATCTTCATTTCCTAGTGTTGGAAGAAAATATTAAATACTCATTAATTTAGGAAAATTATGAGTCACTGGCTTTTATCTAGTTAGGTCATGCTAGGCCCCCATAAATTATATTGAGCCATTCAGATGAATATTTATAGTGCTACCTATTACGTGCATCATATCGTTAGGTAAGGACTGCGAATAGCCTTAATGCAGAAAGTGAGTGATGGTGGGGTTAGGCCTAAGATTGGAGAATTCAAATAGCTTTGGTTTTGGATAAGTAATATGGGTCACCATGGAAGATGTTTGGGAAGGGTAATAAGGAGTGGTTTGGCTAGAGTGTAGAGGTGCTCGGGTTCGACGAAAGATCGTCTTTTCCGAAGAGAGGAAGGTTAAAAATCACACTAGGTTAGTCTATCGAAATATGAGAAGGGAATGGGTAAAGGGAATCAACCAATAACAATAAGTGGCTTGCGAAAGGGAACGATGGGCTTCAGCTACAATCATAGTTCCTAGTGCCCTTTGAGTGCCCTTCATAGGGAATACTGGGGGTAGTCCTAGGATAACGTAAACTGTACTAACAAGCTGAAAAGAGTAACTTATTAATTAGGGTTGCACATTTCACAAACACTGTTAGCATAGGAAGATAGTCGGGAGCTTCGACTCGATTAGTTAAGAGACGGACAGAATGGTCCGGGCAGCTTCAGCTCGATTAGTTAAGAGATGGACAGAATGGTCCATGGAGCTTTGGCTCGATTGGTTTGAATACATTAAATTTGCATGTGCATAAAAGGGAAAGAAAAATTAAGGTGGTGGGTCTTCGGTATTGGAGGGTTGATGCACTGACGCTAATACGCTGACTCGGCAAGTGTGGTTAGCACTTCGCCAACAGAAATCCGGTGCGCCAGCCGGCAAGAGTACGCAGGAGTCTGCTTTGTGCACCAAGCGTTGAGGCGTACGATAGATCTGAATGGTAGTGCTTTACTGGTTTAGAGGTGGGCGAGGCCCAACCCACCGCTTCTATCTGCCACTACGGAGGTATCCTGGGAGGTAACGGCTCCGAAAGGGGGAACTAAAGGTCTGTGTACACAGAGTCAGGTGTGTGAGTTGCACTTACATGTTCCATCATACCCACTTGCATGTCATAACATCATCAGTGCATTTAACCCCTGACACCTAAGGTATAAGTGGTATGAGTCGCTTATATATTAGGACTTGCAAAACGACCCCTTGGTCTATAAGCTTGTGTGGGCAAGTTTATAAATTAAGGTTAAATTATATATATATATATACTACTGTTTGATAACCGACACCCCAACGTATAAATTGGTATTGGAATCTTTATACGATGGGAGCCATACAGAAGATCCCTTGGCTTATGCGTTTCCGCACATAAGTTAAGATTATTTTTCCATACTTTACTTTACTGCCACCTATATTATAAAATTGCTAGACTAGTTCTGCCGCCATCTGATTACTTGATTACTCTCCACGTCCAAGTTCTCCCCTCTCTTCCTCTCCGCTCGGTGCCTAAGGGACATGGGGGAAGGGGCGGGGGATGATATGGCTTAGTCTTATAGAATAACGGTTTTCAGACCACATCATTTAGGGGATCGTGGAGCCCAGCATGGAGGAGCAGCCCCGGAGGTTGGCCTGTTTGGAGATAGGGCAGTCTAGCTCAGGAGTTCAGCCAACTGGGACTGTGAGTCCCGACTTATAGTAGATGTTATAGTTTGCTTCCGCTTGAGTGACCTGTAGTGAGGATTATGATGTACCGGGCATAATCCCTTACTTTCAGTACCTTTTATACTATTTTTGTGGACTCTCCCTTCGTGGAGACTTTTATTTCTATACATGTGATTTCTGTGGACTTGCTTTTAATTTATTGTGCTACCTTTCTGTGATCGAATTGGCCGACAGAATCGGTGTTTTTTGGTGATGACTCTTCACGGCGTGAAGGTGTCACTGCAAAGCGGCAATCCTGGGCCTAAGACACCGGTGTTTAAAAAAAAAGGGGGTCTTACAGTGTGCGTCGAGTGATATTGCTAGCGATACCCACTATCGCCCGGTGATAGCAACCCATGAGTTCTGTTTTACAGTTTTTGGCGTGGTACAAACCTCCCCTCCTTATAAAAATTTCTTCCCGAAATTTTATTCATCTATAGGAAAACAATACAAAACTATTACAACTCTACTTTACAAAAACAAATCGGGAAATTCATATCGCATGGTTTGCTCAAACTCTCTTGTCAATTCTTCACGGCCACAGTTGTCCCAACGGACTTTGACCATCCTGATTGCTTTGTTTCATTGTTTTCTGACTTTCGTATCCTCAATCTGAATGGGTCTAACCTTCGTCGTCAACCCACTATCGACTGGTACCTGATCTTTAGAGATCACTTGCTTAGGCTCTTGTAAAGCTTTCCGCAGCACCGATATATGAAACACATCGTGCAAACCACTTAGCTCTGCTAAAAGAGCTAATTGATAGGCAGCTTCTCCAATCCGCTCAACCACTTCAAACACACCAAGATACCTCAGAATCAACTTTTTAAAGCGCCGAATCATGGACACGCCTTTGAATGGCTTTATCTTTAGATATACCCATTCGCAAACCACAAACTCCATGTTTCGGTGCTTGACATTGTAGTACTTTGCCTGCCTATCCCGGGCTACCAATAGCCGCTCTCGTATAACACGTATAGTCAAATTTGAATCTACAACCTCTTTACGCTTATTCAACTTTGAATCACATGTTTCCGCCCATGCTAAAGTAGTACGACACTTCCTACCGTATAAAGCTTCGAAGGGCTCCATCTGAATGCTAGCTTGATAGCCATTATTATAAGCGAACTCGATCATATAGAGATGGTCCTCCCACCTCTTTCCGAAATCCAAGGCACATATCCAGAGCATATACTCCATTGTTCTGTTAGTCCTCTTGGTCTGAACATCCGTTTGTGGATGAAAGGTCGTACTAAACTTCAATTGAGTACCACACAACTGGTGGATTAACCTCTAATCATTCAAAGTAAAGGGCCCATCTCGGTCATTGATGATGCTATGGGGCACACCGTACAAACGTACTTTATTGTCAATATACAACTTTGCCAATTTTTCAACTGAATTCTCTTTCTTGTTCGGTATGAAGTGCGATACCTTTGCCAATCGGTCAATGATCACCCACACGACATCATTACCGCTCTGCAATCTCGACAACCCATGCACGGAATCCATAGAGATATCATCGAACTTACACACCAGAATTGGTAACGACTTCATGAAACCTCCAGGCTTCTAACATTCCGCTTTTATTAAAGAGCAAGTCTGGCACTTCGCCATGTAAAGAGCTATGCCCTTCTTTAAACCCGTCCACCAGAATAGCTTTTTCATGTCCTTGTACATCTTTGTGCTCCGTGGGTGGATTGAGTATTTCGTGAAATGTGCCTTATACATCAACTCCTCCCATAGTTTACCCACATTCGGGACGCACAAACGACCGTCTTTTCTCAAAAGACTGTCTTTCAAGGAGAATTGAGAATTTGACCCATCCGTACCATAGCGCTTCATACTCTCATCGAGCTCCATTGCTCGTCAAATCCTGTACGCAAGGTCATATTGTACCCGCGTCCAGTTCAAACACGCATTTGTAGTGTTATTCTTGTCAACACAAAAAATATCTAAGGCCTCTAACTCTTGGATCAGATGCTCATCATGCATCTGCAACCAACTTTCCTGTATTGGAGTCCTTTGACTCAAGGCATTTGAGACCACATTTCCCTTCCCGGGAGTGTAATGTATCTGGAAGGTGTAGTCCCCGAGTGTCACAACCCAAATTTTCTCCGCATTTAAATGATATATCAGAGTAAGAGAAAACACGCGCCATGATGCCACACCGTGTATGGGATAACTGCATGTGATTAAGAAAGAACTCGAACCTAACACTTTATATGCAATTCTCAAGTTATTAAGAAGAAAACATGTTTTAGTTAAGTTTGACGTCCGTATCCCTCGGCTCGGTGGATCAACTAGTCCACGAGTAAAAATATGAATATACGCCGCGAAAAATACTTTGTTTATATAGATTGACATCCTACATGAGTATAAACATTCAAACAGGACAACTCATAATATTCATACTTCTAGATTTAATACTAATATAGAAAGAGCCTTTTTACATAGTTAAAATAAATTAACTTGGCTTGAAATATGCTATGAATGAGGTAGTCATAATGATACTTTTGTACTTAAAATTACTAACATGCATCATAACATAAAACCTTCCCAGAGAGCAAGTAACCCAACAAATCATCAAAAAAAAATAGGCTTAGCAGCTAGCAAGTAACTTAACATTCTACCAAATCTCCAGTGGGCGTCAAAAACTTGACACGAACCCACCAAAAAGGCACATATGTCTGAACTAAAAACAATAAAACTACATCATGACGGTGAGGACATGATAACTGCAACAGCTATAGAACACCATCAACTACCAACCCAAGCTGCTCAACCGGCTACTGCTCCGAGCTTGAGGCATTCAAAAAAAAAGAATACCTCTGCAAGAATATACAAGTGGCAATCAAAGATCATTAGTAACAATAATCAAAGAGACAAAAAGGTTACCAACCCTTATTAAAGAAAAGCTGTACAATCGCAGCGAAAAGTCATACTTTAATAGGCAGAGAAGAATTCTTAAATAGAGTAATAAGAAAGGGTGCACCAAGTGCAAAATGAAGCCAAGCTTCTATAAAATCTACAAGTGTATGCATAAGAACATATGTGCATATATGTATATATAAACAACAAAGACTGATCAGCTCAAAACACGTGAATCACTAACACGGGTAAAAAAATGGTACTAAGTTGGGGACCACATTTTCCAACACCAACCTTCAGACCAAACATCTCAAAAAGGTGCTGTGGTGGTGGCCACATTATCCAACACAATCCAATAACCCATAAGAAGAGAAGAAAACCCACCAGGTGTTATGATTCACAAACTGGTACTGAGGTGGTGGTCCTTTATCTACTACCAACCCAAGCCGCAAATAATCATAAATTATATTAATAAATAACACAAAAAACCCAAGGCTTATCATCAGATTTTCATGACGATGTAAAGGGAAGAAAACTAGATGTTACTAAGGTAAACTCGACGAATATGACTTGACAAACTCAAATTCACTCGACGGACATATCAAAATTGCCAAAACACAAGCTCTGAGATCACTCGATGCCAAAACACAGGCTCTGAGTTCACTCGACACCTAAACAAAGGCTCTGAATTCACCCGACACCTAAACAAAGGCTATGAATTCACTCGATGCCTAAACAAAGGCTCTGAATTCACTCGATGCCTGAACAAAGGCTCTGAATTCACTCTACGCTTGGAAAGATGCAGTTAAAGCACTCGACGCCTAGCTGCTTCACTCAACGCTCTCGACGCCAATGACCAAACTCAAGGCTCTCGACGCCAAAGTATCTTGAATCGAAGCCAAGCCTGATTCAGTCAAGACACTCAACGCTAAGGTAGATTCACTCAACGCACTCGATGCCAAAGTATATTCACTCGACACCAAGCCTGATTCAGTCAATGCACTCAATTACAAGGCAGATCCACACAACGTACTCTACGCCAAAGCATATTCCCTCGACGCTAAGCTTGATTCAGTCAACGCACTCAGCGCCAAGGCAAATCCACTCGATGCCAATGCATATTCACTCGACACCATGCTTGGTTCAATCAACGCACTCAATGCCAAGGCGGATCAAATCAACGCACTTAACTCCTAGTTGAGTCCTATCCCTGCTAGAAACTTTCTTACCCAAACACAGGTTAATTAGACTCATAGATTTTTGACAACAGCTAAACTTAGACAATGAATAAGTTCCAGAAATTAAGAGAAAGGGAGGGGTATACAAGTAAAGGGCCCAAACATAGGTGAAAAACTCTACAACAACACACCAAGGAGAAAGAAAAGAAATCTTATTGTTATGCTATCCAAGATACAGCCAGGAGTAGACCAAAATTCCGAGGAGGAAACATAAAAAATATAAGAGGCTAGGCAAGGGAGAAAACCACCACTTGCCTCAAGATCTATAGAAATCCAGCCTCACGAGCGCTCCGCTCCAATGATCGGATGCTAGAACTCTTAGGCAACGATTCCTGAAACCTTACAGGGCAAACGAGAGTCAAGGTCAAAAACCATAATGCCAAAAGTCCAAGAAAACAAAATTACCTACCACCAACACGTAGATCTCAGTGAGAGAATTTCGTATCTACCCTCGGTCGACGATTTCGAGCACTGACACTCCTACAAGCGGCGGCTGAAAGCTTTGCGAAACTCGTCGCCTCCTTTTTTCCGCGTTCTCGGTCTGATGGCTTAGGGAAGAAGATAATGAATATGGATCGGCCTTGAGTCTTTATATATATATAATATAATATTACCTATAATATATTATATATTATAGACATATAATATAATGTATAATATACTATCTATTAAATACATATAATATAATATATACATATGATATAATATAATATAATTATTAATAATGAAATGTCCAAATGACCCAAAAACTCGAATCAACTCGGATTTCCATGAAAATACCAGTACCATAAAACCAACGGAGAAGTCAAAATTAAGATTCGACAAACCAAACTCGGGTAAAAATTCCCCAAAGTCAAAACACCAAATATCCCTAAAATGCTCCACCAAGTTCCAAAATAAACCCGGTTAGCAAGGGATATTTCAAAAACACATTGGAAATTAGCCAAGCTAATATTATAAGTCAAAACCTCGAATACTAATGTGCAAATGTCTTGCTCCAGCAATGGTACCCGTCAACTACGCATCAACATAATGCCCTGACGTCAAAAATATGCCACTAAAGAAATTAAAATAAACATCGGAAAATCAAGGGTGTTACAACCACTCCTCCTAAAAATAAGTTTCGTCCCGAAACTTGATATGAAAAAATATCAAAACTACTACTCAAAAGGAAATAACCAAAGGTTATCACAAAGAAATACTTACCAACAGAACTAGGAGAATAGATGAGGATGAGCCTCCCTCATAGCTGACTCCAACTCCCAAGTTGTGCTCTCCATGTCTTGATTTTGCCAAAGAACCTTGACCTTGGGTATTGTCTTCCTTCTCAATACCCGATCCTGAGTATCCAGAATACGAACAAGCACCTCAACAAAAGAAAGATTAGGCTACAACTGGGGCACCAAATCGAGAAAATGCCGGTCACTAAGCACACATTTTCGTAACTGGCTCACATGAAACACATCATGCACACCAGGGAAATTTGTGGGCAAATCCAGCCTATAAGTTGACACTCCGATGCATTCAACAACTAGGAAAGGTGTAACATCCCATTTCCATCTAGATCCCTAGGAGTGGTTTTGTCATGACTAGGTCATGACAAAACCCTAAGAAGCCCAAGAAGACCAAGTGAGCTTAGGCATGAAGGTGGAGATCACCATGGTCTGCAAATAGTAGAATTCTAAACACTAGTTTAGGATGACTATAGGGCTTCACCATGACTCCATGACCCCACCACAATATCCCTAAACTATTGGAAGGTCCATTAGAGCCCTAAGGGTCCATTGGAATCAACCCAGGGTAGCCAAGTTGACCTAGGATCATCCTAGGCCTAAAATGGGCAAGGTGCCCTAACTAAGGGCAATGTGTCCCTAATGTGCCCAACCAACCATACCTAGGTCTTCCCAGACCTAGGGTGAAGTCAATGGGTCACCAAAGACCCATTGGGGTCAATCAAAGAGGCTAAGTTGACCCAAGTTAACCTAAGCCCTAAAATGGTCAAAGTGCCCTAGCCAAGGGACAAGTGACCTTCAGGGTGCAAAGTTAACCCTAAACAACCCTTCCTTTACCTTAGGGGAAGCCAAGGGGTCACCAGTGACCCCTTGGGGTCAACCCAAATGGTCATGTTGACCAAAGTCAACTCTAGCCCTAAAATGGTCAAAGTGCCCTTACTAAGGGTCATGTGACCTCCAAAGTGCCAGGTCAACTCTATCTAGACCTACCTAGACCCTAGGGGAGTCCAATGGGTCACCAAGGACCCATTGGAGTCAACCCAAATGGTCAATTTGACCAAGGTCAACTCAATACTTGAAATAGGTCAAATTAGCCCAAATGGGCTAATTCAAGCTCAAGCCCATTTCCCCCACTTGGGCTAATGATGAGTTGTAAATATACCTATATTTTTGTATTTTAATTATGTCATTTTACTTTATTTTTGTCTTTTTTAGTTTATTTTCTTTAATAAAATGCTTCTTTTTTTGTAAATTTTATACTAACTTAATTTATTTTTGTTTTCTGAAATTTTTCAGAAAAACTGATTTTTTGGCTTGTCACGCCCGTGACCATGCCCGACACAGGCGTGTCCGTCACTCAACGCCATCAGCCAGTCGAAACTCAACGATTCACTGTTCCTTGCTCAACGCCTTGATGCCACGCCCGTGTCAAAGCTCGTCACGCCCGTGTCGATGTCGGCACTCAACTCTTCGTCAACTGTCAACGCTGCCGACATCGAGCTGCCAGCTGTCCGTGTCACGCCCCCCTTACACGCCCGTGACATTTGTGTCACGCCCGTGTCCGCCATGTGGACCGCCCCGAAGTCAAAGCTTGCGTCAAATCCCCAGATCTAGCTCCCCGTCACGCCCTAGTCACGCCCGTGACTGACACGCGTCACGCCCGTGACCTGGGGCGTGACCGCCACGTTTTCAGCCGAAGTCAAACTCCAGTCAAATCACCCGATCAGCTCATGAATAGTAGTGATACGCCCCCCTGTCACGCCCGTGACCTAGGGCATGTCACTCCCGAATTTTTGCCTATAAATACAAGCTTCTAGGAAGCTTTTCTTGTCTCCTTTTTTGGCCACTTTGCTAAGGTGTTGTGCTGCCCATTTGGATCCAAATGTTATGTAAGAGAATTTCTCCCCCTCCCTTAGTTTGTAATAGCTTTTTATTTAATAAAAATAGTTTATTTTCTCTCTTGCTTAGCATGAATCTCATTTGGAAGCGCCCTATCTTTGTAATTTTTCGTTCCTTTTTTTGTTCTTTTCATGTTTTATCTTTTTCAGCTTTATAACTCAGTTTAGTTTAGGATTTTATCGCATTTACTAGCCGTTACGCTGCCCATTTTATTTTTATTTTCCGCACCCGTTTAGCTTTAGTTTATTTTTATTTTCACTTTTTATGCATTTCTACCGCATTCTAGCGGTAGAAATGCACTTGTTTTAATTTTTCGCCAACTTCCATTTTGCGTTTATTTGCAAAACTTTTCGCTCCGTTTAATTTTTATTTTCTCTTTTTATGCATTTCTACCGCATTCTAGCGGTAGAAATGCAGTCGTTTTAATTTTCCGAGCACTTAGCTTTTCATTTTAATTTTCAAAACTTTTTGTCCGGTTAATTTTTATTTTCACTTTTTATACATTTCTACCGCATTCTAGCGGTAGAAATGCAGTTGTTTTAATTTTTCAGTCACTTTGCTTTTTCTTATTTTTGCAAGTGTGTGTGCGTGAATGAGTTAGATTTTATAGCTTTATTTCAATTTCTGTAGAGTGTGTACGTATACATCTATTTCCGCCTACTCGTTAAGAGTTAAATGGCGCTCATCTTTCATTTTCCGCCCACTCGTTTGAGTGGGACTTGTCTTTTTACTGCTTTCATTTTCTTCCTACTCACTTGAGTAGGAAAACTTTGTGTGTGTGCATGGGTTTACTTTTCTGTAGAGTGCGTGTGTGTGTTTCACTTTTCTGTAGAGTGCGTGTGTGTGTTTTACTTTCCTGTAGAGTGTGTGCGTGTATGAGATTAATTTACCCCCGCCCACTCATTTGAGCTGGGATTCGCATTTACTGCTTTCTTCAGTCCTACTCGTTTGAGTAGGACTTGCAATTTTCAGCTTTCTTTACTGCTTTCTTACTGCTTTCTTTACAGCTTTCTTTTCTGCTTTCTAGCGTAAGTGTTCCCATTCCGATGAGTGGCTAACCGCCCTTAGCCCTCAATATCGAAGAGCATTGGGACAGATAAAGTAGCTTTAAATAATTAAAGGTCCTGTTTTCTATTTAATTAAATTTCTTAAGGTTTGCCCCGGGTTAACGACGCGTAGGACCGCATATCGATGTGCGGGCTCTATTTCCGTTATCCATACGCAACGCCGAGAGGCCGCACGTATGGATCGATCACCCTTGGGTAAAGAGAGCTTCGCGCTAACCCTCGAGAGAGGAGGCGCGTGACTCTACCGGATTGGGTTCCCCACCCAATAGTGGGGTTCTCAGCGTAATGCAGGCGTTAAGAGGAATCCTTCGTCGGTCTAGCGATCGGTCGAATAGCCTTAGCGTTCAGGTGAGCGATATCCCTAGACCAAGGTGAGCTCATATCTAAGGAACCTCCACGGCCGAGTCTCCGCATTAATTAATTTGAAAATTAGGATCTCTTTTTATTAAAAGTTATTTTAGTTCAAATTCTCTTTTGATATCGTCACGCCGAGTTCTTCGTCGGCCTTCTGCACTTTATTTCTTGCTTTCATTTTCTGTATTATTTTTATTTTTATGTTCGCCATTTCATTTTTTATATAATCCACCTAAAATATTATCGGTAGAATAATAGGCTTTCAGGGAAAGAGTAGATATAGCTAAGCCAGCCCCGAGAACAATACGATCCCGATATTCTGCATCGGAATATCCTGTACTACACGCGATAGGTGCACTTGCCTCCCTCTCGTTTAAACTCGATTTCTAATAAAACAAAAACGCTCTTCTTTTTCTTTATAAAATATAATCCCACTCATCTTAAAATAAAATAGAAAAGAAACCTGCGCGTTTTAACCATCAAGTTTTTGGCGCCGTTGCCGGGGAACATTTCGACTTACTATTTTGAATTCCTGAAACCTATTAATTGTACCCTTTATTTCTATTAATATATATAAAAAAAAAGGGCCACCAAAAAAAATTATAATAATAATAATAGTAATATCAATATTAAATAATAATAATAAATACCTAAAAAAAATCTAAAAATAAAAAAAATTAAAAACTTTAAAACTAAAAAAAAAAAATGAGAAAACTTGAAACTTTAAAAAATTCAGAAAACTAAAAACTTAAAAAAAATAAAAACTTAAAAATTTTTTTAAAAAAATAAACTTAAAAACTTATAAAACTTAAAAATTTAAAAACTTTAAAAAATGATGATGAATTTTTTTTTTCTTTTCATCCAAAAATTCGAAGTAAAAAAAAAACATATTTTTCATTTTTATTTTATTTTCCTTTAACTTATTTTCATTTTTTTATTATTTATTTTTATTTTAAAAAAATCAAAACCCACAAAAAAAAACATAAACATAAACTTAAAACTCTAAAAAAAATTCAAAAAACTAAGCAAAAAATATATCAAACACAAAAAAATTATTTATATATCTATTTTGTCATTTCGGCGCGCTTCACAATTGTGAGCGCTAGGGGATCGCGTATTCGTCGCACATTTATCACACTCTCTTACCCCTCGCACCCCCTATCACCCGCACACTTTTTGCCGAACTTATATTTTTCTTTTTTCTGTTTTATTTTTTCTGCTTTTACTTTAACTTTTGCAGGTCTTAATTTAACGGGCTTCCCCGAACGCAGTTTAAGGAAGAATTTCTAAACCCCTATTTTTATTTGTTTTTTGTACATAAATACTCTTTATATATAGATATATATATATATATATATATATATATATATATCCTGTTTCTCATACTTAGTGCAATATTGGGGGCAATGTTGGACTTAAGTATGGGGGTGTTTCTTATTTTTTGTGCCCTTTTATTTCCCGCACTTAATAAAAAAAACTTAAAAACATTACAAAATTAAAAACTTCAAAAAAATTTTCATGCTTTAATAATAATAATAAATAAAATATTTTCAAAAAAATGAAACATCGCTCCGCGACGTTCGACTCATCGAACCAACCACAGAGAAGAGTCTGTTCGCGGACGATCCTTTTTCTACTTTGTAAATATTTTGTAAATATTCTTGTCTATTTCAACTTCTCTTTCCTATCTTCTCTCTCCTATCTCGTAAAAATTCTCTCCCTTTTCTTGTAAACATTTCTGTAAATCCAAAAATTCAAAAAAATCTATATAACTCAACAAACTCAAAAAAAAATTTGCATAACCTTTAAAAAATTCCAAAAAAATGATAATAACCCCAAAATTTAAAAAAAATTAGAAAAACTCATAAAAATCAAAAAAATTATTTTGTAGTAAATAATTCAAAAACCTCATTTCTTAACCTCTTTGCTCTCCAAAATAATCGTTTCGAGTTTATTTATAAGCGAATTTTAATTAATTCTTTATTTACTATTCGTTTATTAATTGTAGCTCGATAGACTTAAATTTCTGGGGTTAAGATTTTAAAGAATTTTTTATGGCTTTTTCTTATTATAGGGAACTTGTTTTTCTCACCATCACTCCTAATTTTTTGAAATTAAGCACATTTTTATATTAGAAAATAACATTCATGGATTTTACATTATTTCTACTTATACTTTTAGAAACGTAGGAACGTTCAAATTAAAGTGGTTGCTCTCGAAATTTTTTATTAAACTCTAGCTTTCTTTTAGAAACTAAACCATCCACCTTTTTTTCATGCCCTAATCAGTATGATTCCCCACTCACCCTTAAAAGATCTTATGTCAATGGTGATAAGATTTCGTCCCGCAAACATAGGCGCCCAATAATTAAAAAGATTATATGCTACGGAGTAAGAGGATAAAATTCATTACTCCTATACATATGCATTGGGTTTATTTATATTTATGAAGAAAAAATGTTAGGAAAATAAGATTTCATTTTCCTAATAATCCAAAAAGAAAAAATGTGGAGGTTCGAGAAAAAAAAATTACCTCGCCTCAAAAATCAAAGCCCTCTTCATAACCGTCAATCCACTTAGCCAATTTTCATGATTCTAGAATTAATTTAAATCTTTTTGAGAGCATAATTTTTAAATTGAATTATTTCCTATTAATTTCTTTTCAGCGAAAGTTTTTTCGATAATTCCAATCCATTTTTGTTAGACTAACAAAAATAATTTTCACTTTCTTTTTTCCATTTAGAAGTATTTTTTTGAAACAGTTCCTCTATTTATAATACTTTCATAATTTAGGATTTAATTCCGAAACCCTGGAAATTCATTTTGATCTTTCTTACAATTAACTTAAGCGTTAGATGAATTTAGGATTCTTTTTTATTCCTTATAGGTTCATCTCCAACTTTTGCTCTGGAATAGCAAAAACTTAAGTATGGGGGTATTTGATGAGTTGTAAATATGCCTATATTTTTGTATTTTAATTATGTCATTTTACTTTATTTTTGTCTTTTTTAGTTTATTTTCTTTAATAAAATGTTTCTTTTTTTTGTAAATTTTATGCTAACTTAATTTATTTTTGTTTTCTGAAATTTTTCAGAAAAACTGATTTTTTGGCTTGTCACGCCCGTGACCATGCCCGACACGGGCGTGTCCGGCACTCAACGCCATCAGCCAGTCGAAACTCAATGATTCACTGTTCCTCGCTCAACGCCTTGATGTCACGCCCGTGTCAAAGCTCGTCACGCCCGTGTCGATGTCGGCACTCAACTCTTCGTCAACTGTCAACGCTGCCGACATCGAGCTGCCAGCTGTCCGTGTCTCGCCCCCCTTACACGCCCGTGACATTTGTGTCACGCCCGTGTCCGCCACGTGGACCGCCCCGAAGTCAAAGCTTGCGTCAAATCCCTAGATCTAGCTCCCCGTCACGCCCTAGTCACGCCCGTGATTGACACGCGTCACGCCCGTGACCTGGGGCGTGACCGCCACATTTTCAGCTGAAGTCAAACTCCAGTCAAATCACCCGATCAGCTCATGAATAGTAGTGACATGCCCCCCTGTCACGCCCGTGACCTAGGGCGTGTCACTCCCGAATTTTTGCCTATAAATACAAGCTTCCAGGAAGCTTTTCTTGTCTCCTTTTTTGGCCACTATGCTAAGGTGTTGTGCTGCCCATTTGGATCCAAATGTTATGTAAGAGAATTTCTCCCCCCTCCCTTAGTTTGTAATAGCTTTTTATTTAATAAAAATAGTTTATTTTCTCTCTTGCTTAGCATGAATCTCATTTGGAAGCGCCCTATCTTTGTAATTTTTCGTTCCCTTTTTTGTTCTTTTCATGTTTTATCTTTTTCAGCTTTATATGTAACACCCCTATCCGTCACATAGCATATAGCAGTAGGTCCGGCCGGGGCCCGACGCCATATACTACGGACAGACCGGTTGGTTACGCGTTGAAACCATTCAACCAATCATGTCGTCCTACACAACATCTAGCGGAAGCAAATTATTAAGTTGCAAAAGAAAATAAGAACCCTGCTACAAAGCATGAATGTCCACTACCAACTCAGGAATGTAATCATACACAAAAGAGAACTGGCCTTAAGGCCTTACATTGTTCACCTAACAAAATAGTGTTTTCCAAACTTCGGCACGCAGGCCGGCCATACATGAAAACGGGAAAGATACATAAGCAATTAGGCCTTCGAGGGCCGGCCCAGCAACAAGGGCTTTAGCCCGTTATTTCCCGCTCTGCTCCGCAGCACCTGCAAGCCACAAACCACCGCCCGGTGGCAAACAATAGCAACGGTCAGCAATGCTGACCAAATTATAACGATCCCGCTCCCAAAATCGGGGCGGCGATGCTCTTTCCCTGCACTTCATTAGTATAGGCAATGCTATTAATGTGAACACACATCAACACAGGCGTAGGCTCGCACGGCCATACACCCCGTGCACTCAGGGCACATTCTCGGCGAACCGGCCAACGCCACGTCAATTCAAGCCATAGACGTTCCCAATCCACCACCGCCTCTTGAACGGTCGTCCATATGAGCATTTTGCCTTCCTGGCCTTGGTCACGGAAATTTAAGCCATAGACCGCCGAAGACCCTCATCCATGCCAACGGTCCTACCGAACGACATAGACCGGGTACGGTTCCGCTTGACCCGTGCTCATACCGCAACGACAATTTAAGCCATATGCGCAGGTCAAGACTCACCGAGTCCCGTTTCCGCCACAACAATCACATAACCCGGTTATGTTCACGTTGGCTCCCCGGCCACCGTGTTGGCAAAACCCGCCTTTGCCCAGTTTTCCGGGTGCACCTTGGAGGTAATCTCCAAGGCTCCCTGATGCAATCTACCACGTAGAAAACCCGAAAAACACCCAAACACCCGGAGTTTTCCCCGGTTCGTATGCAATGCAACATCACCGATCCGGCTCTACTTGTCTGGATAGGCTTCACACACAATGTCTATGTCCGTTTTCGCATGCGGACTCTACACAAGGGGGACTTCACATATCTACCCCAAGGAACGCTCCAACTCTTCGCTCACTCGCGAGAGCGGGCTTCCTATGCAAAGGAAAAGAGGGCTTCACATGCCCAAGGATGAGAAATCGTTACCCTTGCATTCTTCCGCGGCGCCATCAAAAACTACACGGTTGGAAAGCACCGCAACGGCGTCGCCTCCGCGAATCTGGACTCGGATCGCGATTCGGGGCTCCGAAGCTCTTCCGGCGGCCGGATCTAGCCCTTCTTCCTCCTCCTTGCTCTCTCCTCTCTCTAGCTTTTAGAAAGAGAACCACTCAAGAGAAATGAGGGTTTCTAAACCCTATTCCCGGCTAAAACCTCCCAGGAGCAGCCCCCCACCGTGGGATCCAAAGCCAAGGAAATGAACGGCCACGATTAAGCCCTAAATTATAAAATCTGGGCCGAACACGGGTTGGCACACGGCCGTGTGCCTGGCCGTGTAGCTCATTCGCCGTCTCGATCCAGATTGAAAACCAGCACACGGCGTGTGACACGGCCGCCGACACGCCCGTGTCGCCTGCGACACGCCCGTGTCGGGACCCGTGTCACGCCCCCCGTGTGCAATAAATCGACACCTTGCAGTCAGAGTGGTACACGGCTTGGTGACACGGCATGGGACACGCCCGTGTCACATCTGACACGCCCGTGTCTGTGCCCGTGTCACGGCCCGTGTACCACTTCGACGATTTCCTTGAGTGACACGGCCTGGGACACGCCCGTGTCCTAGGCCGTGTCCCTCCACACGACCAACGTCGACCAACACTGGTCGACTACACGGCCAATTCGACGATTCGAGCTCGACACGCCCGACACGGTCTCCGACACCCCCGTGTCGGGGGCCGTGTCACCTGCACCAAAAATCTAACTTGGCCAAAAACGATCCCCGCCGCTCCTACGACAAATTGGGGTGTTACAATTCTACCCCCCTTAAAGAATTTCGTCCACAAAATTAATAAAGGAAAACAGGACTTCACGTAAAACAGTACCTGAGCGGAATAGTTCCGGGTACTCCTCGAGCATAGTCTGCTCCCGTTCCCAAGAGAGCTCCTCACGCCCGCAGTTATCCCAACGGACCTTAACCATCTGGATCTCCTTGTTACGAAGCCTCTTGACCTCAACATCTTCAATGCGGACGGGCTTGACCCTTGTCGTCAACCCTTCGTCCACCGGCACTTGGTCAACCGCGATCACCTGCGAAGGCTCTTGCACCGCCTTCCGCAACACAGAAATGTGGAATACATCATGTAATCCACTCAACTCCACCGATAGCTTCAAACGGTATGCAGCTTCGCCGACTCGCTTCAGAACCTCAAAAGGTCCAAGGTATCTTGGGCTCAGCTTCTTCAAGCGTCTCACCCGCGAAACCCCCTTGAACGTCTTCACTTTCAGGTATACCCAATCGCCTACCGCGAACTCCACGTTCCGGTGCTTGGCATTGTAATACTTCGCCTGCTGGTCCTGAGCGATCAACAAGCGCTCCCGAATGATCCGTACTAACGAGGTAGCACTCTCCACCTCCCGTTTCTTGTACAACCTTGCCTCACCCGCTTCAAGCCACGATAACGGCGTGCGACACTTCCTACCATACAGGGCCTCGAAGGGCGCCATTTGTATACTCGCTTGGTAGCTGTTGTTGTACGCGAACTCCACCAAATAAAGGTGGTCTTCCCAATGCTTCCCGAAGTCTAGAACACACATGCGGAGCATGTCCTCCATCGTTCTATTGACCCTCTCGGTCTGCCCATCCGTCTGCGGATGGAAAGCTGTGCTGAACTTTAACTTTGTTCCCAGCATCTGCTGCACCAACCTCCAATCATTTGACGTGAACCACCCATCGCGATCACTCACAATGCTACGGGGCACACCATGCAGCCTAACAATATTGTCGACATACAACTTTGCCAATTTCTCCACTGGATCATCCTTCCTATGCGGATTGAAATGCGACACCTTGGTTAGTCGATCTACGATCACCCAGATGGCGTCGTTCCCCTTCTGCGACCTTGGCAACCCGTGCACAAAGTCCATCGATATATCATCGAATTTCCACTCCGGTATAGGCAAGGACTTCAGAAATCCTCCTGGCTTTTGGCACTCCGCCTTCACCAAGGCGCACGTTTGGCATTTAGCCACGTACAATGCCACATCTTTCTTAAGCCCCGGCCACCAAAACAGCTTCTTGAGATCACGATACATCTTCGTGCTCCCTGGGTGGATTGAGTACTTGGTATGATGAGCCTCGTACATCAACTCTGCCCGGAGGTTATGTAACGCCCCCGAATTTTCGATGATTTATTTTAAATCCTTTTTCGACGTTACGTTGACGTTTTCCGTCTCGAGCCGTTGTTAGAGTACCTCGTTAGGTGTTCTTAGAGGTTTAGCCTGTTTGCGGGTTTCCCCAGCTAGCCGGTGTCCGTTTTGGAGACCCGGTTGAGCCCTTCAGGGAATTCTCGCGTTGGGCTTCGGGCGTGGTTAACTCGAGTTTTGTTCGTCGGAAGTCGTTTTTGACTTCGCCGTTGTTCTCGTAGCCCGGGTTTTTAGCTACAGTGCGAATTTGGTCGGAATCCGAGAACGTCGCATAATCGCGTCGTTTTGGCGGTCGCTAGTTAGCGAGCCGTCATTTTATGGTGGCATATATATTTATTTACGCGTGAGTAGCGTGGCGCGTAATTTATGCGTGCCGGTATTTATATTAGTGGGCGTGTATGTACGTGCGGAGTAAGAAAATTTACGCGTGCGTGTCGGCGTTTGTGTAGTATGTATATATATATATATGGGTGTTAGTATGTATATACATATGTGTGTTAGTGTGTAATTTAGTTATATTAGTTAATAATTATATAAGGTATAATATATAATTAAGTGATAATGGTTATTAATTATATTAATTATAATTTATATAATAAAGTATAAGAAATTAACCTCCCCCTCCCCCTTAATAAACATCAAAACCGGCCCCCCCCTTTAAAAAAAAAAAAACGCAGCTTTCTTCCCCCCCTCCTGTGCGAGCCCGAGCCGGCGAAACGCCCTAGCCGACCCCCCTTCCGCCGCCCGCCGCCGGCAGCCCCGACCCCCTCCTTCCGATCCGAGCCCGGATCCGTGTTCCCCTCGCCGAGAGCTTCGATCCTAGGTATGCTATTGAACCTTTCCCCTATGATTTTCTTTGGATTTCCATTTGGGTTTTGGAGTTCTCTTGGGTATTTTCTTCTTCTTTTTTTGATTAGATGTTGTGTAGGTTGTGGATTTGGTGATTTTGGGAGCTTCCGGAATTTTTGGGCGTCCGCCATAGCGCCGTTGTGCTGGCGAAATTTTTGGTGATTTAGCAAGGCAAGTGTTTCTCCCCTTTTCGCCGTTTGGCCTATTTGTCTCTCAATTTTCTTGCTAATTACTCTAATTTCATGCTTTTACGCCACGAATCTGAACGTTCCTAACCCTTATCCCCATTGGAAACCGCGTTAAAAATTTAGGCTTTTACCCTCCCGCTAGTAGATTCCCGTTCTAGGACGGCGTCGCGGTAGATGTTTAGCGTAGGTGTGGGTTAGCCTAGAGTTGGGTTTATGTTTAGGTCTAGGTGTATGTTTAGGGTGTTGGGATTTTCCTATTTGCCTTATTTGAGGCGTTTAGGTGTGAATTGTGCACGCACGGTCTATGGACGTGCGTCTAGTAATCGTGTGACCCAATGTCGGTGCTCGTACGCTAGGCTTAGGATCGAGTGAGTGTACTCACTCGCAGCGGCGTTGCGTAATCGCAACGACTAATCCCTTAGCGTTGATTTCTCCCCGAGTGTTTTGCTCGTGTATCGAGAGTCCCTTGTCGGCTGTTACCTTTCGAAGGCCGAATCGTGGGTTGTGGTCAGTAGTGGTGGTGGATGGCTCTTTTATGGGTTGTGTGGCGTGATGTAGCCTTGACCACACTCTTTACCTTGACCCGAGTAGTTTTCTGGGCAAGTGAGTGATGGGTCTTTTGTGCCTTCACGTGTCAACCCTTGAGCAATTTGTTGACTTGGAATTAGTGGTTGGGCGATTTGGAACGCCTCCAACCTGATTCCCAGTTTCTTGTTTTTGCTACTGCCGCCTCTCACAGTTTAGGGTGTTAGGCGTTTCTTCCGTAGGTGTTGCAGCATTTTGGCATCATGGCCATGTTGACTCTGCAGGTTTTTAGGCAGAGTAGTTGCTGTTTACCCGCACTTGGTGCAGGTTTGCTTTTCGCCCTTCCTAGGGCATTGTTGTTTTACTCTAGTTGTACTCCCTTTACTTCACTTTACCTGTTTCTACCTTACTTTCCTTTTTAGCACTTGCATTCCTTTTTCCTTGCTCTGAGGTGTTCTACTTTTCTGAATGCCTCAGGTTCAGGACAGTAGCCAGTAGGTGGCTTGCTGTGGTGCTGTTGGAGGTTTCCTTTCTGTTGGCTGTTGAGACTCTCTTGAGTCTTAGTGAGGTAGTTTTACTGTTTTCTTACAGACATGTGTACTTGCCAGTGGGTTAGTGTCGTATGTGACGCCCCTGGTAGTTTTTACCTTTGCACTAGATATGTTTACTTTTACTGCTACCCTGTTTTTTGGGGACTTAGTTACTTGCTCTGGGAAGTTTTATGCTAGGTTGCTAGTTACTTTAAAAACTATAAAAGTAAAAACTATATTATGTATATAAAGCATGATCAGCATGATTTTTTTTAAAAAAGAACTCACTTAACGTACTTTCTTGTTTGCGTATAACAAATGATTTTCCTATATATGTATAAATTAAACTAGAGTTTTGGTTCAGCGTAAGGGTCCTTCGGGATCACTTATGCGCTCATTTAGGATGTTGGCATAAATGAAGTATTTTCCGCTACGTATAAAAATCTGTTTTGAAACCGTGGACTCTTTGGTCCACTGAGCCGAGGGATACGGCCCATAAATAAATCAAGTTTTTTTTTATAATCAATAAAGTCATGATTTGAAAGGATTTGGAGTGTCGCCTGAACGTCGGCAGTTATCCCCTGCTCGACGTGGCATCACAGCGCGTAGATTTTCTCTTACTCTGATTTAATAAATAGTGAGAAAAATGCGGGTTGTGACAGTTGGTATCAGAGGGAGGTTGCTTGACAATTGGTCGGGCAACCTTCCTTTGTTTGTGTTAGAGGTTTAGAGTCATATCATACACACACCGACATGTCATCGGCACGTTTTGGCTGAAGCACGAACACTGCACTACACGCATAAGCATAACATGAAGTATACGGGGCATATTATGTATTTTACGATACATAATATGTGGTTGTATATGGATCCACCATAGGGGCAACATGCGAGGGTTATGTATTATGGGGTGCATAACCTCACCGCATGGATGCGACTAGCACGTTTTCTTTTTTAGTTGCATGAGAATGTTATGTATTATGGGATGCATAACATTTTCATGTGTACTCCGCCATGGCATGCACTAGGGCCTTTTTAGAATGCATAGCATAATCATGCATAGCATAACATTACATAAGCACAACGCGCCAAGCCAAGACTTGCAGGATGACATGTGTACACACATAGTTTTGAGTCAAAAAGAATATAAATTCATGCATTACCGATCTAGGCACAAGTGTCAGTGATGGTGGTGAACCATCTTAGGCTAAGCATATCATTTCCTTTGTAAATAAATAAAATAAAATCCCAGAGCAAATATAGCAGTAGAAGATCATATTTATGTACATATTGTCTGTACGTGTCTGTTGTTCGTTCTAGTAGTTAAAGTGCGTTCTAATAATTGTGATGTTTGTTTCTTTTAGGATGCCGCCGAAGCGTAGAGTGACGAGGTCGACTCCCCAGTCTGAGGGTGAGTCCTCCGGTGCTCAAAGTGATGCGTTGGTGGAAAGCCTGAGGCAGAGTAACGAGGCCTTATCAAGGCAGGTGGTGGAGTTGCAGGCCCAGATGCAGTCCTTTTTATCCGGAGCGGCGGGTCAGACTCCGGGAGTTCAGGACCCCGCCGTGGGTACAGCTGTCCTAGCCCCTCCTGCCCCTCCTGCTCCTCTCGTGCCTCCAGTGGTGGTGCCCCCGGGATGGCTTTCATCTCCCAGTTTCAGCGGCTGCGACCTCCTACCTACGATGGTAAGGCGGACTTTATGGTACTGGATGACTGGATGATCACCATGGAGGAGATGTTCCATTACTCTGGGGTGACTGAGGACCAGAAGGTGATGTTAGCCGCCTATCAGCTGAAGGGGCTAGCGAAGAGCTGGTGGATGCGAGAGAAGGAAGGCATGGTGGGAGGATGTACTTGGGCATCCTTCAAAGAGATCCTGATGAGGAAGTTTCTACCGTCAGTAGAGCGAGACAGGCTGATGAATGACTTTATTCATCTGAAGCAGAGGCAGCTCTCCGTCAGCGATTACGAGATTGAGTTTAGCAAACTCAGTCGCTTTGGTCCTAGCTTGGTGAGCTCCGAGGAGGACAGGGTGAAGCGGTTTCTTGGTGGCCTGAGGAGCGACGTTCAGCAGCTAGCGGTCGCCCACGGAGCGGTGACTTTTGCAGGGGCAGTTGAGGCCGCTTTGAAGGTAGAGGCTATCGAGAACGCGAAGCAGCGTGGGCAGCAGGCGAGAAACGAGAAGAGGAGGTCAGTTGAGGAAAAGGGTCCCCAGGTTCTTGGTGCTGCTTCTGAGAAGAAGAGCAAGGTAGTGTGCAGTTTCTGTGGCCATCCGGGCCACCCAGCTGAGAGGTGCTTCAAGAGGGCAAGGGTCCAGAAGAAGGAGCATGTGCATGCTATCCAGAGTGCTCCGAGGAGGGATGTTCCTTGTCCTGTCTGCAAGCGACCCGGTCACGAGGCTGCTCAGTGCTGGTCCAAGGATCGTGTGTGCTACCAGTGTGGCCAGAAGGGCCATATTAAGTCGAGGTGCCCTCAGGTTCAGTCCGCTCTTCATGCAGTTCCGCTTCAGGCTTTACTTCCGCCTCAGCCGGTGGACAAGGGTAAAGGGAAGCTGAATGTGGTATCTTCAGCGGAGGCTGAGACTTCGACGCAGGTCATTTCAGGTAAACCCCCCCTCGCTTGGCTTTCTCTTTTGTAGCAGTTTTAGTGTTGCTATTGTTTTGTTTGTTGCTTGTGCGTTTATGGTTTTGTTTGTGTATAGGGAAATTTAAGGTAAGGAACCGCTGGGCCCGCGTTCTATTTGACTCAGGTGCTACCCACTCTTTTGTGGCTAGAGCCTTTGTCGAGCGGTGCCAGTGGGTTGTTGATCGTGTTGGTGGTGCCTTTAGCATCAAGTTCCCCTCGGGTGAATCCGTGATATCAGATCAGGGCATTCTGGACTACCCTATTTTGTTGGGGGATTATCTGGCCAAGGCTGATCTGAAAGTGTTGGACTTAGAGGATTTCGATGTCATCCTGGGTATGGACTGGTTGTCCCGATATGATGCAGTGATTCAGTGCAGGGGAAAGCGCTTGGATTTCAGAAAGGACAGCGGTCAGCCCGGGAGTATTTTCGGTGATTCGCGTCGGGACTCTCCGGCGATTTCTGCGGTATGTGCTCAGAGGGTTTTTCCTGCTGGTTGTTTTGCTTGTCTAGTCTCAGTGTTGGGGACTGTTAGCAGTGTGCCGCTTTTGGATGAGATTCCGGTTGCGCGAGAGTTTCCTGACGTGTTTCCTAGCGATCTTCCCGGTCTTCCTCCAGACAGGGATGTGGAGTTCGTGATTGATTTGGAGCCTGGTACGCGTCCGATTGCCAAGGCGCCCTATCGGATGGCCCCGCGAGAGCTGGAAGAGCTTCGTACTCAGCTTGATGAGTTATTGGAGAAGGGCTTCATAAGGCAAAGCTCGTCGCCCTGGGGTGCTCCGGTTCTCTTCGTGAAGAAGAAGGATGGTTCGATGCGCCTTTGTATCGACTATAGAGAGTTGAACAAAGTCACCATCAAGAACAGGTATCCACTGCCCAGAATCGACGATTTATTTGATCAGTTGCGTGGCAGTTCAGTATTTTCGAAGATAGACCTCCGTTCGGGTTACCATCAGCTTAGGATCCGAGAGTCGGATGTTCCACGGACGGCTTTCCGATCGAGGCATGGTCATTTCGAGTTCCTGGTCATGTCTTTTGGGCTGACCAATGCGCCTTCAGCATTTATGGACATGATGAACCGGGTGTTCAAGGACTTTCTGGACAAGTTTGTCGTCGTGTTCATTGACGACGTTTTGATTTATTCTCGGAATGCGGCGGAGCATGATCAGCATTTGCGGTTGGTGTTATCCGCCTTGAGGGATCATCAGTTGTACGCCAAGCTGAGCAAGTGCGAGTTCTGGTTGCCTCAGGTTTCCTTCCTGGGTCATGTGGTGAACAAAGATGGTATTTCAGTGGACCCGGAGAAGATCTCAGCAGTGATGGATTGGAGTAGGCCGAGCACACCCAAGGAGATCAGGAGCTTCTTGGGGTTGGCCGGCTATTATAGGAGATTCGTCGAGGGCTTTTCTACCTTGGCAGCGCCCTTGACAAAGCTGACGCAGAAGCATGCGGCGTTAGTTTGGAGTGATAAGTGCGAGGAGGCCTTTCTGGAGCTAAAGAGCAGGTTATGTTCTGCCCCTGTGTTGACCTTGCCGGCGGAGGGACAGGACTATGACGTTTATGTGGATGCCTCGCACGTTGGACTCGGTGGCGTGTTGATGCAGGGAGGGAAGGTGATCGCTTATGGGTCTCGTCAGTTGAAGATTCATGAGCGGAACTATCCTACGCACGACCTCGAGTTTGCTGCGGTGATTTTTGCCTTGAAGCTGTGGAGACACTTACTTTATGGGGCCCAGTGCAGGATCTTTACCGATCATAAGAGCCTGAAGTACGTGTTCACTCAGAAGGAGCTGAATTTGCGCCAGCGGCGGTGGCTTGAGTATGTTGCTGATTACGATGTTGAGATTCAGTACCATCCGGGCAAGGCCAATGTGGTGGCCGACGCCTTGAGCCGGAAGACGGGGAAGGTCTTCAATCTCACCGCGGATCGCTTAGTGGAGGAGTTTCTATTGATGGATATCACCGCAGGACGCTGTGAGTTGCAGAGCAGTTTGGTAGTGGCAGAGCCGTCATGGATTTCTCTCACCAGATTGCATCAGAAAGAGGATCCGGATTTGTTGCACTTGTACCTCAGAGCTGAGAGGGGAGAGTTGCCAGATTTCTCCATCGACGAGGCGGGTACTTTGAAGTACCGCGGCAGGTTTTGCATCCCCGCAGTTGGAGACATCAGAGTATTAGTTTGCAAAGAGGCTCACGGATCCAGTGTTTCCTACCACCCGGGATCTACGAAGATGTACCATGATCTGAAGCAGATCGCCTGGTGGTATGGGATGAAGGGTGATATAGCTCGTTATGTCTCGGAGTGTTACACTTGCAGGCGGGTGAAGGCCGACCATGGGAGGCCTGGTGGCAAATTGGCACCTTTGGAGATCCCGACTTGGAAGTGGGAAAGCATCTCGATGGATTTCATCACAGGCTTACTGAGATCTCCGAGAGGGTTTGATTCTGTTTGGGTGATCGTGGACCGATTGACGAAGTGTGCGCACTTCGTACCTTATAAGATCGATTACTCGATGAAAAAGATTGCTGAGTTGTATTTGGATGAGGTCGTCAGATTGCACGGCGTTCCAGTTAGCATCGTTTCAGATCGAGACTCTCGGTTTACATCTCGTTTCTGGAGGAGTTTGCAGGAGGGTTTGGGCACTGATTTGAGGTATTCCACAGCTTACCATCCGCAGACCAACGGGCAGACCGAGCGTGTGAATCAGATTGTGGAGGATATGATCCGGTGCTATATTCTTGATCATGGAGGTGCATGGGATGAGCGTTTGCGGCTCATGGAATTTGCCTACAACAACAGCTACCAAGAGAGTCTACAGATGGCTCCCTTCGAGGCGTTGTATGGAAGGCGCTGCAGAACCCCTTTGTTTTGGGCCGAGGCCGGTGAGAGGCCTGTTTTGGGTCCTGATGCACTCGAAGAGATGGAGGTTTCCGTGAAGCTCATTCGGGAGAAGCTTCGAGTTGCTCAGGAGAGGTATGAGAAGAACGCCAATCGGCGTAGGTCCGATTTGGAGTTTTCAGTGGATGATTTGGTCTTCTTGAAGGTGTCTCCGATGGTAGGAGTGAAGAGGTTTGGCAGAAATCGGAAGTTGGATCCGAGATTTGTGGGCCCGTTCAAAATTTTGGAGCGTATTGGTGTGGCTGCTTATAGGCTGGATCTGCCAGCTAGCTTCCCGGGGGTTCATAATGTCTTTCATGTGAGCCAGTTGCGGAAGTGCGTGCGGAGCAGTGGGCAAGTCTTGGACGCTGTGCCCCAGTTGGAGCCAAATCTCTCGTATGTCGAGGTGCCGGTCCGCATTTTGGAAGCTCAAGCTCGAGTGTTGCGGACGAAGTCTATTCCTATGGTGAAGGTTCTTTGGAAGAATCAGGATTTGGAGAGCGCGACTTGGGAGCTAGAGTCGGCTATGAGGGAGGCTCACCCTCATTTGTTCCCCTGAGTTTTCGGGTACGTTTCCTCTCTAGTAGTTGGTTTCTTTCCTTCTGTTGTAGGAGTAGTTTTCGCAAAGTTTCGGGTCGAAACTTTTTGTTAGGGGGAGTGACTGTAACGCCCCCGAATTTTCGATGATTTATTTTAAATCCTTTTTCGGCGTTACGTTGACGTTTTCCGTCTCGAGCCGTTGTTAGAGTACCTCGTTAGGTGTTCTTAGAGGTTTAGCCTGTTTGCGGGTTTCCCCAGCTAGCCGGTGTCCGTTTTGGAGACCCGGTTGAGCCCTTCAGGGAATTCTCGCGTTGGGCTTCGGGCGTGGTTAACTCGAGTTTTGTTCGTCGGAAGTCGTTTTTGACTTCGCCGTTGTTCTCGTAGCCCGGGTTTTTAGCTACAGTGCGAATTTGGTCGGAATCCGAGAACGTCGCATAATCGCGTCGTTTTGGCGGTCGCTAGTTAGCGAGCCGTCATTTTATGGTGGCATATATATTTATTTACGCGTGAGTAGCGTGGCGCGTAATTTATGCGTGCCGGTATTTATATTAGTGGGCGTGTATGTACGTGCGGAGTAAGAAAATTTACGCGTGCGTGTCGGCGTTTGTGTAGTATGTATATATATATATATGGGTGTTAGTATGTATATACATATGTGTGTTAGTGTGTAATTTAGTTATATTAGTTAATAATTATATAAGGTATAATATATAATTAAGTGATAATGGTTATTAATTATATTAATTATAATTTATATAATAAAGTATAAGAAATTAACCTCCCCCTCCCCCTTAATAAACATCAAAACCGGCCCCCCCCTTTAAAAAAAAAAAACGCAGCTTTCTTCCCCCCCTCCTGTGCGAGCCCGAGCCGGCGAAACGCCCTAGCCGACCCCCCTTCCGCCGCCCGCCGCCGGCAGCCCCGACCCCCTCCTTCCGATCCGAGCCCGGATCCGTGTTCCCCTCGCCGAGAGCTTCGATCCTAGGTATGCTATTGAACCTTTCCCCTATGATTTTCTTTGGATTTCCATTTGGGTTTTGGAGTTCTCTTGGGTATTTTCTTCTTCTTTTTTTGATTAGATGTTGTGTAGGTTGTGGATTTGGTGATTTTGGGAGCTTCCGGAATTTTTGGGCATCCGCCATAGCGCCGTTGTGCTGGCGAAATTTTTGGTGATTTAGCAAGGCAAGTGTTTCTCCCCTTTTCGCCGTTTGGCCTATTTGTCTCTCAATTTTCTTGCTAATTACTCTAATTTCATGCTTTTACGCCACGAATCTGAACGTTCCTAACCCTTATCCCCATTGGAAACCGCGTTAAAAATTTAGGCTTTTACCCTCCCGCTAGTAGATTCCCGTTCTAGGACGGCGTCGCGGTAGATGTTTAGCGTAGGTGTGGGTTAGCCTAGAGTTGGGTTTATGTTTAGGTCTAGGTGTATGTTTAGGGTGTTGGGATTTTCCTATTTGCCTTATTTGAGGCGTTTAGGTGTGAATTATGCACGCACGGTCTATGGACGTGCGTCTAGTAATCGTGCGACCCAATGTCGGTGCTCGTACGCTAGGCTTAGGATCGAGTGAGTGTACTCACTCGCAGCGGCGTTGCGTAATCGCAACGACTAATCCCTTAGCGTTGATTTCTCCCCGAGTGTTTTGCTCGTGTATCGAGAGTCCCTTGTCGGCTGTTACCTTTCGAAGGCCGAATCGTGGGTTGTGGTCAGTAGTGGTGGTGGATGGCTCTTTTATGGGTTGTGTGGCGTGATGTAGCCTTGACCACACTCTTTACCTTGACCTGAGTAGTTTTCTGGGCAAGTGAGTGATGGGTCTTTTGTGCCTTCACGTGTCAACCCTTGAGCAATTTGTTGACTTGGAATTAGTGGTTGGGCGATTTGGAACGCCTCCAACCTGATTCCCAGTTTCTTGTTTTTGCTACTGCCGCCTCTCACAGTTTAGGGTGTTAGGCGTTTCTTCCGTAGGTGTTGCAGCATTTTGGCATCATGGCCATGTTGACTCTGCAGGTTTTTAGGCAGAGTAGTTGCTGTTTACCCGCACTTGGTGCAGGTTTGCCTTTCGCCCTTCCTAGGGCATTGTTGTTTTACTCTAGTTGTACTCCCTTTACTTCACTTTACCTGTTTCTACCTTACTTTCCTTTTTAGCACTTGCATTCCTTTTTCCTTGCTCTGAGGTGTTCTACTTTTCTGAATGCCTCAGGTTCAGGACAGTAGCCAGTAGGTGGCTTGCTGTGGTGCTGTTAGAGGTTTCCTTTCTGTTGGCTGTTGAGACTCTCTTGAGTCTTAGTGAGGTAGTTTTACTGTTTTCTTACAGACATGTGTACTTGCCAGTGGGTTAGTGTCGTATGTGACGCCCCTGGTAGTTTTTACCTTTGCACTAGATATGTTTACTTTTACTGCTACCCTGTTTTTTGGGGACTTAGTTACTTGCTCTGGGAAGTTTTATGCTAGGTTGCTAGTTACTTTAAAAACTATAAAAGTAAAAACTATATTATGTATATAAAGCATGATCAGCATGATTTTTTTTAAAAAAGAACTCACTTAACGTACTTTCTTGTTTGCGTATAACAAATGATTTTCCTATATATGTATAAATTAAACTAGAGTTTTGGTTCAGCGTAAGGGTCCTTCGGGATCACTTATGCGCTCATTTAGGATGTTGGCATAAATGAAGTATTTTCCGCTACGTATAAAAATCTGTTTTGAAACCGTGGACTCTTTGGTCCACTGAGCCGAGGGATACGGCCCATAAATAAATCAAGTTTTTTTTTATAATCAATAAAGTCATGATTTGAAAGGATTTGGAGTGTCGCCTGAACGTCGGCAGTTATCCCCTGCTCGACGTGGCATCACAGCGCGTAGATTTTCTCTTACTCTGATTTAATAAATAGTGAGAAAAATGCGGGTTGTGACAGGTTACCCCCACTCGGGACGCACAACCGATGATCCTTCCTTAACAAACCATCATCCATCGAGAACTGGGAATTTGACCCATCCAGAGCGGCCTCCATAAGCTCCTTCATGGAGTCATCTAACTCCAATGCCTGCCGAACCCGGTCAGCCAGGTCATACTGCACTTCCGTCCAGTTTAGCATTGCTTTGGCGCTCGTCTGCTTGTCAACGCAACAGATCTCAAGCTCCTCCAACTCCCGTACTAGCCGCTCATCATGCACCGACAACCAGTTGGCTTGGGCGGGAGCCCTGTGGCTCAGCGCATCCGTAACTGCGTTGCCCTTTCCGGGTACATAATGTATCTTGAAGGTGTAGTCCCCCAGGAACTCCATCCACCTCCTCTGCCTCATATTAAGGTCCTTTTGATCCAACAAGTATTTTAGGCTCTTGTGATCGGTGTATATATCGACTCTTACGCCTTATAGGTAGTGCCTCCACAACTTGAGTGCAAAAATCACGGCCGCCAACTCCAAGTCGTGCACCGGATAATTTCTTTCATGCACTTTCAGCTGACGCGATCCATACGCGATCACACTTCCATGCTGCAACAACACGCAGCCCAAGCCACTACCCGAAGCGTCGCTATACACCTCAAAGCCCTCGGTCCCACTCGGCGAACTAAGCACTGGCGCCGTGGTCAACCGTGTTGGAACACCCTATTACTATTTGGACCAGGATGACTATATCTCTATAGGGATTGTGTGCTGTGACCTCCATGTTGTTATAAAGGTCACATAGGCTAGTTAGAGTAGTCTTCAACTCGACGCATAGTCGACTTCAGCTCGACGCAGAGTCGATCTCAGCTCGACGCAGAGTCGACCTCTGCTCGACGCAGAGTCGACCTCAGCCCGACGCAGAGTCGACCTCAGCTCGACGTGGAGTCGACCTCAGCTCGACGTTCCGTCGAACCCAGTTCTGCTTACAGAAAACACTCTCTGACCGACGTGTGTCGTGCTCAGATCGACGTTTTATTGTGAGCTCGACGCTTTTCAGACTGCCGTCAGTTTTGGATAGGAATTCAAATTCCTTCTGACAGACAATTAATGCTGAAGATTTATTGGCCGTTACAGCATATCTGGTGCATGACTCAAGGAATTTTCTAAGGAATGTCTGCCTGTCATTTCCTTTGAGGCATGGATAGTTAAGGAAAGCAATTAATGCTGTCTTCCAACGGCTATCAAAGTAAAAGGAAGAAGAAGACTCAAGTATATAATTCTTTTTCTTTCAATTCTAAAAGAGACATAGAGAATATACAGAAAAAAAAGAGAGAACAACAATACAAGACTTCAGATCTCTTTGCTCTCTGTGACATTGTGTTGAAAAGCTAACTCACAGAAAATCTGATTGCTTCAGACACCTCCATCCAACTCTATTGGATCATCCTTTGCTGGAGCAAATCAGATCTTTGAAGACCTGTCACCCTTGTGCAGAGCTCTCCTTCCTGAACCTCATCTTGATCTCAGGGGGAGCTTTGACAACAACTTCAGATCCTCTTCTGCTTCTCTTTGCTTGTTGAATAGAGAAGACAACATCATCTCTTTTTCTTTTTCTTTCTGTACAGGGTTTTAACTCCCTTCAAAAGTTACTTTTGGTTTTGCTGAAACCTGGTCAAAATCAGCTCTATTGGTTTGTGAGAACCTGATCAAAAACTCTCTGGTGCTCAAGACACCTGATCAACTCATCTTGAAGTGGATTCCTATCAAGGGTGATAGAAGAGTGGATGTACCCAGATTTGGGGAACCACTATAGCTCCTTGTGTCATCTGGATTGCTTATGCTCCTTGTGTTTTGCTTTGTGCTGTGAATACCTTTTTACTCTGATTATTTACTCTAGCACCTTACACTAAGTAAATTCAAACCTTCTTTACACACAAGTTTTATTTGGAAAATTATTTTAAAATAACTCTATTCACCCCCCTCTAGAGTTAGGAGTGATCTTATCCTGCACTTTCAATTGGTATCAGAGGGAGGTTGATCATTTATACAGGCTAACCCCTGGATCAAAAGATCCCTGATAAGATCATTTCTCTCAAAGGATTATTTTCCTTAGTTTTACTTCTCTTTAAAATTCATGGCACAAAACAAGGACCTTGCTAGCACCAGACCTCCTATGTGCAATCTATCTAAGTTTGCACTATGGAAGGCAAGGATTAGGCTTTACATGAACTCTTTTGATGAAGACATTTTTAACTCTGTGTTGACAGATTGTCCAAGACTTCCACAGGAACAAGCACATCAGCTGTTCCTCCTCCTTCAGGAACTGATGCTGACATAAAGAAGTGGAAGGCAGCAGATGCTAAAGCCATGAACATCTTGGATCAAACCATGTCAGATGACATTTTCCAGAAGGTAGTTGAATGCACTACTGCCAAAGCAATCTGGGAAAAGCTGTCAGAAATTGTATCAGGTTCTACAGATGAAAGAAAGGATAGGAGATCCTACCTGATCACCCAGTATGAGAATTTCAAGAAGGCAGAGTCTGAGTCAGTTGCTGACATGTACAACAGACTGAGTCTGATCATAAGTGAGCTTAGATCACTAGAGAAGGACATATCTCTCACTGAGATAAATGACAAAATACTGACTTGTTTCCCTAGCTCTTGGGACTCAAGAATATGGTCAATTAAAGATGGAAGAAATGTCTGTGAGTTATCCACAGATGCTCTTTTAGGGAAGCTCAAGAGTTATGAGCAATTCATTAAGAAGAGAGAAGAAGAGCAGAAGACATCCACACCAACAGAAAAGGTTGAGAAAATCATTGCCTTCAAAGCACAGGAAGAAGAACCTAAAGAAAAGGTGTTGGGAAATGAAGAGCTTATGAGCCTACTGGTCAAAAGGTTCAATAAGCTAAATAAAAGGAACTTCAAAAGATGGTCATCCAAAGACAAAGACAAGCCAAGGTATGACAGATCTAATAATAAAGATATTATCTGCTTTGGCTGCAGGAAACCAGGACACATCTTCCCAAACTATCCAGAAAATCAAGACAAGGACAGAAGGGACAAAAAGGAAAGAAAGGATAAAAGGAAGGATAAGGAGTCAAGGAAATACCATGACAAGCCTTCCTCCAGCAACAGCAAGCACACCAGAAAAGGATTTGTGGCTGAATCCTGGAGTGACTCAGATGAGTCTGATTCATCATCCAGCTCTAGTGATGATGAGGATGATGCAGAAGAAAAAGGATTCTGCATGATGGCCATCAGTGCATCTCAAAAGAACACTGATTCAGAGCCTGATGCTGACTACTCATCTGATCAGGAACTTACTGAGGATCAGGTAATAGATTCATTTGACTTTACTTCTGATGATTTCAAATCTGAGTTTAAATCTATGTGCATTGACTTGATTGAGTCTCAAAAGCTGATTAAAACTCTAAATGAACAATTAATTGAATGCAAATCCATTAACTCAGATAATCTTAGACTCTTAGAAGAGTTGAAGCAGTGTGGGGAGGAGACAGCTTCACTGAAAAGTGAGCTATCTAAGGCCAAACAATTTGAAGAAACCCTTAATGGGAGAAGTATCAAATTGATGGACATCACAAGTACAGTGAACTCAAGATTGAATGGTTCACTGGGCTTGGGTGCTTCATCCAGCCAACCCATAGTGCTAACAACTCCAATCAAATTTACCAGTGAGAAAGGTAAAGGAGTCTTGATAGTGGCTAGGAAGAATGCTGACTTAACCCAGGAAACTGGACAAAAAGCGTCGAACGAAGCTCGACGGACGTCGACCAGAGCTCGACGTAATCGCAAGAAAACGTCGAACTCAGGTCGACGCCTTCTACCCTCTGAACAATGCAAGCCTTCGCCGTCGAACGGAGCTCGACGCACTCACCAGAGTCCGTCGACCGAAGCTCGACGTGCGTCGAGCCAAGCTCAGAGCAAAAGTCATTTCTCAGGGGTTAATTCAAAATTCAATTCCAGCTCTACATCTCATCACTTTAACCCTTATACTGAATGGATAATACCTCCTAGGAGATATCATCCTGCAGGCTATAAGAGTCAACCTGAGATGTCCTTCATTTCAGAATTTAAGGGATATCAACCTAGGCCCAAGGTTAACTGGGTCAAAAACAAATAAGCTGTTTTTGTGCAGGTGAAGACCTATCCAGCATCAAACCATCAATGGTATCTGGATAGTGGGTGCTCAAAGCACATGACAGGGGACAAGGACAACTTCACTTCCTTCAAAGCCAAGCTTGAACCCAAAGTAATTTTTGGAGACTCAAGCTTTGGAACTACAAAAGGATATGGTGCAGTCAAAATTGGCCCAGTCACATTCAAGAAGGTGGCATATGTTGAAGGACTCAAGCACAACTTGATAAGTATCAGTCAATTGTGTGATGAAGGATATCAAGTAACCTTTAACAAAGCCATATGCAAAGTCCAGTCAGTGGACAACACAACTGTGTTGACAGGTAACAGAAGAGGTAACATTTACTTAGTGGATTTTCATTCACCTGCAGTAGATATTTGCCTGTTTAACTCCATTTCAAAACCAAACATCTTGTGGCATAAAAGATTAGGACATGTGAACCTTAGAACCATTGCTAAGTTATCCCAAGACAACCTTGTTAGAGGACTACCTTCTGGTCCCTACAAGAAGGAAGGACTTTGCAAGGCATGTCAGTTAGGCAAGCAAACTAAAAACAGTTTCAAGTCACTTAATAAGAGTGACTCACCTAGAATTTTGTACTTACTGCACATGGACCTTTTTGGACCAATTAATGTACAAAGCCTAGGAGGGAAATCTTATGCTTTAGTAATTGTAGATGACTTCTCAAGATTCACTTGAGTGTTCTTTCTGAGGAAGAAGTCTGATAACTTCAAGATTTTGACAGATTTTCTCAAAGGCATATAGATTGAGTTCAATACTCACATTGCCCTGATCAGAAGTGATCATGGACAGAGTTTGATTCTCTTCTTATGCTAGAGTTCTGCCAGAATGAAGGTATCAGGCATACTTTCTCAGCTCCCAGAACTCCTCAACAAAATGGGGTAGTTGAAAGGAAAAACAGAACCCTTATTGAATCCGCCACAACATTGTTGACAGATGCTCACCTTCCTCTAACCTTTTGGGCAGAGGCTGTGAACACCTCCAACTATATTCTGAATAGAAGCCTGATACATAAGCTAAAGGGTAAGACTCCCTATGAGTTACTCAAAGGGAAGAAACCTAAAGTAAACTACTTCAAAATTTTTGGTTGCATTTGTTTCATTCACAATAATGACAAGAAATACCTAGCTAAATTTGAAGCCAAAGCTGATGAAGGAGTGTTTCTGGGGTACTCCTTGACTAGCAAAGCTTATAGGGTTTTTAACAAGTGCACAAATAAAATTGAAGAATCCATGCATGTTACATTTGATGAAACTAACATGTTTTATAGGGAGAAGGAGACTTCTACCATAAGCAATTTGCAGGAACATTCAATTTCAGAAAATCTGAAGCAGCTTACCATCACAGACAAAGGGTCATCACCTTCACCAATTCAACAAGTCACTGAACTTAGTGACAATGAAGAGGAATTTCAAGTTCTGGAAAGTTCAAAGGGCCAACAGAGTGAAGAACCAGTTGTTGTTCCACAAGAGGAAACAACAACATAGGTTGGTGCATCATCAACACCCCTTGTTGATCTAGCAACAACAAGAGATCACCCAATCTCACAAGTAATTGGAGATATCTCAGTGGGTGTGCAAACAAGGAATCAAGTCAATCAAAATATTATGCACACCTGCTTCCTCTCTCAAATTGAGCCTCAAACCATACAAGATGCAGAGCAAGATCCAAACTGGATCATTGCAATGCAGGAAGAGTTGAATCAATTTGAAAGGAATAAAGTTTGGGAATTAGTACCAAGACCAAGGAACCAGCAAATTGTTGGAACAAAATGGGTATTCAGGAACAAATTGGATGATCAAGGAATAATTGTGAGAAACAAGGCAAGACTTGTTGCACAAGGATATTGCCAAGAAGAAGGAATTGATTATGACCAAACCTTTGCACCAGTTGCAAGGTTGGAGTCCATAAGAATCTTCCTTGCATATGCAGCTCACAAGAGATTCAAGGTATATCAGATGGATGTCAAGAGTGCATTCCTCAATGGAGACATCAAGGAAGAAGTCTATGTAAAGCAACCTCCAGGTTTTATCTCTCCAACTTTTCCTGATCATGTATTCAAACTGCATAAAGCTTTATATGGTCTCAAGCAAGCTCCTAGAGCATGGTATGAGACCTTAGCTTATTTTCTGTTGGAAAATGATTTTAAAAGGGGTAGAGTAGACCAAACTCTTTTTGTTAGAACCCATAGGTCCCACACCCTACTAGTACAAGTTTATGTAGACGACATCATATTTGGGTCTACTGATTCAAACTTATGCAAAAAGTTCTCACAACTTATGCACTCAAAGTTTGAAATGAGTAGCATGGGTGAGCTTGCTTTCTTTCTTGGATTGCAAGTTAAACAACATGTGGATGGCATTTTAATCTCTCAAACCAAGTATGCAAGAGAACTGGTTAAGAAATTTGGAATGTCTGAAGCATCTTCCATGAAAACACCTATGCCTACAAATGCTGTTTTAGATGCTGATGAATCTGGAAAACCAGTTGATCAGACAAACTATAGAGCAATCATTGGCTCATTACTTTATCTAACAGCTACTAGACCAGATATAATGTTTGCTACATGCATTTGTGCTAGATTCCAAGTAAGCCCTAGAGAGTCCCACCTCACATTAGTTAAGAGGATTCTTAGGTATGTAAAAAGTTGTCCTAATCTAGGTCTCTGGTATCCACATGACTCAGGATTTGATCTAACTGGATTTTCAGATTCTGATTATGCTGGATGTAGAGTAGACAGGAAAAGCACCAGTGGAACTTGTCAATTCCTTGGTGATAGACTTGTCTCCTGGTTTTGTAAGAAACAAACCTCTGTGTCCACATCAACTGCTGAAGCTGAGTATATGGCTGCAGGCAGTTGTTGCTCACAGATTTTGTGGATTCAAAACCAGCTCCTAGACTATGGCTACAACTTAGAGATGTCTAAAATCTTTTGTGATAATACCAGTGCAATATCAATTGCACAAAATCCAGTTCTCCATAGTAGGACTAAGCACATAGAAATCAGACATCACTTCTTAAGAGATAATGTAGAAAAGAAGAAAATTGCACTAGAATACATTTCCACTGAATTACAGAGAGGAGATATTTTCACCAAACCCTTGGATGAAAAGAAGCACTTCTTTTTCCTCAATCAGTTGGGAATGCTAGATGGAGACAGCTTAAAATAAAACTCCAAGATTTTGAAACCCATAACAAACAGGAATAGGAAAAATTTCATTTCAAAATTTCCTGTCTGAGTGGTTGTTCTGAGCTCTGAACTAAGCTCGACGCTGCGTCGAACGGAGATCGACGGTCCGTCGCCCTCAAAAGCGTCGAACGTCGAACTCAGCTTCTAGCGTCGAACTGAGTTCACAGCTCCCTGGCTTCTTGAGTTTCTCTCTCCCCGGTCGACGTCTTCGTTCAACGTCGACCTGAGCTCGACGTTAGCTTCAGCCAAAGCGTCGAACGTCGACCTAAGCTGGACGCTGTTGAGTCGTTTCAGTTCTCCTAGAGCCCTTGAGCGTCGAACTGAGCTCGACGTTCTTTCCTTTTCTGCGTCGAACCCTAAGTATAAAATCATTTTTTCTCCGTCGTTCGCAGTTGCGCATTCATATTTCTCTGATCAAGCTTTCTCCCTCCAAATACTATACTTTTGATCTTGGAAGGTATTCTTTCTTTTGCAGGACAATGACAATCACAGCAGGAGCTCTGGCGGCCATGAAGTTCGACTCTGGTTTCGACATTGACTTCGATTCTTTTGATGGATCTCCACAACACTTTCTGGATATACTGAATCTTTTCAAGGAGTAGCAACTAGTCCACTTTATGTCTACCAGGATACCCCTTCCAGAATCAGAAATTAAAGAATGGTGTCTTACAGCAATCGTTTCAGATAACAACTCTTTGACTGGGAAGATTTCAGGAAATGAGGTAGCCATCTCACCTCAAGTCATTACAGAAGCTTTCAACTTTGCTGCTGGAGATGATGACATAGAACTATCAGTGGAAGAATATACTTTGATGCTGGACAGGATGGGGCATGCTGCTGGTAACCCCTCTAAACTTCTTAAAATTAACCTAGCAATTGAGTATAGGTTATTGGCAGATATAACTGAAAAAGTGATCTGTGCAAAGAGGACTGCACATGATGCAATAATAAGGCATCAGTTTTGCCTTATGGCTGCACTAATGGATAAGAAACATCCCAACTGGGGATTAATTGTGTTTGAAATGCTTAAGAAAAAGTTGGATAAAAACTCTGTCCATTTTGGAAGAGTTCTTGGGTTGATCCTCAACCACTGCTGCCCCCAACTGCTTGTGTCCTCAAAGAAGCACATCAATGCTTCCAAGAGGCTCACATGTGCTCTAATTGGCAAATGGGACAGGAGAATTGTGAATCCCAGGGCTGCTGCAGCAATGAAATCTTCTGCAGACACCAGGACTGTAGAGGTCTCTCACCCTCAGTCCACTGGTCCAGAAGTAGGGACCATGCCAGCCCCCTCTCTCACCCTTCCATCCACCTTCATCCCCTCAACCACAATTATCTCATCCTCTCAAACTCTCCCCTCCTCCATATCTATCATTGCCTCCTCTCTTCCACCTCTCACTACTTTCCTCCCCATAAACTTGGATTCCACCCCTCATGAGGATCTCTTTTCTTTTGACATGCATGAAGACTCCTTCATGGATGCCTCTACCTCCTCTCCTCATGACTTCCTCCATCCCTCTACGTTTTCAGACTTACTCTTCTCCTCCATTCAGGAACCAGTTACACCTCCACTGTCTACACCACCCTCCACCTCCTCTACATTCTCAGTTTCTGCTACTCCCTCTACCTCTACTCAAGTTCCCCTTGAGCAAGTAGCTCTCCTCCCCCTAGCCAATCAAATTTTTGACCTTCTGTCTCCAAGGCTCTCCTCCCTCCTGGATGCCAAGTTGGCTCCTCTCATTCTTTCCCTGAGCACTCTTTCTGCCTCTGTATCCTCCCTCTCCTATCAGTTGGCATGCCCTTCTTCTGGGGGCCTAGAGTCAGCTGCCACTGATTCTAGGCAGGGGGAGATGTCAGCAGAAGAAGAGCTGCCTCCTTCTTCAGTTCAGCTTGCTCAGACTTATTCAGAGACAGTATCAGTTGCTTGTTCAGAGACAGTGTCTGTTGCAGAAGATCAAATAGTATCTGAGGCACCTCCTCCAGCTCCTGTTCAGAGCTCCTCCCCTCCAGCCCAGCTTCAAGAAGATCTGTCCAGGGCTATTGTCCCTTTTCAGAAGGCCTTGACTTCTGATATAGCAGTGGTAGCAGTGGCTCCTGCTAGTGTTGAAATTGATTTGTTAGCTCCTGTTGAGACTTCAGGTGAAGTGATTGAGACACCTGATGCTGCAGAGGCCCATATCTCCCAAGCCCTTCAGGAACCAGCCTCTTCAGCCTCTATGGCTCCTGAGGCTATGCCCTCTCCTGCAGTGGTTGCTTCCTCCTCCCCACTGACAGCAGAGCTTCCTTCAGTCTCCTCCTCAGCAGTTCCAGCCTCCATCAGCTTTCCCATCTCCAAAAGAAAGTATATAGATCCATATGAAGAATCACAAAGTTCTGAAGATGAGTTTGCTACAGATTCTGATGACTCCTCTGCAACTATTGCAAGGAAGAGGAAAGCCAGATCAAAAGCCATGAAAAGAGTACCTCCTGCCAGAGCTACAGATCATGACATTCCCTATTACATCAAATATAATTGTGAAATCACAGAGCCATGGATGCAGTACTCTCAGAATCAGAGAAAAGCTATGAAACAGAAGAGAAAATTCAATGAGGGACCATCTAAACCAGTCCATCAGCCTCCACCTCCACCTCCTCCAGATGCAGGTGCAGGTACTGGTCTATCTTCCTCTTCAGCACCTTCAGCTCTACATGGAAAGACTTATCAAGCCAGAAGACATCAAGGAGATAACCAGCAAAGGGGAGGTCAACAAAGAGGAAATTATAGAGGCAGGCAGTCCAGAGGAAGATCAGGCTCTCAACCTTATCAAAGGGGAGGAGCCATTGATCCAACCTCTGGGCCCTATCCTTACAGGCCTAGAGTTGACCTCACCCCAAGATCTTCTCAAGAAACATCCTCTAACAAATTTGAACCTGCAGTACCCTTTGAAGATCCTACCAAAACTCCTGCTTACTGGAAAGCTAGGATGACAGAGATGGCTGCTCTGAATGAAATTAACAAAGCCAGAGAAAGAGGACTGGACACCTCTCATATCAGTACTATGTTAGAACAAAGAAGAGAGGAATTGGAAAAGTATAGCTCAAAGAAATTTTTTGATTCAGACAGATACATGGAACTCCACCCTGCAGCTGTACCACCCAGTGCTAGAGATCAAAAGTCTTTAGGTGCAGCTGATGACTACAGATCCAAAAAGGAAGCTTCCAATCCAAACAGAGAAATCATCTTCAAAAAGAGTGATCAAGACAAAGCATCAAAGGACAAGTAAAGTAAGGTATTCTAACACTTTCTATATACTGGACTCAGGACATTTGAACAATTCTGCTGCTATATAGTGTTTTATATATGCTGCTTATTATTCTGTCATGTCTGGCTGTATTATATTGTGTTGTATCTGCTTTATTTCTTTTTCTTTGAATCCCTAAAATTCATGTAAATAGTAATCCTAATCCAAATAGGGGGAGATTGTTGGAACACCCTATTACTATTTGGACCAGGATGACTATATCTCTATAGGGATTGTGTGCTGTGACCTCCATGTTGTTATAAAGGTCACATAGGCTAGTTAGAGTAGTCTTCAGCTCGACGCATAGTCGACTTCAGCTCGACGCAGAGTCGATCTCAGCTCGACACAGAGTCGACCTCTGCTCGACGCAGAGTCGACCTCAGCCCGACGCAGAGTTGACCTCAGCTCGACGTGGAGTCGACCTCAGCTCGACGTTCCGTCGAACCCAGTTCTGCTTACAGAAAACACTCTCTGACCGACGTGTGTCGTGCTCAGATCGACGTTTTATTGTGAGCTCGACGCTTTTCAGACCGCCGTTAGTTTTGGATAGGAATTCAAATTCCTTCTGACAGACAATTAATGCTGAAGATTTATTGGCCGTTACAGCATATCTGGTGCATGGCTCAAGGAATTTTCTAAGGAATGTCTGCCTGTCATTTCCTTTGAGGCATGGACAGTTAAGGAAAGCAATTAATGCTGTCTTCCAACGGCTATCAAAGTAAAAGGAAGAAGAAGACTCAAGTATATAATTCTTTTTCTTTCAATTCTAAAAAGAGACACAGAGAATATACAGAAAAAAAAAGAGAGAACAACAATACAAGACTTCAGATCTCTTTGCTCTCTGTGACATTGTGTTGAAAAGCTAACTCACAGAAAATCTGATTGCTTCAGACACCTCCATCCAACTCTATTGGATCATCCTTTGCTGGAGCAAATCAGATCTTTGAAGACCTATCACCCTTGTGCAGAGCTCTCCTTCCTGAACCTCATCTTGATCTCAGGGGGAGCTTTGACAACAACTTCAGATCCTCTTCTGCTTCTCTTTGCTTGTTGAATAGAGAAGACAACATCATCTCTTTTTCTTTTTCTTTCTGTACAGGGTTTTAACTCCCTTCAAAAGTTACTTTTGGTTTTGCTGAAACCTGGTCAAAATCAGCTCTGTTGGTTTGTGAGAACCTGATCAAAAACTCTCTGGTGCTCAAGACACCTGATCAACTCATCTTGAAGTGGATTCCTATCAAGGGTGATAGAAGAGTGGATGTACCCAGATTTGGGGAACCACTATAGCTCCTTGTGTCGTCTGGATTGCTTATGCTCCTTGTGTTTTGCTTTGTGCTGTGAATACCTTTTTACTCTGATTATTTACTCTAGCACCTTACACTAAGTAAATTCAAACCTTCTTTACACACAAGTTTTATTTGGAAAATTATTTTAAAATAACTCTATTCACCCCCCTCTAGAGTTAGGAGTGATCTTATCCTGCACTTTCAAACCGCCTCTTCAGCTCCTCAAAAGCTTGCACGCACTCTTGCGTCCACAAGAATTTCTGATCCTTCCTTGTCAACTTCGTGAGAGGTAACGCTACCCGCGAGAAGTTCTCTACGAAGCGCCTGTAATATCCGGCAAGCCCGAGAAAACTACGGACTTCCGCGACAGAAGATAACGCAGGCCACTCCCGTATCGCAACAATCTTCGCCGGATCCACCGCTATACCTTCCCCACTCACTATATGACCAAGGAACGCTACCGAGGGTAGCCAGAACTCGCACTTGGAGAACTTTGCGTAAAGCTCATTCCTCCTCAAAGTCTCCAACACCAAATGCAAATGCTTGAAGTGGTCTTCTTCGCACTGCGAGTATACCAAAATATCGTCAATAAAGACGATCACAAAGCGATCCAGGAAATCTCTGAACGTCCTGTTCATCAGATCCATAAACACCGATGGCGCATTCGTCAGTCCAAACGGCATGACCGTGAACTCGAAATGCCCATACCTCGTACTGAACGCCGTCTTCGGGATATCACACTCCCTGATCCTCAGCTGATAGTACCCCGACTTCAAGTCCAACTTGGAGTATACCGACGATCCGACTAACTGATCAAAGAGATCATCAATCCTCGGGATCGGGTACTTATTCTTCTCCGTCAGCTTGTTCAACTCTCTGTAGTCGATACACAGCCGCATACTCCCGTCCTTCTTCTTAACGAAGAGGACCGGTGCGCTCCAAGGCGACGAGCTTGGACGCACATATCCTTGCTCCATCAGCTCCTCTAGCTGAACTTTCAACTCTGCCATCTCCTTAGGCGCTAACCTATACGGAGCACGTGACACCGGTTTGGCCCCCGGTACGAGCTCGATGGTGAAATCAATCTCCCGCTGCGGTGGGGCTCCGGGAAGGCTATCCGGGAACACATCGGGGTATTCGCAAACCACGGGGATGCTATCCAACGGGGACTTTGGCTCCACAGCCCCCACTATTGCAAAGAACAGCTCTACACCAGCACGAACTGCCTTCACCACCTGAAGAGCAGACATCAGTGTCCTGCTCGACCCCTTTAACCCCTCGAATGTAGTCTCCCGCCCTACACCCAGCTTGACCTCCTTTCGGTCACAGTCAATCCAAGCTTTCTGCTCTGACAGCCAATCCATTCCAAAGATCACGTCGAACTCTACTAGCGGCAGCAATGATGCTAGCAAGTCGAACTCTTGGCTCCCAATATGAACCTTTACGGCGCACACCCTGTCCGCACGCATCGAGCACCCATTCGGTAGCAGCACATCCAACTTGTCCTTCGCCATCGAAGAAGGGACTCCAATGCGCGATATAAAGCTTTCGGACAAGAAGGAGTGTGAAGCTCCCGTATCGAACAGTGCCCGTGCCGGACTATCGCTAATCACAACAAAGCCTATACAAACAATATTAGGCTAACAAGCAATAGATAACGGTATTAAAGCTATCTTGCTATAAATTAACTCATACCTGTCACCACATCCGCTTGCTTGATGGCCTCCTGTTGGCCCAAGTTATAGACTCTAGGCTGAGTCGGAGCATAGTGGGACGCGGTCGACTCCACCGCTTTGCCCTTCTCCTCGTAGGTAGCTCCTTGTTTCCTTTCGGACTTTGAGCGTCCACTCCAGCAATCACGGGCAAAGTGCCCCAGCTTTCCACACGTGAAACAAGCGCCCGAGGTTCGATTGGTAGTTGTCCCCGAGGCACCTGAAGCAGCTGGACCCGACGTCTTAGCTTTCTTATAGAACCTGCGGTAGCCCGACTTCGACGTAGTCGGTGCCTTGAACTCCGCTTTCTTGCTACCGGATTCCTTCTTCGCTTGGACATTCTTCATGTCCTTCTCCAAGGACCGGGCCGAACTGACCAGGGTCATGAAACCCTGTGCCTTGGGCCCCGACAGTAGCAATCTTAGATCATCTCTTAACCCTTCATAGAAGCGGCTCGTCTTGCGCTCCTCGTCTGCGAAGGTAGCGCCGGCATATCTCCCCAACCGAGTAAACTCGTGGAGGTACTCATCAACGGTGCAATCCCCTTGCACTAACTTCTGAAACTCGCTTTCTAGCGCAATTCTCTGCACCGAGGGGAGGTATCGAGCCATGAATAGTCTCGCAAACTCCTCCATCGAAACTTCGGCCAACGGACTTCCCCGCAACTGATGTAGCTCTAGGCCTTCCCACCATAACCTTGCATCCCCATCCAAAAGGAACGTCGCTATAGTGGTCTTCTGCCACTCTTCCGTCTCCATCGCAGTCATCACCCTGTTGACCCTTGAGAGCCAATCCTCTGCTTGGGTCGGGGTTTCTGTGCCCGTGAATACAGGTGGGTGAAAGCCCATCACGTGCTTCAGTTGTCTTTCCGTTGCTCTCCGAGGCAACTCTGGCTCCAACACTACTTGCTCAACCCTCCTTTGCTCTGCCGTCTGAAGCGGTACTTGCTCCATAGCAGGAGCGGGCTGCTGCACCTGCCTTGCAGGCTGCGCATTGATCATTGCCATGACCGCTTCTGCCACCAACCTAATGGTCTCGGCAGACGGAGGTGTTGCAGGCGCATCGCTTGGCGCACTGCTCGCCTCAGAACCTGGCCGTTCAGACGGCCCAGCACCACTTCTGGTCACCTATAATCGTGCAAAACACCGATAAGCGACCCAAAAATTACTGCAAACAGCAATTATAGGAACACGCAGGTTCCTCAAACATGTATATTTTCATTCCTAAGTGGACATTCATGGGTTCTTTTCATGTTATAACGATGACACACGCATGTGCTCACCACCCCTTAAAGTGAATTCGTCCACGAATTCATTTAAGCTTGACCGAAACCAGTAGTCTGATACCAATTTGTAACACCCCTATCCGTCACATAGCATATAGCAGTAGGTCCGGCCGGGGCCCGACGCCATATACTACGGACAGACCGGTTGGTTACGCGTTGAAACCATTCAACCAATCATGTCGTCCTACACAACATCTAGCGGAAGCAAATTATTAAGTTGCAAAAGAAAATAAGAACCCTGCTACAAAGCATGAATGTCCACTTCCAACTCAGGAATGTAATCATACACAAAAGAGAACTGGCCTTAAGGCCTTACATTGTTCACCTAACAAAATAGTGTTTTCCAAACTTCGGCACGCAGGCCGGCCATACATGAAAACGGGAAAGATACATAAGCAATTAGGCCTTCGAGGGCCGGCCCAGCAACAAGGGCTTTAGCCCGCTATTTCCCGCTCTGCTCCGCAGCACCTGCAAGCCACAAACCACCACCCGGTGGCAAATAATAGCAACGGTTAGCAATGCTGACCAAATTATAACGATCCCGCCCCCAAAATCGGGGTGGCGATGCTCTTTCCCTGCACTTCATTAGTATAGGCAATGCTATTAATGTGAACACACATCAACACAGGCGTAGGCTCGCACGGCCACACACCCCATGCACTCAGGGCACATTCTCGGCGAACCGGCCAACGCCACGTCAATTCAAGCCATAGACGTTCACAATCCACCACCGCCTCTTGAACGGTCGTCCATATGAGCATTTTGCCTTCCTGACCTTGGTCACGGATATTTAAGCCATAGACCGCCGAAGACCCTCATCCATGCCAACGGTCCTACCGAACGACATAGACCGAGTACGGTTCCGCCTGACCCGTGCTCATACCGCAACGACAATTTAAGCCATATGCGCAGGTCAAGACTCACCGAGTCCCGTTTCCGCCACAACAATCACATAACCCGGTTATGTTCACGTTGGCTCCCCGGCCACCGTGTTGGCAAAACCCGCCTTTGCCCAGTTTTCCGGGTGCACCTTGGAGGTAATCTCCAAGGCTCCCTGATGCAATCTACCACGTAGAAAACCCGAAAAACACCCAAACACCTGGAGTTTTCCCCGGTTCGTATGCAATGCAACATCACCGATCCGGCTCTACTTGTCCGGATAGGCTTCACACACAATGCCTATGTCCGTTTTCGCATGCGGACTCTACACAAGTGGGACTTCACATATCTACCCCAAGGAACGCTCCAACTCTTCGCTCACTCGCGAGAGCGGGCTTCCTATGCAAAGGAAAAGAGGGCTTCACATGCCCAAGGATGAGAAATCGTTACCCTTGCATTCTTCCGCGGCGCCATCGAAAACTACACGGTTGGAAAGCACCACAACGGCGTCGCCTCCGCGGATCTGGACTCGGATCGCGATTCGGGGCTCCGAAGCTCTTCCGGCGGCCGGATCTAGCCCTTCTTCCTCCTCCTTGCTCTCTCCTCTCTCTAGCTTTTAGAAAGAGAACCACTCAAGAGAAATGAGGGTTTCTAAACCCTATTCCCGGCTAAAACCTCCCAGGAGCAGCCCCCCACCGTGGGATCCAAAACCAAGGAAATGAACGGCCACGATTAAGCCCCAAATTATAAAATCTGGGCCGAACACGGGTTGGCACACGGCCGTGTGCCTGGCCGTGTAGCTCATTCGCCGTCTCGATCCAGATTGAAAACCAGCACACGGCGTGTGACACGGCCGCCGACACGCCCGTGTCGCCTGCGACACGCCCGTGTCGGGACCCGTGTCACGCCCCCCGTGTGCAATAAATCGACACCTTGCAGTCAGAGTGGTACACGGCTTGGTGACACGGCATGGGACACGCCCGTGTCACATCTGACACGCCCGTGTCTGTGCCCGTGTCACGGCCCGTGTACCACTTCGACGATTTCCTTGAGTGACACGGCCTGGGACACGCCCGTGTCCTAGGCCGTGTCCCTCCACACGACCAACGTCGACCAACACTGGTCGACTACACGGCCAATTCGACGATTCGAGCTCGACACGCCCGACACGGTCTCCGACACGCCCGTGTCGGGGGCCGTGTCACCTGCACCAAAAATCTAACTTGGCCAAAAACGATCCCCGCCGCTCCTACGACAAATTGGGGTGTTACATTATAACTCAGTTTAGTTTAGGATTTTATCGCATTTACTAGCCGTTACGCTGCCCATTTTATTTTCATTTTCCGCACCAGTTTAGCTTTAGTTTATTTTTATTTTCACTTTTTATGCATTTCTACCGCATTCTAGCGGTAGAAATGCACTTGTTTTAATTTTTCGCCAACTTCCATTTTGCGTTTATTTGCAAAACTTTTCGCTCCGTTTAATTTTTATTTTCTCTTTTTATGTATTTCTACCGCATTCTAGCGTTCTACCGCATTCTAGCGGTAGAAATGCAGTCGTTTTAATTTTCCGAGCACTTAGCTTTTCGTTTTAATTTTCAAAACTTTTTGTCCGGTTAATTTTTATTTTCACTTTTTATGCATTTCTACCGCATTCTAGCGGTAGAAATGCAGTTGTTTTAATTTTTCAGTCACTTTGCTTTTTCTTATTTTTGCAAGTGTGTGTGCGTGTATGAGTTAGATTTTATAGCTTTATTTCAATTTCTGTAGAGTGTGTGCGTATGCATCTATTTCCGCCTACTCGTTAAGAGTTAAATGACGCTCAGCTTTCATTTCCCGCCCACTCGTTTGAGTGGGACTTGTCTTTTTACTGCTTTCATTTTCTTCCTACTCACTTGAGTAGGAAAACTTTGTGTGTGTGCGTGGGTTTACTTTTCTGTAGAGTGCGTGTGTGTGTTTCACTTTTCTGTAGAGTGCGTGTGTGTGTTTTACTTTCCTGTAGAGTGTGTGCGTGTATGAGATTAATTTACCCCCGCCCACTCATTTGAGCTGGGATTCGCATTTATTGCTTTCTTCAGTCCTACTCGTTTGAGTAGGACTTGCAATTTTCAGCTTTCTTTACTGCTTTCTTACTGCTTTCTTTACAGCTTTCTTTTCTGCTTTCTAGCGTAAGTGTCCCCATTCCGATGAGTGGCTAACCGCCCTTAGCCCTCAATATCGAAGAGCATTGGGATAGATAAAGTAGCTTTAAATAATTAAAAGTCCTGTTTTCTATTTAATTAAATTTCTTAAGGTTTGCCCCGGGTTAACGACGCGTAGGACCGCATATCGATGTGCGGGCTCTATTTCCGTTATCCATACGCAATGTTGAGAGGCCGCACGTATGGACCGATCACCCTTGGGTAAAGAGAGCTTCGCGCTAACCCTCGAGAGAGGAGGCGCGTGACTCTACCGGATTGGGTTCCCCACCCAATAGCGGGGTTCTCAGCGTAATGCTGGCGTTAAGAGGAATCCTTCGTCGGTCTAGCGATCGGTCGAATAGCCTTAGCGTTCAGGTGAGCGATATCCCTAGACCAAGGTGAGCTCATATCAAAGGAACCTCTACGGCCGAGTCTCCGCATTAATTAATTTGAAAATTAGGATCTCTTTTTATTAAAAGTTATTTTAGTTCAAATTCTCTTTTGATATCGTCGCGCCGAGTTCTTCGTCTGCCTTCTGCACTTTATTTCCTGCTTTCATTTTCTGTATTATTTTTATTTTTATGTTCGCCATTTCATTTTTTATATAATCCACCTAAAATATTATCGGTAGAATAATAGGCTTTCAGGGAAAGAGTAGATATAGCTAAGCCGACCCCGAGAACAATACGACCTCGATATTCCGCACCGAAATATCCTGTACTACACGCGATAGGTGCACTTGCCTCCCTCTCGTTAAAACTCGGTTTCTAACAAAATAAAAACGCTCTTCTTTTTCTTTATAAAATAAAATCCCACTCATCTTAAAATAAAATAGAAAAGAAACCTGCGCGTTTTAACCATCAGCTAACCCCATCCTAATTATTAATAATGATTTTATGGGCTTCCAATAGGCTAGAGAGATGAGCAAATTCGTTCTTAGTAATTAGGAGAGAGAAAATGAGAGTTTCATGTATTTCTAGAGAGAGAAAGTGGCTTAAAGAGAGCCATTAATGGCTTTGGAAAACCAAGGGGCCTCCTTCCTTCATCCCAAAGGCTTGAATCATCTCCCTTGCTGAATTAGGAGAATTACAAGGGGTTTTATAGGCTGTTCAAGGCTGGAAACAATGAACCCAAGCCATGGCCAAAATTCCCCTTTATGGCCATAAATGGCTTTGAAGCCATGACCCTCCCTCTCCCCCATTTGGCTCTTTTAAAAGCTTCCCTAGGCCAAGAGTATTCGTTTCCACCATTCCACTGAAGAAAATGAGGGAGTTCACTATAGCATTGTAGATCATCGGAAAGCTCCACCGTCGGCCATGGCGCACCACCACCACACTCGCCGACAAGCTCGGTTTAAGGTCCTCCTCTACTCCTCTCTACATGGGTTCGATCTTTAGATCAAATAGGAAGAAAATCGGGCTCCATTGAGCCTGATTGGAGAAGAAAATTTCAGAAATTTTAATGGATTTTCATCCATGTGGGATTGCCGGAAACCGCCACTCCGGCGGTCGTGCCGCCGCCCGGCGATAGCCCCCACCTCAACGAAGGTGGTGGCGGTGGTGGCCGACCAGGGAGGTGGTCGGGTTGCCGGGAAATGAGCTTGGAATAGGCTCCAGGTTCAGCCAATCTCAGCCCTTGGCTGGAGGAAGAAGATGACAAGGAGCCCCACGATTTGCTTCAAGATCCGTGCTGGATCTTGATTTATTAATTCATATTATTTCGATTTCTGTCCTGTTTACTAGGTAGTTTTCAATTAAATATTAAAAATACTTAGGACCCTCTACAGGAAAAGTGGTCAACATAGAAAATGTAGCCCTTGAAGTCTAGTGTAATTCAAAATTAATTTCACTCGATTTGGAGTCCTAGTTAGACCACAACACACCGTTGGGTGAGGTCTATCCATAGAGCTATCCTTAGATTAATTTGGATGCCCACATCAATACAGACATCCAAATGACTTGAACTTTTGGGTATAGGCTATTATTAGCCATACTTAGGACATATCCAAAAATCAGAATTTATGGAGAATAGTTTTCTATAGTTTTTGTAAAAATTTAATAATCCATTTATAAATTATTTAGGTGTCTTAAACACATCAAAATCCCCCCAAATTTTGGTGGGATGTCTTAGAAAGCATATTAGGTCTCTGGTAAAAATTCCATCTCATTTGGAGATGTTTTTATTTGGTTTTTAGCCAACCTTAGGTTTACCCCTATATGGTTAATTAGGTTAAAACACCCCCTTGGTGTTTGAGTGGTCAAATCCCCTCAACAGAGGCTAATATTTTGGCCACTGATTTTATATGGCATGTAACACCCTCAAATGGGATTTGGTGTGGTTTGGAGTAGGGTAGCCCTAGAACCCTAGGGTAGGTCCCTTAATGGGGATTTTTAGGGTTGAAGGTCATGGGGTCAAATGACCTTGGAATAACTTAAAAATTGGTGGAGAGGACCATAGAGTTAGTATAGTCCTCTGGTTAAAATTTTAGGGAATTTGAAAGCCTTTAACCCCCTCAAAACCCTATCCCTAGTTTTGGGGCACCAAACATGTTTTTGATTATTAGGCTAGCAAATGAATTTAAAATCAGATGAAATTTTGGCAGGGTAGTGCTTTGGTAGAGATGGCCCTAAAATAATTTTGGTAGAATATTTGGGTTATTATAAATAGTACTTTATTCACAACCTCAAATGTGCCCTAAGAGTTTATTTTGATGATTATGAAGTTTATGTTCCTTGGAATATTATGAAATTATGGAATAAGTCATTTCATTATAGATTCACTGGAATTTTATTGGAATTTTAAACTAGTTATTTCAAGTACTTGCTTCATAAATTCACTATTTGGGATTTTTATTCAAAAATCAAAACAGTGCCCCATTGTGCCTTGGAAAGTTATGAAATTTGGTCAGTATGTGTTTCAGACAATGATAGTCATCCTGTAAATTTCTATGGATTTTTAGATAATTAAAAATAGCACCTCCATCACTAAGCCAGGAAAATAAGTATTTTACATTAAAATAAATTCAGAGCCCAAATATTAAAGAAAAATTATGGGACATGGTTTCTGATGGTTTTTAGGTCACCATCAAGCTTCTATAATTTTCTTGTGATTTTTGGATGCATATTTATAGTACTTGCTTCATAATATAGTAAAAGTGACCTAAGTGGTAAATTAGGAAATATAGGCCTAAACACCTTTGAAATTTCTCAAAATTTGGAATTACTGCTTAAATGCCTCATAGGATTTTTACTGATTTTATGATGATTTATTGTTGGCTTATTAGTGCACTTCATGTTCATACTAGGGCATTGAGAGGCTTAGAATAAATAAATTAAATGCCCGATAAATAGGAAAAATTTGGAAATCTTGGACTTAGTTATATTAGGTCATGGTAGACTCCCAGTATTGATTTTAGGGCATTTGGATGAGAAAATTGGAGTACCCCCTAACGGGAGCACCATGTAGTTTAGTGTGGTCTGCATATAGTGATAGGACTGGAGTAGGCTAGCTCGGAGGTTAAAGTCACCTAGGAGTAGAGCTACTTAATATAAAGAGGGTCTTGGCTCAAGGGTAGAAATCAATAACAATAAGTGCATTGAAAAGGGAGCTTTGGGATCCACCCCATCATAGCTCCTAGTACCGCTGCGAGCCCTTCACCGGGTAGACCTCGGGAAGTCCAGGGTTAACCTTAATCGTAGGGATAAAATGATCAAGAGTAACCCTAATAATAGTTGCACCTCACACCTACACTTGTACACTTAGGAAGAATTGGCATTGAATGGGTAGAGTAGGTCCGTGGTCTAAGGGCCTACTAGTAATGTCAAATGGTCTGGTTTGTGATTGGGAATTCTGGGGAGCTGGATGCTCAGGGGCATGGATTTGAGGAGTCTTGAGAGCCGTGGGCTCGGAAGGTTTGGTAAATTAGAATACTTGGTAGTCTAGAGAGCTGGAGGCTTGGTAACATGAGAACCTGTACAAATATATCTATCATGGTAACATGTGCATAACAGTGGTGAGTCTTCGATATTGGACGACCGTTCACACACGTCGTCCGTACGTTGACTCGGGGAGACTAGCTGGTTTGCTAGGAATAGTACGAAAATGTACGGGAGGGCTAGGATGGTTAGTGTGATAGCCAGTCTAGGAGTGGGGGTGCCCGACCCACTGTCTCTGTTTTGCCACGGTGGGGATTCAACAGAGTGAGGCTAACTCTGAACATTGGGAACTAAAGGTCTGTGCGCATAGAGTCGTGTGGGTGTGTTGCACTTGCATGTGCATTCCATAGCATATTTGCATATCTTTGCAAAACATTGCATATAACCCCTTACACCTATCGTATAAAATGGTATGGGACATTTTATACGATAGGCCCTGCAAAACGACCCCTTGGTCTATAGGGGTAATCCCTATAAATCAATGGTTATTTTTCTAGATTTCTTTACTTGTTATCTTACCACCTATACTTCACTATTACTTATGCTGTACTCTCATTTACTCATGCATGGTTAAATTATAATCTTGCCAACTTTATTACCGTACATTCCTTAGGATAGTTGTCACCTACTTGATTCCGCCCTGCTTTTGGTCCTCCTTTTCACTCCTTACCGCCCGGTGCCTAGGAGCCACGAGGGAGGGGTGGGGGATGATTGGACTTAGTCTTTTAGACTAACGGTTTTTGGACCACAACATTTTAGGTGTACCATATGGAAGAGACACCGGTTTTGCAGATTCTGACAGATTTGACCCCACTACCGTGCTACCATTATCACCAGCCGGGGCATGCATGGGTCAAATGCCCCATGATGGGTGGGATCTCACCAGCTCAGCGGCCAGGAGGCCAAAGACGTAGATACAGACATAGATTGCGAGGCAGTGACTGCAGGCTGAAAATGAAAAAGCACCCAGAGATGCAGCACTAGCAGAGTACGGAGTCGGTGGAGATGGGCAAGTCTAGCTTAGGTGCTCTCGGTTCAGTGACAGTTACAGTGACGCTTAGTTTTAGTTTTGCTTCCGCGAGTGACTTGTAGTGAGGATTACATGTACTGGGCATAATCCCTCTTTTCCTATTTTACCTTACCATCTACTTTAGAATGTTATGTTGTGGACTATATGATGTTGTGATATCCTCTTTATTGATATTTTGGCCTTGGACACTTATGTCCCTTCTTACTACTTCTTCAGTCGATGGTGATTGTGATGGCCAGCAGAGTCGGTGTTTTGTGGTGTCGACCATCCCGGAGGATGGTGTCACCGCAAAACGGCAGTTCTGGGCCTAAGACCCTAGTGGTTGTTGCAAAAAAAAGGGGTCTTACAAAAGGTCCCACATACCTGGGATCCAAATTGTGGTTCTTTCCAAATCTCTTAACTCCTTCCATAAGAGAAACCTTGAGAAAAACCATGTCTTTAACTGCGAATTCCAGATCAACCCTTCGATGATTAGAGTTATTCTCATAATGCTCCTAAGCTATACGAAGCTTTTCTCGAATATGCATCACAAAAGTACTCATTTCTTCCAAAGCTTCTAGACCCAACAATAGTCTTTCACCAACTTCAGCCCAAAACAAGGGAGTTCTGCAATGTCTCCCATACAAAGACTCAAAGGGGGCCATCTGAAAACTATCCTGATAACTGTTGTTTTAGGAAAATTCCATCAATCTAAGCCACTCATCCCACGCTCCTCCGCGGTTTAAGATGTAACATTTGATCATATCTTCCAAAATCTAATTTACTCTCTCCGTCTGACCATTGGTCTGCGAATGATAAGCGGTTGAATATCTGAGGTCGGTACCCAACCCTTCCTGTAAACTTTTCCAAAAATGAGACGTAAACTTGGAATCTCGATCAGACATAGTACTTACTAGCACCTCATGCAATCTAATGACCTCTTCCAAATATAACTCTGCTATCTTCTTTATGGAGTAATCAATCTTGAATGGAACGAAGTGAGCACACTTCGTCAATCTGTCAACTATGAACCACACAAAATCATGTCCTCGGGGAGATCTCAGCAAACCAGTAATAAAGTCCATAGAAATACTCTCCCACTTCGAACTTGGAATATCCAAAGGTGCCAGCTTTCCACTAGGCCTTCTATAATCTGTCTTAACTCGCTTGCAAGTAAAACATTCAAAAACAAATTTGGCTATATCATTCTTCATCCCATGCCACCAAACGATCTGCTTCAGATCTCTATACATCTTTATAGAACCAAGGTGGTAGGCAATACTAGAACCATGCGCCTCACTGCACAACTTAGCTCGAATATCCTCAATAGCGGGGATACAATATCTATCGCGGTACTTCAAAGTACTCGCATCATCAATTGAAAAGTCTAGTAATTTCCCTTTCTCAATTCTACTACGAAGGCGTTGCAAATCAGGATCGTCCTTTTGATGTAGCCTCATAAGCATAATCCATGAAGGCTCTGATACTTCCAAGCTACTTGGTGAGTCACTACTCCCAATAGAAATGCCCATTAACAAAAATTCTTCCATCAAGGATTCCACCGAAAGATTAAAGATTTGTGCAGTCTTCCTACTCAAGGCATCAACTACCATATTAGCTGGTGCAGATTAAAGTCCTGCACAAATCTACGCTGGCGCAAATTTAAGTCCTTCTGAGTGAAGGCATGCTTCAAGCTATTATGGTCCGTGTAAATCTTGCACAGCGTGCCATACAACAAATGTCTCCACAACTTCAGGGCATAAATCACTGCCGCAAACTCCAAGTCATGAGTAGGGTAGTTCCTTTCATGAATCTTAAATTTCCTTGATCTATATGCAATCACTTTTCCTTCTTGCATCAATACACATCCAAGCCTTACGTGCGATGCATCCAAGTAAACAACATACTCCACTCCTTCGGTAGGCAAAGACAACACTAGAGTAGTGCATAATCTATTTTTCAGTTCCTGAAAAGCTTCTTCGCACTTATCACTCCAAACAAATACTGCATTCTTCTGCGTAAGTTTAGTAGGGCGCAAAAAACGTAGAGAATCCTTTCACAAACCTTCTATAATAGCCTGCCAAGCCTAGGAAGCTTCTTATTTCTTTGGGTGTGGTAGGTCTTTTTCAATCCATAACAAGGGGTATCTTCTCTGGGTCAACTGAAATTCCATCTTTATTCACAACATGACCCAGAAAGGACACCTGAGGTAGCCAAAACTTGCACTTACTCAACTTTGCATACAACTTATGTTCTCTTAAAGGAGACAGAACTAAACACAAGTGCTGGGCATGCTCCTCAGCACTCAACGAATAAACTCGAACATCATCAATAAAAATGACCACAAAACGGTCCAAAAAATCTTTAAATACCCTATTCATCATGTCCATAAAACAGAGGGTGCATTCGTCAATTCAAAAGACATTACTAAGAACTCAAAATGTCCATATTGAGAATGAAAAGTGGTCCGCAGAACATTTGACTCACAGATTCTCAACTGACGGTAGGCTGAACGAAGGTCAATCTTCGAAAACACTGTACTACCACACAACTGATCAAACAATCATCTATCCGCGGCAAGGGATACCTGTACTTGATCGTTATCTTGTTCAATTCCCTATAATCGATACACAGCCTCATAAATCGATCCTTCTTATTTACAAACAAAACGGGAACACGCCAAGGTCAATAACTTGGCCTAATGAATTCATACTGCAACAACACATCCAGCTAGGTACGTTACTCTTCCAGCTCGAGCGGGGCCATACGGTACAGTGCCTTAGCAATAGGGCGAGTAACCGGCTCCAGATCTATAACAATCTCCACATCTCTCTCAAGCGGAAGGCCAGGAAGATTATCTGGAAAGACATCAGGAAACTCTCGCACTACAGGAAAATCCTCAACACGTAGCAAACCACCATCGAATTCCAAAATAGAAACCAAGTAAGCACAACAACCAGAATCTAAAAGCTTCTGAGCACATACCACAGAAATGATCGGGGAATCCTGGCGCTTAAAACCATACACACTCCTGGGGTGTCCGTTGTCCATCTTGAAGTCTAAACACTTAACCTTCCATCACCTTTAGATCGGCAAAAGCTAGAAATTCACCTAAAAGAATTTGACAAGTCTGGATGCCCTGGCCCGACACCACCGAGTCACTAGAAGGAAACTTGACGCGAAACAAATCACCAACTTGATCAAGAGTCAGACGATGATGTTCTATGAAAGTCCTAGCTACGAATGAGTGGGTAGCACCAGAATCAAACAAAACGTACGCCTAACAATTCTTTACCTTAAACCACCCTCTAATACCAACTGTCACAAACCGCATTTTCTCCGCATTTAAATGATATATTAGAGTAAGAGAAAACACATGCCGTAATGCCACGCCGTGCAGGAGATAACTGCAGGTGCTCAGGCAAGAACTCGAACCTAACACTTTATATGCAATTCTCAAGTTATTAAAAGAAAACATGTTTTAGTTAAGTTTGATGGCCATATCCCTCGGATCTGTGGATCAACTAGTCCATGTGTAAAAATATGAATATATGTTACGAATAATACTTTGTTTATATAGATTGACATCCTATATGAGTATAAACATCCAAATAGGAAAACTCATGATATGCATACTTATAGATTTAATATTAATATAGAAAGAGCCTTTTTACATAGTTAAAATAGTTTGACTTGGCTTGAAAAATGCTATGAATGAGGTAGTCATAATGATACTTTTATACTTAAAATAACTAACATGCAATCATAACATAAAACCTTCCCAGTGAGCAAGTTACCCAACAAATCATCTAAAAAATAGACTTAGCAGCTAGCAAGTAACTTAACATTCTACCAAATCTCCAGTGGGCGTCAACAACTTGATAAGAACCCACCAAAAAAACATGTATGTCTGAAATAAAAATAGAAAAACAACAAAACTACCTCACGACGGTGAGGACAGGACAACTGCAACAACTACAGAACACAAACAACTACTAACCCAAGCTGTTTAAATGACTACTGCTCTGAGCCCGAGGCATTCAAAAGAAAAGAATACCTCAGCAAAAATATACAAGTGGTAATCAAAGATCATTAGTAGCAATAATCAAAGAGATAAAAGGGTTACCAACCCTTATCAAAGAAAAGCTGTCCAATCGCAGCAAAAAGTCATACTTTAATAGGCAGAGAAGAATTCTCAAATAGAGTAATAAGAAAGGGTGCACCAAGTGCGAAAGGAAGCCATGCTTCTATAAAATCTTCAAGTGTATGCATAAGAAAATATGTGCATATATATATATATAAACAATAGAGACTGATCAGCTCAAAACACGTGAATCATTAACACCGGTAAAAAATGGTACTAATTTGGGGGCCACATTGTCTAACACTAACCTTCAGACCAAACATCTCAAAAAGGCGATGTGGTGGCGGCCACATTGTCCAACACAATCCAACAACCCATAAGAAGAGAAGAAAACCCACCAGGTGTAATCATTCACAAACTAACACTGAGGTTGTGGTCCTTTATCCACTACCAACCCGGGCCACAAATAATCATGAATTATATTAATAAACAACATAAAAAAACCAAAGGCTTAGCATCGGATTTTCATGACGATGCAAAGGGAAGAAAACCATAAGTTACTAAGGTAAACTCGACAAATATTACTTGACAAACTCAAAGTCACTCTACAGACACATCAAAATTGCCAAAACACAAGTTGTGAGATCACTCGATGCTAAAACACAGGCTCTGAGTTCACTCAATGCATAAACAAAGGCTCTGAATTCACTCGACACATAAATAAAGGCTCTGAATTCACTCGATGCCTAAACAAAGAATCTGAATTCACTCGACGCCTAAACAAAGGCTCTGAATTTACTCTATGCCTAAACAAAGGCTCTGAATTCACTCGATGCCTAAACAAAGGCTCTAAATTCACTTGATGCCTGGACAGATATAATCAAAGCACTCGACACCTAGCTGCTTTACTCAACACTCTCGACGCCAACGACCACACTCAACGCTCTCGACGCCAAAGTATATTCACTCGATGCCAAGCCTTATTCAGTCAACACACTCAACATCAAGGCAGATTCACTTAACGCACTCGATGCCAAAGCATATTCACTCGACACCAAGCCTGATTCAGTCAACTCACTCAAAGCCAAGGCAGATCCACTCAACGCACTCGATGCAAAAGAATATTCACTCGACGCCAAGCCTGATTATGTCAATGCACTCAATGCCAAGGCAGATCCACTCGATGCCAAAGCATATTCACTCGATGCTAAGCCTGATTCAGTCAACACACTCAATGCCATGGTAGATCCACTCAATACACTCGATGCCTAGTTGAGTCCTATCCTTACTAGAAACTTTCTTACCCAAACAGAGGTTAATTAGACTCATAGAATTTTGACAACAGCTAAACTTAGACCATGAATAAGTTCCAGAAATTAAGAGAAAGGGAGGGGTAGATAAGACAAGAGCCCAAGCATAGGTAAAAGTCTCTACAACAATATGATAAGGATAAAGAAATGAAATCTTACTGTTATGCTATCCAAGATACAGCTAAGAGTAGACAAAAATTCAGAGAAGGAAACATAAAATTTTTTTATAAGAGGCTAGGCAAGGTATCAAACCCCTACTTGCGTCAAGATCTACAGGAATCCGACCTCACAAGTGCTCCGCTCCAAGGATAGGCCGCAAGAACTCTTAGGCAATGATTCCTGAAACCTTACAAGGAAAACATGAGTCAAGGTCAAAAACCCTAACGCCAAAAGTCCAATAAAACAAAATTACCTACCACCAACGCGTAGATCTTAGTGAGAACTTTCCGGATCTACCCTCCATCGGCGATTTCGAGCACCGACACTCCTACAAGCGGCAGACGAAAGCCTTGTGAAACCAGTCGACTCCTTTCTTCCGCGTTCTCGGTCCGATGGCTTGGGGAAGAAGATAATGAATAGGGTTCGGCCTTGAGTCTTTATATATATATATAATATAATATTACATATAATATATTATATATTATAGACATATAATATAACATATAATATATTATCTATTAGATACATATAATATAATATATAAATATGATATAATATAATTATTAATAATGAAATGTCCAAATGAACCAAAAACTCGAATCAACTCGGATTTCCACGAAATTCGATCTGAGACTAAATACCAATACTGCAAAACCAATAGCAAAGTCGAAATTAAGATTCGACAAACCAAACTCAGTTAAAAATTCCCCAAAGTCAAAACACCAAATATCCCTAAAAGGCTCCACCGTGTTCCAAAATAAACCCAGTTTGCAAGGGAAATTTCAAAAATACACTAAAAATTAGCCCAGCTAATATTCTAAGTCAAAACCTCGGATAACAATGAGCAAACGTCACGCTCCAGCAATGGTACCCGTCAACTATGCGTCAATGTAATGCCCTGATGTCAAAAATATGCCACTAAAGGAATTAAAATAAACATCGGAAAATCAATGGCGTTATACCGAGGAACTCCATCCACCTCTGTTGGTTTATGTTCAGATCTTTCTAATCTATTAAGTACTTAAGGATCTTATGGTCCATGAAGATGTCAACTTTCACGGCATATAAGTAATGACAACATAGTTTAAGCAATAACTTTTTCGAACTGAAGAAGAAGGCAACCTAAGCCGCTCCCTGAAGCATCACTATAAATCTCATAGCCGTCCGTACCACATGGTGAACTCAAGATAGGCACCGTTGTCAAACGACTCTTTAACTCCTCAAAAGCTCATGCGCACTTAGGTGTCCAAATGAACTTCTGATCTTTCCTTGTTAGTGTGGTGAGAGGTAAGGCTATCCACAAAATGTTCTTTACAAAGTGCCTGTAGTAGCCAGTAAGTCCAAGGAAGCTCCTGACTTTAGCTACAGTAGACAACACATGCCACTCCCATATCACAACTATCTTCATCGGATCTACCACAATACCTTCTCCACTAACCACATAGACAAGAAAATCCACCGAAGACAACCAAAACTAACACTTTGAACACTTGGCATAGAGTTTATTTCTTCTCAGGGTATGCAAAACCATCCTCAAGTGATTTGCATGATCTTCTTCTGATTGAGAGTACACCAATATATCATCAATAAAGACGATCACAAATAGATCTAAGTACTCCCGAAAGGTCCGATGCATCAAGTCCATGAATATCGATGACGTATTTGTTAGCCCAAACGGAATTACAGTGAACTCATAATGACTGTAGTGTGCACTAGATGCCGTCTTGGGAATGTCACATTTCCGAATCTGCAACTGGTAATAGCCAGATTTTAAGTCTAGCTTCGAGTATGCAGTTAAATCCACCAGCTAATCAAACAAGTCATCAATCCGTGGAATCATATACTTGTTTTTCTCCATCAGCTTGTTCAATTCTCAATAATCAATGTATAGATGCAAGCTTCCATCCTTCTTCTTCACAACGAGGACCGGTGCACTCCAAGGTGATATACTTGGACGTATATAGCCCTTCTCTAGCAATTCTTGCAATTGAACTTTTTATTCCTCCATCTCCTTTGGTTCTACTTGGTACGGTGAGCGGGTCACATGTTTCACACCTGGCACCAACTCAATAGCAAAGTCAATCTCCTGCTAGGGTAGTACGCCACGGAGAACCTTAGGAAAAACACCTGTATAGTCTGATACAATAGGAACGCCTCTCAAACTGGACTTCGGCTCAACAACCTCCAACAATGTGAAGAATAACTCCGTGCTCTTCCGAACAGTCTTGACTACCTGGAGAACAAACATCAATATCTTGCTCAATCCTTGCATACCAACGAACTTAGTATCTCGTTTGGTGTTTTGTCTAAGTGTGACTTCTTAGAGGTGCAATGTATACAGTCACGCTGCTCCGAGAGACAATCCATACCAAAGATTACATCAAACTCAAATATCGGTAGCACAGTCGTTTCCAATCCGAAATCCTAACTTCCTATCCGCACTTCAACTTAATAAGACCCATCTGCACGCATCACACATCCGTTAGGTAACACTACCTTTACTCTATCTGTCGACATAAGAGTTGGCACTCCGATCGACGATACAAAGTCCTCAAATAGAAACGAATGAGAAGCACCTGTATCAAATAGTGCTCTCACCGGATACCGCGCGACGACTACAGATATCGCGCTGTAGTAGCTTGCTATTAAAGGCTGAATTTGAGATTTCATTCTCATTTTCATCTCTCACACTTTCTCTCTTGGTTCTTGAGCTTCTTGGGGGAAGAGGAGGAAGAAAGTCCAGGATGCTAAGAGGAGAAGCGATCCAAGGTGTGCTTGTAATCGGAATTACGAGTCAACGGTAGATCCATGGAGAGGAAACTGTAACTTTCAGTTCCATCCAGATCAAATAACAAGGACATGGCTCTGAAGCGATCGATAAGGGTAACGACTTTCTCCTTGGACAAGTGAAGTCCTCAATTTGCATACGTGCATAGAACCCCTCACCAAAAGGTGAATAAAAGGGTGGTTTCCAGCGAGTAGATCATTGTGATCCCCGATAAAACTTTCATATAGATCCGAAATCGAAGTACGGAATAGGCATGCTGTGTGAAGCCCATCTGGATAGGTTGGTCTGAATTGGTTATGAATTGATTTGCATGCTGTAGAAGACTCTTTGTATAAAACGTGTAGAATCCGGGGTCTTGGGGTGTGCAGGATGCTACAGGGATAGTACTGGAGGTGATCTCTAGGAAAAACACCCAAAAATGGGGAAGAAGCAAATTCTGTACCTACCGCGCGGCGGTAGTGCTACCGCCAGCGATAACTTCTAGTAAGCTATGAGGCCTGTCTCTAGGAGACCTAGAGTCATTGTTTGAAGCTGTGAATTCAGCTAAGGTGGCCATGCGAGCCATCCTGAATATTGTTGCGAAGCTTGTGTCCGTGAGAAAAGGTGCATAACATGAGAAGCTGTGAGCCTAGAGAGCCCAGCTATTTGCCATGAGTGCCATGATTGATCATTATAGGCTCAGGTCCTGGGGACATTTGAGCTACAAGTGATGATGAGAGCCTGTTGTGCCCAACAAAAAGGCTATAGAGCTGAACGGGCAAGGCGAAGCTGATCCGCGTCTTGTCATGTGGCTTGATTACTTTGGCTTTCGTCAATGACATGGAAATTTGAGCAATGGGAAGAGTGCTAAACTGTAGCTTGCGTTATGTCACTCCGGGCTAGATTGTCTAAAGTAAATGGCTTTTTTCATTTGCATGATGAGAGTTTGAGGACCCGGGATGGAAAGACTAGAATGCTCAAGTATACCATCAAGTCTTGGCCTATGGATGGTGGTGGGACCCAGGAAGCCCAGTACACAGAAAATGTTAACTGAGTGCGCGGGGCATGTGGCCAATCGAGCATGCATCTGTGACGAATGGTGATTAAGTGCATGCTGTTATTTGCCAAACGATATTTATGTTGTTGCTGCAGGGAAGGAGAATCGCCGCCCTGAGTGAGGGGTGGTGTCGCTATAAATTGGTCAGCTAAAACTGACCTTTGCCTTGTTTTCCATCCTTATGGTGGATTGTCCCTGTGTAGGTGCTGGAGAGCCCAACGGGAAATAGCTGGTTGCAACCCATTAATGCTATGCCGGCCCTCGAAGGCCAAGCAAAGGCTTTTTATTGTTTTTCATGTGTGGCTGGCCTGCGCGCCGATGTTTGTAAACCATTTTTTTGGGAAGAACATTTGTAAGGCCTTAAGGCCGTAACTTTTGTGTATTTTGTAATAACATTCCTATGGTTTTATATAGTGGACATTGTTGATACTTGAGTTCAATTTAACCCTGGAAGCTTCCACTAGAATGCTCTGAGTTATGATTCATTTGGTCTTTTGTTATTACATGTAACTCTGCCGACTATCTGTAGAATATAACATGGGGCCCCGGCCGGACCCTCTATTATATTTCAAGTGACAGTGGGAGGTGTTATAATTTTGGTATCAGCTTGTCTCGGTCTTCCTTCTGCGAATTCGCGGTAAAGTTCTTTTGAGGGGTGGTGAGCACGTGTATGTGCTTACCGTTATAACAAATTGAACTCAAGAATGTCCACTTAGGAATGAAAATACACATGTGTGAGGAACCTGTGTGTTCCTATTAGTTGTGCTGTGCCTTGTATGTGGTCGCTAAATTGTATATTTTACACTTATAGGTGACTAGAAGTGGTGCGGGGCAGTCTGACCCCCAATGTTTTGTTGAGAGTGCTACACCAGTTGATGTGCCCACACCTCCTCCTTCTACGGAAATAATACACTTAGTTGCTGAGGCAGTGTTTGTAATGATGAATGCACAACCGACTAGGCAGGTGTGACCTGCGATGGTGTCAGTATAGGTTGGTGTAGCCGAGCCTATAGCTGCTAGGCAAGTGCATGCTGAGGCTTTACTTGATAAGAAAGCGACTGAACGTCAGCTGAAGAACTTCATGAGCATTAGTCCTCCAATATTTATGGGTGCAGGATCCCCAAAGCAGGAAGAGGACTTACTTTCGCATGTCAAGAGGATATTGACGGTAATAGAGATAGAGGAGGGACAAAAGGTCATCTTAGACACTTTCCTATTGGAAGGAAAGGGCCGAATTTGGTGGGATGAGTTGGAGTTACACCACTTCGCGGGCAGACGACTATCGAAGATCTCGTTTGAGGAGTTTTTGAGATTATTCTTGGCAAAACATCTTCCATCATCGTAGCAGATTGCCATGGAAAATGAGTTTAAAAATTTGACTTAGGGCGAGAGAAGTATGGATAACTACTTACATGAGTTTACCAGGTTGTGACGTTATGCAGGGCCTACTTTGGCTGTCGAAGAGCGTAAGACCAATAGGTTCTATGATGGACTGTGGGATGAGCTGAGGTTACTGCTCTTGGGTCCGATGAACCAAGGATTTTAAATATTGGTGGATACGCCTCTTTCGTTAGAGTAGGACATAAAGAGGGTGTAGGGCAAGAGGGACTTGGCTGTGATAAAGCCCGAGTTCAAAGTGTCGCATCCTGCAAAATCTGAGTACCGAAAGAAGTGGAGAACAAAATCCAGGTCTTCTGGACAAACTCCATCTGGTATTGCTTCTGGAGCAACGTCTTGGCAAAGCATGTAGATATGTTATATGTGTGGAAAACTAGGACATTTTGCCCATGAATGGCCCAGTGGCCTACCAAGGAAGGACAAAACGGTAAGAGCATCTTACGCTGAGAAGGGAAAGGCGGTGGAGTCCATTACATCCCAATATGCTCCAGCTCAGCTAAGGGTGTACAATCTTGGCCAGCAGGAGGCCAAAAAACAAAGTGATGTCGTAACAGGTATGAGTTAAGATACAGTTTTCACTACTTTCCATACTTATGTATGAATTGTTTGAATATAGGCTTTGTCCTTATTTGGGATTATCCGGGGAGAGCACTATTTGATACAAGTGATTCTCATTAATTTCTATATGAGGATTTCGTATCGTGGATCGGAGTGCCTACTCTTGTGTCAACATATAGAGTAAAGCTGTTGTTACCTAACAGATGCGTGATGCGTGCTGATAGGTATTGCTATCTTGAGGTATAGATTGGAAGTCAGGATTTCGGATTGGAAGCATCGGTGCTCCCGATATCTGATTTCAATGTAATCTTTGGCATGGACTGGATCTCAGAGCAGCGTGAATGTATAGATTGCAACTCTAAGTAAGTCACACTGGAACAAAACACCGAACGAGAGAGTAAGTTTGCTAGTATGTGAGGATCAAGCAAGATATTGATGTCTGCTCTCCAAGTAGTCAAGGCTATTCGGAAGGGCGCGGAGTTGTTCTTCATGCTGTTGGAGGCTATTGAGCCAAAGTATAGTTTAAGTGATGTTTGATGCATGCCCAAGGTTTTGACTGATTAAACAACACATTCTTATGTTTGACACTTTAATTAAATTTCTAGCGCGCGGTTTCTCTACTTAGCACTATCGGATATTGAAAGAGAAGGGATAAACCTTGTTCTAGATATTTTTTTTTTATACACAGCACAACATAATTAATTAAACACGGAAACCAGACGACACAAGATATTAAAGTGGTTCCCCAAACACCGGGTACATCCACTCTTCTACCAACAAGGTAGGAATCCACTACAGGTTTTTGCTAAGGTGCCCTGCCACCAATGATCTGATTCAGGTAGATCAAACAGACCCTTTAGACTTTTGATCAGGTGTCTAAAAACCAAGCACAGGTTTTTGATCAGGTGCCCTGCCACCAAGGGATACTTTTGAAGGGAGTAATAACCCTGTACAGGAGGGGGAAGAAGGTTAAGATGTCTTCTCTATTTTACAATAGATTAGAGAAGCACAAGAGTCTCTTCAGAACTTCTGACAGAATACTGTCTTGAAGTTCTGAAGGAATAAAGCTTAGAAGAAGATAATAGAATATAAAATAAAAGGATCTTCTTCAGCAGCTTCCTTCTTCTTCTTCTTCTTCAATATCTCTGAGTGTAATCTTCCTGGAACAGGAGCACTCAGGTTGAAGAAGAGCAGAAGAGATAACTTCTCAGTTGAATGAAGATTGCTGAGAGCAGCTGTGCTGTAAGCTGGTTCTTTCTCTGTATGTTGTACAGGTTGAACTCCTTCACTCTTATTCCTCTTCTTGTTCTTCCAAAAGAACTCTTTATATAATAACAGCAGCAACGGCTCTATTATTTGAGATGAGCTTTTGTCTTTATCTGGAATCTTGAATCTGGGCTGCAATTATCACAAAGACAAAACAAGTCTTGCAGATATATATTTCTATATAAAGATAAAGCTACAGCAGCTGTAATATTAAATCTGATAAATAATGTCACATCAGATAACTCTTTAAAGCCAACGGCTATAAAGGACAGCTTGCAAAAGTAAAGTCAGATAATAAGACAAAAGATATGTCAGAAAGGAATTGACTTATGCATAAAGGTATAAGCATCTTTATCTTTTAGATATATGCATAAGATCAATTAAATAATCTATAATAAAGATATGCTAGGAATATAGGAAATAAAACAAAGAATAAAACACATATAATATTACATATGCAGACCAAAAGATAGTCGAACGATCCTCGACGATCGTCGACCGACCTACTGAGATCGTCGAGCTATCAGTCAGATAGTCGACCGACTCAAAAAGTCGAACTATCCAGGCAGATAGTCGACCGACCTGCTGAGATCGTCGACCTATCAATAGATAGTCGACCGACTCAGAAAGTCGAACTATCCAGGCAGATAGTCGACCAGAGCTCGACGATCTAGCAGAGCGTCGAGCTGACCAGAGACAGACGATCGTCGACCGGCTGATCGACGATAGTCGATCGGCGTTCGACGATAGTCGAACCCGAAAATCCCTTAGCCAGAATTTTACTGGAAAAGAGAATACTCTACAACTAGACTTTGACCATTGATAAATCTTGGGTCAAGAGACTAAAAGGAAAGACTTAACTCAAATCCAAACTCGGGTTCCAACAATCTCCCCCTATTTGGGTTAAGTCTTTCAAAAACTAAAACTACTAAAAACAAATAAACTAAACTCAAACAACTTAATAGTGATCCTAACCCAAATCAGAACTAGGGTTCCAACAATCTCCCCCTATTTGGGTGAGGATCCTATTAGCAAAATAATATAAATAAATGCAAAGCATAAAATATATAAAGAAAAGCTTTGCTAAGCTGGCTGCTTGCTGGCATTTGCAATCTCCCCCTATGTTGATGCAGTACATGTGATTGAAGAAGGCTGAGATGACTTTGAATTTTGATTGAGTCATCCAGCTAACTCTTGTAAGTAGTACCTGCAGAAAGCTATGGTAGAGATTGCTCTCTCCTTGAAAAAAAAGGGTATGTTAGCAGCAAAAATGATATTTTGTCCAGCAAATTTGATTAAGATTCTGGATCTGAAAAACAAAATCAGATATCTTCCTTCCTATAGAATTTCTTTTCATTAGACAAGATTCAAACTCAGCTGATCAATACAACTAGAGTAGAGGACTCAATCTAAATGAAATTAGAAAAGGATCTATAAGAAATAGAGTTATCTGACAGAGAATTTCTTATACAGAAATCCAAACAAAATTTTTGAACAGAATATCAATCAGATATAATAAACAGCCTTAAGAAAAAAAAAAGAAATGCTTCCTAATAACTTTGTTCCAGATGGCAGAAGGATTCAAAAATATTTTAAGTAATTTATCCTTTTGTTTATAAAACAAATTTATGAAGAAACAAACTGAATTCTCAGATTTGAATTTATTAAGAGATAAAGAAGACCTTTCTCTGAGGAGTGTTGGTTCCTTCTCAGGTTTTGTTAAGTCTTGGCAGCAATTTTGTTTTTCTAATTTAACTGAACTAAAAACAGAATTAGATAATAATACCTGAACCTTTTCAGGTTTTGATTTTCCTTCTGTTAGTTCAGCTTCTCTATTGCTACAGGAGGCATTGATGGCCTTTAAGCAAAATTCTTTGGCCCTTGCTTCCTCCTCTTCATCTTCAAATGATGAGTCATCATCTGAGACTTCCCAGACAACATCTAGGGATGTTGATTCTTCTCCTTCAGATGAGATGATGTGGCTTCCTTCTGATATTGCATCCATGGGTTCAGAAGCCATTTGATGAATGTTTTGTAGAGTTTGGCCCTGTTTTTGATCATCTCTTCATGTTGGAAATTTTGAGTCTGTAATCCTGCAAGACAGAGAACAGATCAAGTGCAAAGGGAACAAGAAGAGATGCAGTTTTTGCTTTTGTGCATGAACAAATGAATGAAGCAAATCTTGAAGAAGAAAAGAGTGAGGGCAGAGAGGACGGCAGGGGAAAGCAATTTAATGAGCACAACACTCATTAGGATTATCTGAAAAAGTTTTTGAAGAAAATCTTTAAAATCAGAAAGGCACTGTCTGATAATTCCCTTCCTAAAGAATCACTTTATCACAAATAAAAACTTCAACACAGTGTGATGATCCACTGGATCAAGTCTGTGTTGAGTTTTAGTGTAGATAATTTTGTGAAAAATCTGTAAGGATGTAGAATTATCTTACTATGCCTCTTTGAGATCTAAGATTCATCAAAAAGGAAAATTTTCAGACCATAAATGTAATGAGGTTTCATTGGTTTATTAAATAAATTTTTCAAAAAATATTTCATGTATGTTTGAAAAATTTGAGAAAACTTTTGAAAAACAAAATCAATGTTGCTGAATTTTCTTAATATTTCTCTTGAAGTTTTTCTTATTGTTTCCTTAAAATGAGTGTGGTCTGTATGTGGATTGATGACGAATGGGAGTATACTTTTAAGGAAATTCATATTTTCTTTAGGTTTAGTTGCATCCAAGTTAGAAAGTGATTTAGGATATTTTGAAATGTAGTTAGTATGGGATATCACCTGATATTTTCTAAGTTCTGATTCAGGCTTTTCCTTGTTGTTTGATGCATTTATGGCTTTTAAGCAGAAAGCTACTTCATCAGCATCATCTTCTTCATCACTTAAATAAGATGAGTCATATTGTGGTTCATCTGTGTTTGATTTTGGTGAAGATTCAGATGCTGATTCTTCTTCACTTGATTCTGCAGCCATCTTGATGAGGGATTGCCATAGTTCCTTGGCTGTGGTGCAGTGCATCAGATCTTCAAAGATGTCATCTGGCATGGATTGTGCCAAGATGTTCATTGCTCTAGCATCAGCATCCTTAAGTAACTTTTGTGCATCTTTGTTTGATGCTGTGGGTGCTATAGGACCTGTCATTATAACATTAAAAATGCTTTCATCAAATAACTTCATATAACATTTTATCTTTGACTGCCATAGTGCAAATGTATTGAGGTTGCACATAGGAAGTTTTGCCATGAGAAAAAAAATTCTAGAGTGAAGTAAGGTCTGTTGGATCTTTTTGGTTCAGGTGTTAGCCTGTGGTTTTAACCAACCTCCCTCTGATACCAATTGAAAGAGAAGGGATAAACCTTGTTCTAGATATTTTTTTTTTATACACAGCACAACATAATTAATTAAACACGGAAACCAGACGACACAAGATATTAAAGTGGTTCCCCAAACACCGGGTACATCCACTCTTCTACCAACAAGGTAGGAATCCACTACAGGTTTTTGCTAAGGTGCCCTGCCACCAATGATCTGATTCAGGTAGATCAAACAGACCCTTTAGACTTTTGATCAGGTGTCTAAAAACCAAGCACAGGTTTTTGATCAGGTGCCCTGCCACCAAGGGATACTTTTGAAGGGAGTAATAACCCTGTACAGGAGGGGGAAGAAGGTTAAGATGTCTTCTTTATTTTACAATAGATTAGAGAAGCACAAGAGTCTCTTCAGAACTTCTGACAGAATACTGTCTTGAAGTTCTGAAGGAATAAAGCTTAGAAGAAGATAATAGAATATAAAATAAAAGGATCTTCTTCAGCAGCTTCCTTCTTCTTCTTCTTCTTCAATATCTCTGAGTGTAATCTTCCTGGAACAGGAGCACTCAGGTTGAAGAAGAGCAGAAGAGATAACTTCTCAGTTGAATGAAGATTGCTGAGAGCAGCTGTGCTGTAAGCTGGTTCTTTCTCTGTATGTTGTACAGGTTGAACTCCTTCACTCTTATTCCTCTTCTTGTTCTTCCAAAAGAACTCTTTATATAATAACAGCAGCAACGGCTCTATTATTTGAGATGAGCTTTTGTCTTTATCTGGAATCTTGAATCTGGGCTGCAATTATCACAAAGACAAAACAAGTCTTGCAGATATATATTTCTATATAAAGATAAAGCTACAGCAGCTGTAATATTAAATCTGATAAATAATGTCACATCAGATAACTCTTTAAAGCCAACGGCTATAAAGGACAGCTTGCAAAAGTAAAGTCAGATAATAAGACAAAAGATATGTCAGAAAGGAATTGACTTATGCATAAAGGTATAAGCATCTTTATCTTTTAGATATATGCATAAGATCAATTAAATAATCTATAATAAAGATATGCTAGGAATATAGGAAATAAAACAAAGAATAAAACACATATAATATTACATATGCAGACCAAAAGATAGTCGAACGATCCTCGACGATCGTCGACCGACCTACTGAGATCGTCGAGCTATCAGTCAGATAGTCGACCGACTCAAAAAGTCGAACTATCCAGGCAGATAGTCGACCGACCTGCTGAGATCGTCGACCTATCAATAGATAGTCGACCGACTCAGAAAGTCGAACTATCCAGGCAGATAGTCGACCAGAGCTCGACGATCTAGCAGAGCGTCGAGCTGACCAGAGACAGACGATCGTCGACCGGCTGATCGACGATAGTCGATCGGCGTTCGACGATAGTCGAACCCGAAAATCCCTTAGCCAGAATTTTACTGGAAAAGAGAATACTCTACAACTAGACTTTGACCATTGATAAATCTTGGGTCAAGAGACTAAAAGGAAAGACTTAACTCAAATCCAAACTAGGGTTCCAACAGATATCAAAGCAATTAATGTCACAAATTCAATATTAACAAATTAATCAACGCAAAGGGACGCTACCCCTTATTTTAGATTGAACAAGGGCTCTATGCCAATGTTCGCTCAAGCGAAAAGGACCCACCCAATTCGGAAAATTAGCATTTCAAGTTAAATTATGCGCAAACATTCACACATCCGATAAAAGAATTTCCGAACTAAATAAGTGATTTAAAACTAAGTCCAAAATAATCCCCAAAATTAATTAATAAGAGAGTTGCCAAAATCTCTTGAACTCAAGGAGAAATCAAGGTAAGAAACTGATTTCCACTAGCGTTCACTAGATTTACCCGAACCAAGTTTTACGAAAAATATTCGGAATAATTAATGCTTAAAGATTAGATTTAAATTAGCACGATTTCAATATAAATCAGGACAAAATACTAGATTTCTAATTCCACGAAAAAACCTTACACAATAATATAGAAGAAGTCACACAAGAGGTGTAGGAATCGTTACCCAATCCCAAGAAAGTTCTGAAAGTGAAGGGATAGATACTACTCTAGAGGGGGGGTGAATAGAGTAATCAAATTTTGCACAATACAAAACTTAACTGTCTACCCAACTCCCTTGGAGTGAAGTGCGGAATGAAGAGATTATAGATATTGATTTAACCTTAAAGCCTAACACAAGTGATGTGCAAACACAAGCTAACTGTAATTACAGTTAAAGCTTGGAAAACCTAAACAGCAACTAGCAACCTAGTTATATCTATTCACAGCCACAGTACAGGAATTAAACAGTTGAATCCAGACGACACAAGGAAATTTATAGTGGTTCCCCAAACAACTTGGGTACGTCTACTCTTCTACCCACACGGTAGGAATCCACTCAGGTTTTTGATCAGGTGCCCTGCCACCAACAGAATCTGCTTCAGGTAGATTCAGAAACCCTTTAGACTTTTGATCAGGTGTCTAAAAACCAAGCACAGGTTTTTGATCAGGTGCCCTGCCACCAAGGGATACTTTTGAAGGGAGTAATAACCCTGTACAGGAGGGGGAAGAAGGTTAAGATGTCTTCTCTATTTTACAATAGATTAGAGAAGCACAAAAGCTTGCACTGAGCTAGAATGCTCTAAAGAATCAAGGCTCCCCCTGGCTCAAAGATGTCCAGGTGAAGTCTTGCTTCAGTGCAGAAACTCTTCAGAAAATTCTGAAGGAAAGAGCTACAAGAAGAAAGTAAATAATAAAAAGAAACAGTCTTCAAGCAGCAATCTTCTTCTTCTTCTTCAAAGAAACTCTGAGTTGAACTTCCTGAAAGCAGGAGAACTCAGGTGAAGAAGAGATGAAGATCTTAACACTTCTCAGTTAGATGGAGTTTGCTGAGAGCAGGAAGCTTGAGCTTGATGAAGGCTTGAGTGCTTTTGAATATGTGTGTAACACTAGCTTCTGTTAACTAGCTTGAATCCTTCTGCAAAGGGTTCTTTTTATATCATCATCAAGCAACGGCTCTCTTCCATTTGAATTAATTTGTCTTCTTCTAAGCCTTGAGACCTGGGCTGTAAATATCAAGAAGACAGAAATATCTCTGCAGCAAAACATTCCATAAAAAGGAATAAACCTCTTTCTAAGAAGCTGCAGGCTTAAATCAAATAAACAGATAGACTAAATAAAGTCACATCAGAAACAATCTCTTTATAGCAAAAGAAGACTTTTCAGTCTAACGGCTATAAAGGGGCTGTCAGCAGATAAAGTAATTTAAAGAGACAGCTAATAAGACAAACAACTTTATCTTAAAAGATTTTAACTCAGGCAATAAGAATAGAGCAAATAAAGCCTGGAAACTTTATCATACAGCTTGAAATAACGTGCCAGAAAATGTATTAAATAATTAAATATAATAAATAAATACAAAATCCAAAGGCAGACAGAAAACGTCGAACGACCTTCGAAGATCGTCGAACGACGCCAGGAGATCGTCGAACTATCGGGCAGATAGTCGAACGATCCAGATAGTCGAGCTATCAAACAGATAGTCGAGCTACCGCAGCAGATAGTCGAACTATCAGGACAGATAGTCGAACTACCAGATAGTCGAACTATCTAGGACAAATAGTCGAGCTATCAAGCGCACAGAGATAGTCGAACTATCAAGCAGATAGTCGACCTACCTCAGAAAACAGATAGTCGATCTATCAAAAGATAGTCGAACTATCAAAACAAACCAGATAGTCGATCTATCAACAGATAGTCGAACTACCAGCGCAGAACAGATAGTCGACCTATCAACCGATAGTCGAACTACCAGCGCAGAACAGATAGTCGACCTATCAACCGATAGTCGAACTATCAGCGCAGAACAGATAGTCGACCTATCAACAGATAGTCGAACTATCAACGCAGAACAGATAGTCGACCTATCAACCGATAGTCGAACTATCAGCGCAGAACAGATAGTCGACCTATCAACCGATAGTCGAACTATCAGCGCAGAACAGATAGTCGAACTATCAACAGATAGTCGAACTATCAGCGCAGACCAAAGCATCGACCAACTGATAGACGATCGTCGATCAGTCGATAGACGATAGTCGAACGGCGTTCGACTATGGTCGAACGAAAAACCTACTTAACCAAATTCTCAATTTGGAAAAGCGAGGACTCTACAGCTAGACTCCTAAACATTGACCATAGATATTTCTTGGGTCAAGGGCACAAAGAAGAGGACTAAACTCAAATCAAACTAGGGTACCAACAATCTCCCCCTATTTGAGTTAAGTCTCTCAAAAACTAAAACAGCTAGCAATAAAACAAACAAAATAATTCATCAAATAGTTAATCAATAAACTAGCAGATTATCAATCAGATAAACAAATAATCAAATATATCACAGCAGTTTAATCAAACTATTAAGAATCTTTAGGGTCAGGTAATGGATCAGAGGAACTAGAGACAAAAGAAATTTTTCGAAGAGGGTCATCTGATTCCTTCTTTGACATCTTCAGATCCTGAGCTCCAAGGATCTTTAGTTCTGTAGCTCTGGGGACAACAGCTTCAGGATGTTTTTCCATGTACCTTGCTGGATCAAAAATCTCAGGATTGACTTGGAATTTCTCAAATTCTTTCTTTCTATACGCTGACATGGTAGTAAAGCCAGTTATATCTTTACCTTCGGCTCTTGCTTTTCTTATTTGGGCTGCTCCTACAAGCTCTTGAAAGCGAGCCATCCTAAAATTAGGATCGAGCTCAGGATTTTCATATACGGGCTCTGGAGAAGCAGCATCAGCTATTTTATCTAGATAAAACATTAGAATAAACTTAGCAAAAGGGACTTGCTAGAAGGTTTTAAAACACTGTAAACTATTTACCTTTCGAAACACTTTTCTCAGATTGAACTGGAGAAGGAGGTGGGGAAAAGGTTGGTCTTTGGGCCACAACCTCCTTCATTGGTCTTTGAGATCCATAAGATGATTTGCTTTGAGAACTTTGATGACCTTGTCTTGGTTGGGGCTGAGCAGACGCAGATTTTCCATAGGCGGCAGATTGATTAGCAGGTAGATTCCCAGAGGCTCCTGCACCAGGAGGTGGAGGAGGACCTTTAGGAGTCCATCTGGAGACTGGACTGTCATACCTCTTAGTTCTCTTCCTTTCTTTTTGCTGATTTTTCGAAAGCCACATCCAATGCTTAAAATCCTTAGATTTGGGGTCAATGCCCTTCAAAATATAATAGGGAATATCATTATCCTTATTTGGAGGTGGAGGAGGAGCAGCTTTTCTTTTCTTAGCAGCAGATTTCTTTTTCTTTGACTTTTCAGACATATCAGAATCATCATCATCATCATCAGAATGGGATGATGGAGGGTTCTCATACGGATCATAGGCTTCTGAGACAGCCTTTTCTTTAAGCTTTGAAGCAGATTTCTCCCTTTCTTCTTCTATGGCATCCAAAGCCAGAAGGGAGTCTAAATCTAATCCAGGAGAGTCATCCCAGATGGATGACTTTCCAAATTGCAAATCTTTCTCTTTTTCTTTTAAAGATAAAACTCTTAAGTCCCATGCAGCTCTTGCTTGAGCTTCTTCCATACTCAGAATAGAAGAGTCAACTCTGACTTCCTCTTTCTCAGACTCATCTTCTTTATTATCTAAGAAGGATTCCAACTCAGGGTCAACTTGAATATCGGGAAAACTTGGGTCAGCCTCAGAAACTACTGCTATGATTTGAGCAGTTAAATCTTCTTTAATAATATCTGTAAAATTATGAATATAGATCTGCTAAATAAACAGAGATCATTCCTTCAAGGTATTCACAGACTATCAAATTAATAGACTCATCGACAAAACGAATGAAAGAGTTACCTTCATATTTAACCATCTCCCAGCAGTCATTCAGATATGAGGTTATAATTCCTTCCAGAAATCTGGCAATCATAGGAGAGGTTAGATCTTCTAAGCATACCTTAACAGCAATCTCAGATAACAATATTCCATCTGCTATATCTTTCTCAAACAAAACTGGAGCTACAACTTGCTCAACTGGAGCAATCTCTTCCTCAGCTGGAGTTACTACTTCCTCAGTTGGAGCTGTCTCTTCCTGAACAGTCATAACAACATCTGGAACTTCTTCTGGCTCAACTTGAGCAGATTCTGGCTGGGCAGACAAGACAACATCTGGAGCTATTTCTATTTCAGCTGGAGGAGAGGCAGGAAGGTCTGAGACATCTTCATTGAACATCTCCCCCTGCCTGATTTCAGTAGCTACTGAAACCAGGCCCCTAGAGGAAGATGGCTCAGCTAATTTGGAAATGGATTGGATGGAAGCAGTTAAACGGTCAATGGAGGCTGCAAGGGGAGCGATTGCCTCGTCAATCATGGTTTTGATTGACGGGGTAATCAGCTCCACGATGCGGATGATAATCTCTGGAGAGATTTCAAAAGAAGATGGGTTAGAGGTGGATGGAGCAGCAGCAGATATGGTAGATGTGCTGGGATGAGAAATAATGGGGACAGGGGATCGAACTGGAGATACAGCAGGAGAGGGAGCAGGGGATGGAGAATGAACTGGGGAATTAACGGGAGATGCATGAGGAGTAAGAATTCTCTCTGATCCTAACAAATCGAAGCTAGGAGCAGATATCCTAGCCAGATATGTAGGTAGAGGAGAGGCTGGAGGAGACAGAGGAACAACCATAGTTGTTTCAGGTGCAGCAGAAGAAGAAGGTCGTACCTCAGCTGAAGTTGATGGTACTTCAACTGAGGCAGACGGCAATGCAGAGGAGGAGGAAGGGAGAGCTGAGCCAGCTTCACTAGGTTGAGGAGCGACTGATGCAGTCCTTGTGTCCTCAGATAGTGCTGGAGCAGATTTCACAAATGTCCTCTTCCACTTTGAGAACAGATGGGGATCCATCTTCTTGCTGGCATTGATGGTAGTTGCGGCAGAACTCAGCAGCTGGGGGAATTTCTCCTTAAGGAAAATTCCAATAACCCTTCCTAGGGTAACTTCCTTCTTTCCTGTCTTCTTCCTGATTAAATCAAACAGAACAGCAGCCCAATCGATCCTTTTCCTATTAACAATTGCACACATAAGTGCGAATTGCTGTCTTGTTATGTTATCATGGGCAGAGTGCTTGCCCAGAAGCACTTTTCCGACTACCTCAGCGAGGAACTTGATCTTGAAGGGGAAGTTTACCTTGAGCAGCTTGGTGGGAATGCCCTCGGCATGTCCCAGCTCGACGAGCATCCTTCCGAACTCCTGAGCATCTTGCTCATAATCTTCATCACCAATAACTAAACCGAAAACATCAGAAAGAACGGCCGGAGTCAGGATAACTTCTACTCCGCCGATGGTACCGATCATCGATTCGTCTGTGGAAGACGACGTGAAAGCCCATTCTTTTATTTCTGGAATGTTAATCTTGATCCTTTCAGACATCAGCTTCTCTAAACCTTGATCTCTGCAGAGCTGGAGAACTTCCACTATTCCGGCATCGCAAATGCTGAAAGCTTCAAAATCTACACTGAATCCTGCATCGAACTTGACGACGGCTAGAACAGCTGGGGAAATCGCCATTGAATCGCTGGAGAAACGCGAGAAGGAGGAGGAAGACGAAGGGGACGGGGCGGCAGAAAATCGCAAGCGGGAAAGCAGAATGCGAAAGGGCACGTTCCGTCGACGATAAAGCAACAGATCTTTTAACCTAGGTCGACTATCGGCTTTATATTGAACCGGATATAGTCGGTCTATTAAAAAGATCTTGACCCGATGGTCGAACGGTCGTTCGACGATCGGCTCAGAAGCAGAGTAGTCGGACAATCGTTCGACTATTTCTGGCTTCCCAAACAACAGGCTGTCGTCGTCCGGAGATCGACGATGAGCTCAGCCTGTTCGACGATGGTCGAACGTCGATCGACGATCTTCAAACAGATAAGCTATCATTAACCAGAGGTCGACGATAGGCTCAATCCGTTCGACGATCTTCGATCATCGTTCGACGATCTTCAAGCAGACCTCAACATAGGCAGATATCGTCACACTTAGTCTCGTCCATTGATCATGCCTAGTTGGACTAAAAAGAACAGATGCTTCTGTTCATCTAAAGGCTTGGTGAATATATCACCTCTCTGAAACTCAGTGGATATGAACTCAAGACAAATCTTGTTCTTTTCCACACAATCTCTCAGGAAATGGTGCCTAATCTCAATGTGCTTCGTTCTAGAGTGGTGCACTGGATTTTGTGCAATTGAGATAGCACTAGTACTATCACACATGATCTTGGTGTTCTTGTGTGAGTAACCATAATCCACAAGCTGGTTTTGAATCCACAGGATCTGTGAACAACAACTGGCAGCTGCTATATATTCAGCCTCTGCAGTTGAAGTTGAGACAGAAGCCTGCTTCTTACAGAACCAAGAGACCAATCTCTCTCCCAGGAACTGGCAAGTTCCTGAGGTGCTCTTCCTGTCAACTCTGCAACCAGCATAGTCAGAATCAGAATATCCAATTAATTCAAACTCTGACTCAGCTGGGTACCAAAGTCCTAGATCTGGACATCCCTTCAGGTATCTCAGGATTCTCTTTAGAAGAATCAGATGAGATTCCTTGGGATTGACCTAGAATCTAGCACAAAGGCATGTAGCAAACATTATATCTGGCCTACTTGTAGTTAGATATAATAGGGAACCAACAATGGCCCTATAATTCTTTTGATCAACTGGCTTGCCGTGATCATCAGAATCAATAACTACATTAGTAGCCATGGGTGTAGGCATTGCTGAAGCATCAGCCATCCCAAATTTCTTTACCAATTCCTTGGCATATTTGGATTGGGAGATGAAGATACCATCAGCATCTTGCTTAACTTGGAGACCAAGAAAGTAAGACAGCACACCCATGCTACTCATCTCAAACTTAGAGTGCATCAAGTTGGAAAACTTTTTGCATAGTTTGGGATCAGTGGAGCCAAAGATAATATCATCTACATACACCTGAACTAACAGGATTGTGTCCTTGTGATGCTTGACGAAAAGGGTTCTATCAACTACTCCCCTAGTGAAGTTGTGCTCTAACAGGAAACTAGCTAAGGTCTCATACCAGGCCCTAGGAGCTTGCTTTAGTCCATAAAGAGCTTTTTGCAACTTAAAAACATTAGAAGGCTGAGTTGATGAAACAAACCCTGGTGGTTGTTCAACAAACACCTCTTCCTTAAGCTCACCATTTAGGAATGCACTTTTGACATCCATTTGGAACACCTTAAACTTCATGAAGGCTGCATAGGCCAAGAAGATCCTTATTGCTTCTAGCCTTGCAACAGGAGCAAAGGTTTGGTCATAGTCTATACCTTCCTCCTGTCTGTAGCCCTGAGCTACAAGCCTAGCTTTATTCCTTACTATTATTCCATTTGCATCTAACTTGTTTCTATACACCCACTTGGTGCCTATGATCAGTTGGCCTTTAGGTCTTGGAACCAAAGTCCAAACTTTACATCTCTCAAACTGATTGAGTTCCTCTTGCATTGCAATGATCCAGTGGGGATCTAGCTCTGCATCTTTAAAGGTGAGGGGCTCAACCTGTGAGAGGAAACAAGCATGCATCACATCCTGTCTTAATTGATGTCTTGTTTGCACACCAGCTGATAAGTCTCCAATCACTTGAGATGTGGGGTGATCTCTAAGTGTGACAATATCAGCAGGTGGGATGTGATCTTCAGCAACAGTTGGGATTAATTCCTCAGGAGGAATTTGATCTACTGTTGGTGGAACAGCAACAGCTTCAACAGCTTCAGCAATGTCTTCATCACTGTCTGATTCAGTGATCTGAAGAGTTGAAAGTTGAAGGATTTCTTTAGGAGCATCATGTACCTACAAAGAACTGGAGGAAGGAGAATTTTCTTTCTCCTTGTAAAACATCTGATGCTCATCAAAAGTCACATGCACAGATTCTTCTATCTTACAGGTTGATTTGTTATAAACCCTATAAGCTTTGCTTACTTGGGAATATCCAAGCATAATTCCCATTGAAGCTTTTGCTTCAAACTTTCTAATATATTCTTTATTATTATTATGAATATACACAATACAGCCAAAAATTCTAAAGTAATTAATTTTTGGTTTCTTTCCTTTAAGCAACTCATAAGGAGTTTTACACTTAAGTTTGTGTATCAAACTTCTATTCAAGACATAGTTGGCTGTACTAACAGCTTCTGCCTAATAGGATAGAGGCATGTTAGCATCTGCCAACAATGTGCTAGCAGCTTCAATTAGTGTTCTATTCTTCCTCTCAACTACCCCATTTTGTTGGGGAGTTCTAGGAGCTGAGAAGCTATGTTTGATACCTTCTCTCTCACAGAATTCTTGCATGAGAAGAGAGTCAAACTCAGTACCATGATCACTTCTGATCAAGGCCACATGAGTAGAGTACTCAGTCTGCACACAAAGTAGAAAGTCTGTAAGGGCTTTGAAGTTATCAGACTTAGTTCTCAAAAAGAAAACCCAACTGAACCTAGAGAAGTCATCTACAATTACTAAAGTGTAGTACTTCCCTCCTAAACTCTGTACATTTATTGGGCCAAAAAGGTCCAAATGTAATAAATACAGGATTCTAGGAGAATCACTTTTATTTACAGATTTAAATGAATTCTTGGTTTGCTTGCCTAGCTGACAAGCCTTGCATAGACTCTCCTTCTTGTAGGGGCAAGAAGGTAAGCCTCTAACAAGGTTGTGCTTAGATAACCTAGAGATATTTTTAAGGTTTACATGACTAAGCCTTTTATGTCATAAAGAATTATTATTAAGGGTTAATTCATTAAACAGGCAGATTTCAGAGTGAGATGAGTTAAAATCTACTAAATATATATTGCCTATTCTATTACCTATTAAAACAACATTATTATTTAAAGTAATATTGCAAGAGGAGTTAGAAAAAGAAACCTGGTAGCCAGCATCACATAGCTGGCTAACTGAAATCAGATTATGCTTCAGTCCATTGACATAAGCAACTCTCTTGAATGTAACAGCTCCAATTGTGATCTTGCCATATCCTTCTGTCTGACCACAGCTGGAGTCTCCAAAGATAACCTTTGGGCCGAGCTTAGCTTTGTACTTTGACAGAAGCTCTTTGTTTCCTGTCATATGCTTAGAGCATCCACTATCCAAATACCACTTATTTTGAGTGATTGGATAGGCCTTCACCTGCAAAACAATTATTTAGACAGAGTGGACCCAGGTAACCTTGGGTCCCTTGTTTTTCACATAAGAAAAACTGGAAATATAAGAGAATGCAGGCTGAGGGTGATAGCCTAGTGGGTGAGATCTCCTAGGTGGGATTCTCCATGCAGATGATGGGTCAACAAACCTAGGGTTTCTATTTTCATTTAGGTTTCTATGATACTGATTATGATTTTGAAAATCATGTTGAAATCGTCGATCGACGTTCGACGATGGGCGCTCAGATCGTCGACCTTCGTTCGACCATTGAGCTTCCGATCGTCGAGCTTCGTTCGACGCTCTTTGCATTTCTTTGAAAAATTTCTTTCTCTTTTCTCTCTTAGCCTTATTTAATGTTTTATTTACCAGATTTACTTGCTCAGTGTTCTTCTTTCCACTAGCTGAAATGAAGTTCACTGGAGTTGAAAGATTATTTTTAAGCAAGACTGGGGGTTCACTGGGAGAAGCTCCTAAGCCTAGTTTATCATTACCTGACCTAGTGTTAGCCATGCTGGTAATTTCTAACAGCTTAAGGCTTCTACCATTAAGGGATTCTTCTAATCTCTTAGACTTAGCTAATTCTATTTTAAGAAATTTGATTTCTTCACTACAAGTAGTGAGTTCTTCCTTTAACCTAACATTTTCAGAGGCTATTGATTCAGAGTCAGCTAGCCTATTTCTAAGTTCTTTTATCTCTTTTTCTGAACTAATTAAATCTAAACATAGAGATTTAAAATCTAACTTAAACTCTTCTGAAGTAAAATCATAAGATGAAAGTACCTCATCTTCAGTAGGCATCTCTTCATCAGAGTCAGAACTCTCTGCAGCAGAGTGGTTGCTACAGGCATCTATTGCCATTAGGCAAATTTCTTTGGCCTTCTTCTCTTCCTCATCTTCACTGGAGCTTGATGAGGAGGATTCTTCATCAGAATCACTCCAGGTTTCAGCAATGAAACCTCTCTCCTTTTTCTTGTTCTTGTAGGAGGATGGCTTGGAGTGCTTCCTGTGCTGCTCCTTTTCTTTCCTCTTGTCTTTGTTCTTCTCCTCTGGACACTCTGGCAAAATGTGTCCAGGCTTCCTGCAACCATAGCAAATAATTTCTTTAGCAGGAGATCGATCATACCTTGGTTTGTCTTCATAGCGTGAAGACTTCTTTCTGAATTCCTTTCTCCCCATCTTGAGAAACCTCTTGGCAAACAGTGCCATAAGTTCCTCATTGGATTGGCTGCCTTCAGAAACATCTGCAGCCTTAAGAGCTAGAGATTGCTCTTTTCTTGTTGGAGTAGGGGTCTTTGCTTCAGCTTCTGCTTCCCTGGTCTTCAGCACTTGCTCAAAAGACTTGAGCTTGCCGAGGAGAGCTTCAGTTGAGATCTCATTGGTACTTCTGGCTTCTTTGATGGGCCAGATTCTTAGATCCCATGTGCTAGGGAAGCACATAAGAATCTTATCATTGACCTCTGTCAATGATATGTCCTTGTCCAGGGTCCTCAGCTCATTGATGATTGAGCTGAGCCTGGTGTACATAGCTTCAACTGATTCAGCATCAGTCTTCTTGAAGTTCTCATACTGTGAGATAAGGTTGGACCTCCTGTCCTTCCTTTCATCAGCTGAACCAGCTACAATCTGGTTCAGTGTGTCCCACATGGCCTTTGCTGAAGAGCAATCAGCAACCTTCTGGAACACTTCATCAGACATAGTCTGAGCCAGTATGTTCATTGCTTTGGCATCAGTAATTTTGGCCTTCTTGTACTCATCATTATAGTCTGGAGGAGGCACTGCACTCATATCAGATGATGAGGCAGTGGCTGCAGCAGGTGCTCTTGGGGGACCTGACAAAATAGAAGCAAAAATATTTTCATCAATAGAATTCATATAAAGTTTGATCCTTGCCTTCCAGATGCCAAACTTTGCTAAGTTGCATGCTGGAGGTCTGGTGCTTGAATAATCCTTAGACTGGGCCATGATAGTGAATATCTATAAACTCTTGGTATCTATCAGGATCTTGTGACTTAGGTGTTAGCCTATACAGTCAGTCAACCTGCCTCTGATACCAATTGAAAGTGAAGGGATAGATACTACTCTAGAGGGGGGGTGAATAGAGTAATCAAATTTTGCACAATACAAAACTTAACTGTCTACCCAACTCCCTTGGAGTGAAGTGCGGAATGAAGAGATTATAGATATTGATTTAACCTTAAAGCCTAACACAAGTGATGTGCAAACACAAGCTAACTGTAATTACAGTTAAAGCTTGGAAAACCTAAACAGCAACTAGCAACCTAGTTATATCTATTCACAGCCACAGTACAGGAATTAAACAGTTGAATCCAGACGACACAAGGAAATTTATAGTGGTTCCCCAAACAACTTGGGTACGTCCACTCTTCTACCCACACGGTAGGAATCCACTCAGGTTTTTGATCAGGTGCCCTGCCACCAACAGAATCTGCTTCAGGTAGATTCAGAAACCCTTTAGACTTTTGATCAGGTGTCTAAAAACCAAGCACAGGTTTTTGATCAGGTGCCCTGCCACCAAGGGATACTTTTGAAGGGAGTAATAACCCTGTACAGGAGGGGGAAGAAGGTTAAGATGTCTTCTCTATTTTACAATAGATTAGAGAAGCACAAAAAGCTTGCACTGAGCTAGAATGCTCTAAAGAATCAAGGCTCCCCCTGGCTCAAAGATGTCCAGGTGAAGTCTTGCTTCAGTGCAGAAACTCTTCAGAAAATTCTGAAGGAAAGAGCTACAAGAAGAAAGTAAATAATAAAAAGAAACAGTCTTCAAGCAGCAATCTTCTTCTTCTTCTTCTTCAAAGAAACTCTGAGTTGAACTTCCTGAAAGCAGGAGAACTCAGGTGAAGAAGAGATGAAGATCTTAACACTTCTCAGTTAGATGGAGTTTGCTGAGAGCAGGAAGCTTGAGCTTGATAAAGGCTTGAGTGCTTTTGAATATGTGTGTAACACTAGCTTCTGTTAACTAGCTTGAATCCTTCTGCAAAGGGTTCTTTTTATATCATCATCAAGCAACGGCTCTCTTCCATTTGAATTAATTTGTCTTCTTCTAAGCCTTGAGACCTGGGCTGTAAATATCAAGAAGACAGAAATATCTCTGCAGCAAAACATTCCATAAAAAGGAATAAACCTCTTTCTAAGAAGCTGCAGGCTTAAATCAAATAAACAGATAGACTAAATAAAGTCACATCAGAAACAATCTCTTTATAGCAAAAGAAGACTTTTCAGTCTAACGGCTATAAAGGGGCTGTCAGCAGATAAAGTAATTTAAAGAGACAACTAATAAGACAAACAACTTTATCTTAAAAGATTTTAACTCAGGCAATAAGAATAGAGCAAATAAAGCCTGGAAACTTTATCATACAGCTTGAAATAACGTGCCAGAAAATGTATTAAATAATTAAATATAATAAATAAATACAAAATCCAAAGGCAGACAGAAAACGTCGAACGACCTTCGAAGATCGTCGAACGACGCCAGGAGATCGTCGAACTATCGGGCAGATAGTCGAACGATCCAGATAGTCGAGCTATCAAACAGATAGTCGAGCTACCGCAGCAGATAGTCGAACTATCAGGACAGATAGTCGAACTACCAGATAGTCGAACTATCTAGGACAGATAGTCGAGCTATCAAGCGCACAGAGATAGTCGAACTATCAAGCAGATAGTCAACCTACCTCAGAAAACAGATAGTCGATCTATCAAAAGATAGTCGAACTATCAAAACAAACCAGATAGTCGATCTATCAACAGATAGTCGAACTACCAGCGCAGAACAGATAGTCGACCTATCAACCGATAGTCGAACTACCAGCGCAGAACAGATAGTCGACCTATCAACCGATAGTCGAACTATCAGCGCAGAACAGATAGTCGACCTATCAACAGATAGTCGAACTATCAGCGCAGAACAGATAGTCGACCTATCAACCGATAGTTGAACTATCAGCGCAGAACAGATAGTCGACCTATCAACCGATAGTCGAACTATCAGCGCAGAACAGATAGTCGAACTATCAACAGATAGTCGAACTATCAGCGCAGACCAAAGCATCGACCAACTGATAGACGATCATCGATCAGTCGATAGACGATAGTCGAACGGCGTTCGACTATGGTCGAACGAAAAACCTACTTAACCAAATTCTCAATTTGGAAAAGCGAGGACTCTACAGCTAGACTCCTAAACATTGACCATAGATATTTCTTGGGTCAAGGGCACAAAGAAGAGGACTAAACTCAAATCAAACTAGGGTACCAACAAGTTCGTCCACAATATTGAGTGGAGGAATTGCTCACGAAGGTGGTTGATTTCAATTCTCCACGTGAAACCACGGATCCGCACCGAATGATGAAGACACTAGTCATTTCCTTTGCAATAACCATAGGATAGGGAGAAACCTTAAATACAATATATATATGTGAAGTGGGGAGAGAAAAGGTGATGAAACCTTGAGGAGGGAGGAGGTGGAGTGGTGGACAAATTTTGAGAGGGAGAAGGAGGAATGACGGCTTGGGAGAGGAGGAAACAAACCTTGGATGAATTTTGAAGAGGGAGAGGAGGAAGAGGAGAAGGAAGGCCAAAATTTGCCCAAGGGGGAAGAGGGAAAGAGGGGGAAAATTCAATCTTTGAATTAAGGTTTCAATTTTCTTATTCTCTAATTATTCCTTCATAACCATGGCTATATATAGCCTTCACCACTCAATCATCCTCCATTCAAAATTCAAAATTAAAAATTCAAATTGAGAATATGATGGTTATATGCACCCATCATAGCACATGAAATTAAATAATTAAAACAACACATGATGGTTATAAGCACCCATCATTTCACATGAAATGAAAATTAAAACATGAAATAAATACTTAAAATATAATTGCTAAAACAATAAAATTATTAAAAATATATAATTATAATTATTTAATTTATAATTATATATTTTTATATAATGGCGGCGGACGTCAATCCCATCCTCGAGCTTGCGGCAGCGATCGTCCCAATCGACGAACTCTCTCAGACGGGGATAAATGGTGGCCGTGTCAGCAACGTCTCCATCAATCCTCCCCCAGTCAAAATTACTCATCACTGATGAGTGGCCCGTGTGGGGGGAATAGTCGGAAGCAGCGGCAACATGGGGCAAATCTAGCCCCACAATCCGTGTCGTAGTATCATGAACATCCATCAGTACTGAGAACCTGTCTGGCACACAAACAACAAGACTTTCGAGAAAACTAGAAAGGGTGTCAAGTAAAAGAAAATAAACAAGAATCTTACCATCCGGTTCAAGAACCAAGGAGTCAACATGGAAAATAAACACGACAGTACTAACACTCCCCATCCCAAGAGAATATTTAGTGGTAGGAAGAGATGACAGAAAAAGACACTCAGGTGGAACAGAGACATACAGTAAAAAGTCCGGAAATTTGAAATAAAGTGAAACACCCTGTGCTATATAAAAATCTAAAATAAAAGCATAAAATCCGACGTTCTTCAAAATCATGGATGGGTCGGCGTTCCTACATATTAATTTATCAACGGAGCCAGAAGGCATCTGCTCGGGGACTGACCAAACTAAACCCAAATCACTAGCTCTAGCATCGGACAGTCTCGAAAAGGTGTAGAAGTGCATGCGACATAACTTAAGAAGAAATAATAACGTCCAAGACACATGAGGAGAGAATCCATGTGCTACATGACTAAACCAAAACATGGAGGATAAGGGGGTTAAGTCAGGTAGCACGGGAGCCTTATAATAGGGGATGATTTTTACGGGCTCCAGAACCATAGTCTTAATTTAAATTTTGATATTTTCACGCTTGGCATGAAGATATTTGGTGGTCGCTAAGCTTCGAAGAAAATAAAAGAAACCGAACTAGCAATCCAATGAGGCAAGTATACTTATCGAACTATAGCTAGGGGACACAAGTGTCGTATTGAAATCCGGGAACTGTCGAATAAACTTACTCACACAAAGATTATTATTTTATCGACAGAAAAACTGGGTTTTGAGAAACTAATTGCAATAAAGGAAAGAAAGCTAATGCTAGAAAGAGTACTACCGCAATTAATTAAAGAGCTATTAGAAGCGATAACAATAAAAGGGTGAAACTATGAAATGGAAGAGCACTCGATCAAGAATCACCTTGGCAAGAGTTAACTAAGAAATGCTATAAAAATAAACCTAAACTTAATAGGGTAAAAGTCCTTGACTGTGGAGGTTCCTAAAGCTTAAACACGCTTCTCTCGAAGTCGTGCCCAACTGAGTTTAGTAAGGTCCGACCGATTCTCATCTAAATCGGAGGCCTAAAGCTCGCTTTACTCGATGAACCCCACTATTGGATTTTACTCCAACCTGGGAGATTTGGACGCCTGCCTCTCTCGAGGGGAGCGTACAACTCCCTTTACTCTTGAATGCTCACTTCATTCTATCGGTCTCACGTCTAATCCAGAATGAAAGTAAAGGTGGAGAGTATATATCGATAATATACCTCAAACCCATAAAAAATCAAGAGTAATCCAAGGCCTAAAACCTAAAAAGAAAAGGTAATTTAAAACATCATAACTTAATCGCTTGAACCTCGGATCATCAAGATCGAGTACAAGGAGGATTAGTTAATCATAATGGAGTGGAGGAGGGGGGATGAGTAGTAAAGCATTAAGAACACAAGGATAAGCAAAGAGCACTTTTATTAATATTAAAGAGGGTTACACTATTTGAAATGGAAATTACAATTGCATGAAATGAAAACTAAGCTATCATTAACACTAAGCTAAAAATAAAATTACAAAAACTAGTGCAAAAGCTATTACAAAGGCACACTAAACTAGGATTAGAAGAAAAACACAAAATAAAGGAGAGAGAGAGAGGGAAGAACATGAAAAAGACCAAGAAACAACGGGGCAGCACCTCCCCTCTCAACCCAAGCTTGCTGAAATGGAGGTGGGGGGGGGGCTGAATTTATTGAAAATTTCCACGGGTTGGTCACGCTCGGCGACACGCCCAGGGAGGGCGTGTCAGGGGGCATGACAAGTATGACATTGAACTCGGGCGCTGGAATCTGGAGGGAAGGATGATTGCTTTGGTACGTCGGTCGACACGCCCATAGTCACGCCCGTGTAGGGGGGGGGGGGGGGACACACACGTCGCGTCGAAATCATTGGTCGGAAATTCGTCAGTCATTGGGAAAAGGTGGTGTCACGCCCTATGTCACGCCCGTGATATAGGGCGTGATAGTACTGTTTGGTGTGCTGAAATGAATTGGCATTTAATGCGGCGACAGGTTTCGGGCAGAGGGCGATATGCCCTGTATCACGCCCGGGGATGGCGTGTCACAGGGGCGTGACAGCCGTTATTCCTGGTATTTTTCCTATGTCTTCTGGAATCCTCTAGAAAGGGTGACACGCCCTAGGTCACGCCCGGGTAGTGCGTGACAGGGGGGCGTGTCAGGTTAATTTTGACCAATTTTCAGGAAAGCTGCAAAATGAGAGGAAAAAGTTAGGGGCAATAAAATTAACATAAGAAAGATAAAAATAAAGCTTAAAATACAAGATTTGTACATAATAGATTAGAAAAATACGATAATAGTTAAGACTACAAAACGTATTATCAAATTCCCCCAAGCTTAAGCTTTGCTTGTCCCCAAGCAAAAATATAAAGACTAGATAATCATAAAAAAGACTAATCAAATAGTTCTAATTATGCCCATACAAGTACTATGCGAAATTCTAAGTAGAGAAAAGGTTAAACGTAAATCAAAAATAATTATTTAGGTATGGTAAAACTTTTATAAACTTTACTTAACGAAAATAAATCATCCAAAATTTTGATGAAATTCTTTAAATAAATTTAAGCAAAGCAACGAAAATGAAAAAATACATTGAGTTGTTACTAGATCCAAGCAACGCATTATAATTATATCAATTCAATTAACAAAAATCTAAGTTTAAATCCAAAACTAAAACTGATTTACTTTTCTTCTTTTCTTAGTTGTTAAATAAGATTCAAAAGGCGTGAATCAAAAGGACTTAAATATGTCAGAAACGTTTGGTTTAGGAATATGATTAGGAGTGGAATTCAAAGATAAACGTGAAGGCTTAAAATCACACTAAACCAAAACAAAGAGTTTCAAAAATTTTCATTTAAAATAGAAATGTATATATATTTTTTCTTTTTTCTTCTTTTCTCCATTTTTTTTCAAAATAAAGGCCATAAATATTTTTATTTTCCTTTTGAATTGGCCAAATAAAAACAAACATATCTTTTGAGCATACTTTTTTTTTTTCAAAAACCTTTCTCCCAAGAATATCACAAAGTAACCTATCGAAAGCATGAAAATATTTTATGAAACTAAAAAAGGCTAGTGTGATTAGATAGGTTGGAAATTTTGACTTTGGTGAAAATGAAATGAAAAGAGGAGCTATCAAATGAAATCGGAAAAAGGCTCAAAAGCGGCTAACTAGTGGTAAAAGTTTTTAGGTTGTCAGGAAAGGTCAAACGAAAACAAAAATGGCCTAAATCATATTTACGCTTTTAAATTTATTTAAAACATAGATTTGAAAAATTTCAAAAAGCGAGTCCTAGATAATAAAAGAAGATTGATGAAATTGCCTTGAAAATAGAAATAATAGGTTACTTGGATCATTCATATCTACTACGCTATTCAAAGGTTGACCTTACAAAAATTATCCAAAAACGAAAAGGAAAATAGTGGATGATGAATTTTTGAGAAAGTAAAGGAAATAAAAAACGACAAACCATAATAGAAATGCGAGTTTTCGAAAAATATTTCACCTCAACATGCTACCGTGAATTAGAAACACAGCATGACCCACATTTTACTTGTGAAACATAATTAAAAAGAATGATTAGAAATATTATAATTAGCTAAGTTATTTATAGGAAATTTTGAGTAAAACAAAACAAAAACAAGGGGTACTATTGAATTACCAAAATGTCTAAACTATTAAGGCAAAAACAAAAAGCATATATATATTTTTTAATTTGTGAAATATTCTTTTTTTTTGGATTTTGGAAATATTTTCTTCTTTTTTTTGGAATTTTAAGATATTCATTTTTTTTGAAAAGAAATATACAAAAAAAACAAGAATATTTACACTAAGCAAAAATGAAGGAGGAAGTCCTCCCCCAAGCTTTAAATGGACATTGTCCTCAATAGTAAAAGAAGGGGATTGGAGAAGGAGAGAAAAATAAAGTACAAAATTGAAAGACATAATTGAAAATAGGTACTTCCCAGGATGTATTCGCTGCGAAAACTGAGTTATGCCGCTCCCCCAAATGTCTTCTTTGGACTTCGTGATGGATTCAGCAATGTTGGAGCAGGCGATCGCAGAAACTTCAGCTTGTCGGAGCCATCCGGGGCAAAAATTATAAAATAAAGAAAACAGAAAAAAGATAACTTGGGTTGCCTCCCAAGAGCGCCCTTTGTTTAAAGCGTCGTTGAGCTCGACACATCAAAAAAATAATATTGTCCAAAAATATTGTTGTCCAAAAATAAAATTGTTTTTAATAAAAAAAAATAAAAGTTCGAAGTTTAGAGTTCGTGTAGAAGATACTTAATACTATTTGGACTGACATCATCATCACCAGAGAAATACAGTTTAAGACGCTGACCATTCACTTTGAAATTACCCTTATCAGGGTGAGAAATTAAAACAGTACCATAGGGAAAAACTTCTAAAATATAAAAGGGGCCGACCAATGAGATTTTAATTTTCCAGGAAATAAACGCAATCGAGAATTGTATAAAAGAACTTGGTCGCTCGGCTTAAAGGTTTTTAGATGTCTTAAGTGTTTATCGTGTAAACGCTTCGTCTACTCTTTATAAAGTTTGTTATTTTCGTAAGCGTAAGAGCGCCACTCATCGAGTTCATTTAGTTGAAATTTTCTAAGGTCACTAACAGAGTGGGGATCGAAGTTTAAAAATCTTAAGGCCCAAAAAGCGCGGTGTTCTAATTCTACGGGTAGATGGCAAGATTTTTCCATAGACCGGCCGATACGGCGTACATCCGAGGGCGGTTTTGTACGCTGTTCGGTAGGCCCATAAAGCATCGTCTAATTTGGCTGACCAGTCTTTCCTAGAAGTTGAAACCATCTTTTATAATATTCTTTTTATTTCTCTATTTACTACTTCGACTTGTCCGTTAGTTTGGGGGTGGTAGGCAGTTGAAAGCTTATGCGTAACGCCGTATTTGGCAAGGATTTTTGAAAATTGCACGTTACAGAAATGGGAACCCCTATCACTAACGATGCCGCGCGCCGTACCGAATCTAGAAAATAATTTTTTTAAAAACGTGACTATAACTCGGGAGTCGTTCGTAGGAAGAGCTTGGGCTTCGGCCCAACGTGAAACGTAATCAACGACAACTAAAATGTACTTATTTTCGAAGCTAGAAGGAAGGGGCCCAACAAAATTGATTCCCCAGAGGTCGAAAATTTGGCACTCAAGGAAATAATTTTGCGGCATTTCATTTTTATTTGAAATGTTGCCCGACCGTTGGCAACTATCACACCTACTCATAAAGGCTTGCGCGTCTTTAAACAGCCTAGGCTAGTAAAAACCCGCGCAAAGCACCTTGTGAGCAGTGCGAGCAGCTTGATAGTGCCCACCTGTCAGACCTTCATGTAAATGTTTTAAAATATCAACTCCTTCTTCATAAGAAACAAATCTCCTTATCACTTGATCCATACAGATTCTGAAAAGATGCGGGTCTCCCCAAAAGTAGTTCTTCAGCTCAGAAAAGAATTTCTTCTTTTGTTGAGAGGAGAACTCTTTTGGGAGCACCCGAGCCACTAAATAGTTGGCGATGTGTGCGAACCAAGGAGAAGTAGATGTGCTAATTGAAAGCAGCTCCTCATCAGGAAAATAATAATTAAAAGATTTTTCATTTAATTTTTCTATAAAAGGATTGTCTAATCTGGAGAGATGGTCGGCGACCAAGTTCTCGGCTCCTCGCTTATCACGGATCTCTAAATCAAACTCTTGGAGGAGTAAGACCCAACGAATAAGGCGTGACTTGGTATCCATTTTGGCAAGAAGATATTTGAGGGCCGAGTGGTCCATAAAAACTATGATTTTTGAAAGTGTAATGTAAGGACGGAATTTATCAAATGCAAATACTATATCAAGGAGCTCATTCTTGGTCGTGGTGTAATTTTCTTGTGCAGATGTGAGCGTTTTACTAGCGTAATAAATAGGGTTGAATTTTTTATATATGCGTTGACCTAATACGGCTCCCACCGCAAAACTACTCGCATCACACATTATCTCGAAAGGAAGGTCCCACACCGGAGCTATCATAATCAGTGCGTTAATTAACTTTTCTTTAATCAATTCGAAGGCAGAAAGATAAGAGTCATCAAAAATGAATGGAGCGTCTTTTGCTAGAAGATGGGTAAGGGGCTTAGTGATCTTGGAAAAATCCATTATGAAGCGGTGGTAGAAACCAATGTTACCTAAGAAACTTCTTATAGCTTTTATATTCGTAGGCGGCGACAGCTTCTCGATAACTTCTATCTTCGCAATATCTACCTCAATACCTCTCACAAAAATTTTATGACCCAAAACTAACCCTTCCTTCACCATAAAATTGCATTTTTCCCAGTTTAGGGCAAGGTTAGTCTCTTCGTATCGTTCTAAGACTTTTTCGAGGTTTTCTAAACATCTATCAAAGGAATCACCGAACACGGAGAAATCTTCCATAAATACCTCCATAATACTTTTTACGTACTTGTCAAAGATAGCGAGCATACATCACTGGAATATAGCTGGCACATTGCACAATCCAAATGACATTCTTCGGTAGGCAAAGGTGCCAAAGGGACACGTAAAAGTAGTTTTCTCCTGGTCCTCGGGAGAGATGGGGATTTGAAAATACCCCGAGAGGCCATCAAGAAAGCAATAAAAGCTATGGACGGATAATCGTTCTAAAATATGGTCGATAAACGGTAAAGGAAAGTGGTCCTTGCGGGTGGCCTCATTCAACTTCCTATAATCTATACACATATGCCAACCCGTCACCGTCCGTGTTGGGATTAATTCGTTATTTTCATTACTAACTACCATTATCCCTCCCTTCTTTGGTACTACCTGAACAGGGCTAACCCACTTACTATCTAATATAGGGTAGATAATTCCCGCATCTAATAATTTCATAACCTCGCCGTTAACTACTTCTTTCATGTTCGGGCTTATACGGTGCTGAGGTTGAATGGAGTTACCAGAATTATATTCCATTAAAATTTTATGAGTACAGAAAGATGGGCTTATGCCCTTGATATAAGATATCTGCCAAGCAGTAGCTCGGTGATGTTTACGTAAAACTAAAAGGAGCTTTTAATTTTTGAGATCCGTGAGGTATGCCAAAATTATAACTGGCAGCTTGGAGTTCTTTTCTAAGAAGGCGTACTTGAGATGTTCAGGAAGTTCTTTAAGTTCTAGGGTAGGGGGTTCTTCATAAGAGGTTTGAGAAATTCTTTCTTTTCAAATACTATATCTTCGTAGACTTTTTTATATGGAAAATTAAAAGGTGTGGAGCTGGTGGCCAAGGCGGCTTCTTGCAGCGAATTAGTTGGAAGAGTAGAAAAGAAACAAAAATCAAAAAATTCTTTTTCAAAATCAGATAAAAGATAAGAGGATTCTACACTTTCTTGCAACGATTCAGTTGGAAGAGACGAGGAGGAACAAAAAGCAGAAAATTCTTTTTAAAAATTAGAGAGGCAATAGGAGGATTCATCACTAACGACATCTACGAAAAAGCAGGAGTCATCATTTGCTAAGGTGTTCTTCATCGAAGGGGTGATAGAGAAAGTGACTTCGTCATCGCCTACTCGAAGGAAGAGCTTACCATTGCTTACGTCAATGATAGCTCGGGAGGTGGCAAGGAAGGGTCGGCCAAGGATCAGGGGAACCTTGACATCTTCTTCGATGTCCAAAATGACAAAGTCCACCAGGAAGATGAACTTGTCGACTTTTACTAAAACATCCTCCACTATACCTAACGGGTACTTGACCGATCGTTCGACGAACTGGATACTCATGCGTGTGGGGTTGAGGCTACCAATTCCTAACTTTTTAAACAACGAGAGGGGCATTAGGTTAATACTCGCTCCTAAGTCAGCTAATGCGTGTTTGGCAAAAAGATCACCGAAGACACACGGGATAGAAAAACTACCTGGGTCACTGATTTTCTTCGGCAAACTGTTTGTCAAAATAGCAGAGCACTCGGTGATTAACGTGACATGCGAAAGGTTCTCTAACCTTTTCTTGTTGGTCAGGAGGTCCTTAAGATACTTCTGTGCTAGGTACCAATCATGCCCTAAAGAATCACATTACACAGCAGTAAAAAGGGTTTTGTAGATATCTAAAGGGCACACCTAATCTAGGCCTTTGGTACCCTAGGAATGGAGATTTTCTACTGACAGGCTATTCAGATGCAGACTTTGCAGGTTGCAAAGAAGATAAAAAAAGCACAATAGGCACCTGTCAATTTCTAGGAGGAAGATTGGTGTCTTGGAGTAGTAAGAAGCAGACTAGTGTGGCAATTTCCACAGCTGAGTATGAATATGTGGCAGCAGGAAGTTATTGTGCACATTTGTTGTGGATTCAGCACCAGCTAGAAGACTATGGTATTCAGGTAAGTAGAACACCTTTATTTTTTGATTATACTAGTGTTATTTTTATTACTAATAATCCTGTTTCACATAGTAGGACTAAGCATATAGAAATAAGATACCATTTTCTTAGAGAACATGTAAGAGAAAGAGGACATCTCACTAGAATATGTCAAAATAGATTATCAAATTGCAGATGAATTTACTAAGCCTTTAGATGAAACTAAATTCAATAAATTTAAAATTGAATTAGGAATGTTAAACATAGATTAGTCTAACAAATTTGGCTAAGTAAATCTGTGTCGACACATTCAGAGAAGTGGTGTCGACACTTTAGTAAATCTGTGTCGACACATCCAGAGAAGTGGTGTCGACACTTCAGTAAGTGGTGTCGACACAACCAGAGTAGTGGTGTCGACACATCCAGAAATTATGTCGACACTTGTAATAAGAGTCGACACAGAATTTCTGATGAACTACTACGTAGGTCTAGTGTCGACATATAGTCATTGGTGTCTACACATAGTAGTCAACGCCGTTGTCGAGATATTAGAAGTTTGTGTCGACACATTTCAAAAGTGTCAACACATTTAGTCAGTTTTTGCTCGCCTTTTGACCTTCTTTGATTAGAAGGGTATAAATAGGTCAAGAACATATTCTGTCGACACGCTCTCCAGATTTTCGAGACTAAACCCTTGTGTCGACAAACTCTCTTCTCTCAATCCAAGCTTTCTCACCATCCCAATGGCGCCAAAGGTTGAAGATAACATTAACGAAGGATATGAGGTGGTTCGCCATGGCTTTGATGATGCTGACTCAGAAATTAAAGGAGTGATTACCCTAATCACTGACAATGGTTTGGAGTTTCTGATATTCGAACCAACCAAGATTTGGAAGAAGGAGGTTTTTGAGTTCTTTTCTGCAACAACAGTAGACTCAACAGGACTTAAGATTAAATCAGCAGTTCATGGAGCAAGAGTCAAAGTGACCTTGAAAAGTTTGAGAAAAATTCTTCATCTTCCAAGAACTCAGGATGAAGAAGAAGTACCAGTATCAAAAACAAGGGAGGCACTACAATGGTGTGGATTGGATCCCACCATGAAAATTAAAATAGCTATAACCAGGAAAGGGATGAATTAGCAAGGTAAATTTCTATCTGAAGTGGTTGGAAAGTTAATTCTGTGTAAGCCAGGGGGACATGATAGGATTTTTGCCTATATGTTCAACCTCATGACAAGGATAATTTTTAAACTCAACACAGATTGGTCTGTACTACTATTTGAAAAGATTAAGGAAGGCATCAAGAAGCCTAATTTTGCTAGAATAATGAGTCTATACTTGGCTGGAGAAATTCCAAAAGTAATGAACTAGATTCCTTGTTCTAAAATAAATCATATGAGAAGAATGGACATCAGGATTATTTCCAAATGCGATAGGGTCCTATCAAAGGACATACTTGAAATAGAGATACAAGAGGATACTGAGAAATCTCCTGTGCAGGACCTTACTGAGACTGCCCAAGTGCAGAATGAAACAGTTAGTGCACAAGTGCAGGGGGAGCTAGTTAGTGTACAAGCTCAGGACCTGACTGTGAATGCACAAGTGCAGGGGGAGACAGTTACTGCACAGGTACAAGGGGAAGAGAGAATTCACTTGGCAAGTGAAATGGATTCACAATCTATTCTTGAGACACCTCATGTCAACAGTCCAACACTAGATGTGATCATGGAGGATACATCTGTAGTTGCTGATGCTCCTGAGACAACTGTATCACCAGTTCACACTCAATTGGAGTTTACTCTTGAGGAATTGTTTCCTGACATTGAGGGAGCAGCAGATAAGGAGGAGAAGGTAAGGACTGAGGGGGAGCAGGCTGACATTGAGGGAGAGCAGCCCAATCCTAAGAAGGAGCTGCCTCCTAGTCCTAAGGAAAGAGTAGATATTGCCAGTACATCTGCTTCAGAGGATGAGGAGATTGCAAGTATAAAGAAAATAAAACTGATGGTTTTCAAGAGAAGAAGCCCGATCTATAAGAAGGCTTTGCAAGCTACTACTTCACAACTTGCCCTAGAGACAGATTACAGCTCATTATTGGTGGCTTTGAAAGTTAAATTGGATGAGCAGAGAATGGCTCTAGAGAAGTATGTGGATGAAAGCCATAAATCACTTCAATTTGATTTGGCTCAGGATATTAAATCCATAAGGTTTGAAGTCAATCTTCATAAGAAAGAGATGACAGATTGCTTCTACAAGGGGGGCAATGCTGTAGTATTTCTAGCAAAGCAACAAGCAGAAGTCAAGAAACAAGTGCATGATATTCCTGTCAAATAAGGCTATGTCCTTGAAAATCAGATAAGAATGAATGACAATCTAATTGAATCTCACAATGAGATAGTCACTAAAGTAATGAAAATAGTTATTGCAATGACTTAAGCAAGGGCTAAGGAGAAAGAGGAATTAGATCAGAAGCTACAGGAAGCCTTGGATTCCTTTAAGAAAGCCATTACTACTTCTCAGAAAACAATTTCTGATCAGCTTCTGAAGATAAAATCATTTTATAAAGATGGTGTAAATTTTCTTGATTGCCAAATAAGATTTCAAAAGGATGACTTAAGAGATCATATTGAAAGAGAAGTCATAAAGGGGGAGAGAATGTTAATCAATGCAGGCTCAGATCATGCCAAATGGATATCCAATAGCATCAGAGCCACTCTGGGATATCCACCGCTTTGTGATGATAACAATGTTGTAGAATCTGGTGTGCAAACCTGCTTATGTTGGAGGTGAACAACCTGAAGTTGCTCAGATCATCTACCCTCCAACAGATTTTGATATGATTCAACAACAAGTTAGGACAATGTACAGTACTCAACAGGAAGCTGATAATGTTATAATAGAAAAAGTTGAAATGCCAGAAGCTGCCTTGAAAGCTCAACAGGAAGCTCAACTTTCAAAGAAAAGATTCAGAGAACAGACTTAGTTAAAGCCTGATTTTGAGCAGTGGAGCCCCACTTCAAGAAATATAATTTTGAATGCCTGGAAAGCTGTGAAAGATCAAGTTCATGAAAGGGGCAAGTGGTATAATGAACAGGAATGACAGAAGTATGAGGCAAGGCAAGAAACCATTGTGCAACATAGAAGAAAGGCTAAGATTGGGAAGCTACCTCCTAATGCTCAGGAGCCTAGCAAATATTTCCCTAAGCCTTTTCATTATTTTGAAAGGCAAAGGATTAAGGCTGAAGCTCAGAAGAAGGCAGAATTGAAGGAAAAGAAGCCTATTGATGATGCAGAACCTCCTGTGCAAGCTCAGATTAAGCCAGGAAAAGGCATAGTCATCAAGGAGCCTGATCAGCCTTAGGATAGATTTACTTGATTTTGCAAGAACAATGTAATTTTTAGTTTTAAAAGAAATCTATGTAAACAGTTGTTAAGAAACTTTTGGATAATTTAAACAAAACAATGTTTCATATTCATTCAAGTTGCATTCTTATTCTATGATGTGATTTGATTATATATATTTTTTATAAGTTACCCTGTCATTTTTCATTTATATACATCATCATATTTGTTTATTATAAGTGGTGTATATCATTGACTAAAGGGTTATGACTTCTTCAAATAGGGGGAGATTGTTGGGTACATTGGAAAATGTGTACCTGATTTGGAGAAGCCTCACATAGCTCAATGATATACATCAAGGTGTATTTGATGTTATTTTAAGTTTATATGTGCAGGTTAAATATTTGCCAAAATGCTGAAAAAGTTTCTAAGTCCATGTGTCGACACTTAAGAAAGCCCGTGTCGACACTCTGAAAAGCTGTGTCGACACCTGAAGCAACTGTGTCGACACACAGAATTTATTAGTCGACATCAACTATGTCGACACCGGAAGGCAGTGTCGACATACAGAAATAGTACTCGACATCGACTGTGTCGACACCGGGAGGCAGTGTCGACACACAGAAGTATTAGTCGACATCAACTGTGTCGATACCTGGAGGCAGTGTCGACACACAAATTCTGAGACTATATCAACTGTGTCGACACTCAGCAGAGTTTCAACAATGCTGATCACACCTGGAGGCAGTGATTAAATTGTTAGCCAATTTCAGTTCTTTATGTAATTTCAATTTCATAGATTAGTTTTGCTTTGCTTTATTTCAATTCAAGCACTTTTTCAATCATGTACTTTCCCTTCTTTTATTATAGTTACTTCATCATGTTAAGTAGCTAAACCTTATTTAGCACTTGATCATGATGAACTTTGGAATGAAATAAACTTTCTTTATTTTTCTCAAAATTGTCAAGCTTTCTATTTTTACTCGCTATCAATTTATCTTTTATTTATTTTATGTCGAATTCATATTTCGCGGATATGTTCTTCAATCCTAGATCCATATCTTAAATGATCGAGTGGTTGCGGATACGAGTAGATCGCTCAAAGATAAAATGAGTTGCATGCACTCCTCGAGAGAGGACGACTTAAATCTGCTGGATTGGAGTCAAATCCAATAATGGGGTTCGCCGCTCAAAGCAAGCTTAGGGGTTTCGACTGGCCGAGGGGTCTTAATCGATCAACCTAAGGTTAGTCAAAAGCATGAGCTCGAGAGAGACACTTTTGTATTCTTGGAACCTCCACGGCCGAAGTAAGTGATTAAGAGCTTGTACTTTTATCATTTCAAGAAGGTCTATTTTAATCCAAAGGGATTATAGATCAAGTGTTAAATTGTATTCCATAGAAACTTCTCTTTTAGTTTAACTATTCTCTATTATTATTATTAGATAAATAATATTAATTTGTGTGAGTAGAATTACTCAATAAGCCCAGAGTTTAATACGATATTTCGTATACTATGTTTCGATAAGTACACTTGCCTATTTGGGATTTTAGTTTGGATTTATTTTAAAACTATAGAAAACCTCGAGTGATCATTCACAATCACATAGGTATAGGACTTTCTACCCAAACTAAGAACTTGCATATGACCAAATAGATCCATATAAAGTAAGTAGAGACACCTCTCCGTGTCTTTGGACTGAATTCTCTTAAAGGAGACTTTTCCTGTTTGCATTTTTGATATGTAGGACATAAGCCTTCTTTGGAGCAATTGAGCTGAGGACTATTTCTAACTATGTCCATAGAGAATAGCTTGCACATAGCTTTATAGTTTAAGTGAGCCAGCCTCTTGTGATGCTGCAAACATAAAGAGTCTTTCTCACTAGCTACTAAGCATATAAGAGATTTCTCATTTACACTAAAGAAATTTAGAAAATAAATGTTCGCACTCCTAGTGCCTGACAAGATGATCACTTGATCACTTGAATTCCTTATCAGACACTTGTCATTGTGGAAAACAATCTCATAACCTATATCACAAAGCTGACTTATGCTTATCAGATTGTGGTTCAGTCCTTCTACATAAGCCACCTTTGTGATGGAAACAAGGCCATTAGAAATGTTACCATATCCCTTGGTGAGTCCTTTCTATGATCATCCAAAGATGACTATTGGTCCATTCCTAACTAGAGTGTAATCCCTTAGTAGACTCCTTGTTCTAGTCATGCCCCTGGAACACCCACTATCCAAGTACCATACTGGCCTTCCTGTGGTACATGGTTCCACCTGCAAACAAAGAATTAGTTCACCTTAGGCACCCAAATAGTTTTGGGGCCTTGGTTCCTGTTAGACTTTGCTGTGTGAAACACAACAGGCTTTCTAAACAAAACTTGTTGAGTCTTATATGAAGGCGTTGTTGGATTATACCAACAATCTAGGGCAAAATGCCCAACTTTCCCATAACACCAACACTCAAATCGGTTGTATATTTTCTTTGGTTGCACATTTGAAGTTGTTCTTTTGTGCAACTTTGACTTGACATCCAACTCCAAGGTAGCGGTGCAAAGTTTACACCCTCACCTTTCAGGTTTTGGTGTGGTGCACTAGGACCAGCTCCAAGAATTTCTTGGCTTCTTGGATTGATCACCCTTTGTGGTGGTTTTTGGCCTTTATTGCCTTTAGATGTATGTCCCTCCCAGCAAGGCTCTTTATTGACATTTCTGGTAGTGCACTTAGAACTTATGTGTCAAGGAACACATGATCCATTGCATCTATTAGAAGTCAGATGCTTGGGAGGTAGCTTAACTGGAACCATTGGGGCTTTACCCTTAGGTTCAGACTTCTTAATAACCTTTTTTATTTTTTCCATACCCTACACCACTTATAAATGGTGTAGAAAAAGTATCTATGATAGGTAACATGATGGAGAAAATCCCGGAGGTGTTTTATGAAAAAGAGAAGATGAAGATGAAGATGATGTTCTCCGAATCTATATTCGATAAAGGCAAGTGTACCTTATCGCTTATAGCATAGGATATAATATCAAGGTCGTATTAGAACCAAGGCGCATCGATTACTTCTACTTCAAGGAGATTTCTGTTATTTTATCAATTAGATACTTTGATTTGGTTTGCAAATAAGAGAACGATTATACAATAAAAGAGGATGATTAAGCAATAATTTAAAAGGTTAGTACTTGATCTTGAATCACCTTGGAATGAAAATGACCAACAATAGATAAATCCCTAATTCTCTTTAACGAAGGTGCTTGGACCGTGGAGGTTCCCAAAATATGAATGCACCTCTTTCAAGGCTACGCCCAACTGAGTTTAGGTTGATCAACCAAACTTTCGTTCAATAATTGAAACCCCTAAAACTCACTTTATGTAGTGAACCCCTCTATTGGATTTGACTCCAATCTGGGAAATTTATGTCATCCTCTTTCAAGGATTGCATTCAACTCCCTTTACCCATGAGCGATCAATCCATACGCATGATCCTTTCGGCTACTAGAGTATGGAAACAGAAGAGAAAATCATATATCGATGATATGACCTCTCTATAAATTAATCAAGGGTAAATCCTAAACATTTGTTCAAAGAGAAAGAGAAGATATGGATTAAGAAAAAGAGATCATTTCATTCCTCGGATCATTTCGATCAAGCACTAAACAAAGTTTAGTTACTCATAATATAGGAAATGAAAATCATGTTAAGAATATGCATAAAAAGAAAGAGAAAGAGGGAAAGGGAATAACAAACTAATTTATTTCTTATTGAAAAGAAGTTACAAAAGATTTCAAAAAAGACATTATAAAGAGAGTTTGCAAGAAGATTACAAGTACGATAAAAGAAATTGTAAGAACATTAAAGCATGAAAATATTAAACTAAAATACTCTAAAAACAAACTCCAATGGCTCTCTACAATGCTCAAAATGAAGTAGGAAGGATGATGCTTTCCCCCCTTTCTTCATGCCTATTTATAGGGCCAAAACCAAAGGGGTAGAGTTGGAATTTGGCATGAGGATGAAGTTTCCATGAAGCATCCCTTGGTCAAAAAAGCACATGTTGGTTTAAAATTCAAAGGTGGCTAGCCTCTTTCACACTTGTCATGAAAAGCATGATAAATATTGGCTAGCTTTCTCTCTTTCCATGAAGCTTCCTTTAAGGACACATGTTGAATATAAAGTCAAAGGTGGCTAGCCTATTTCACACTTGTCATGAAAAAATCACATCGGACCATTGTGGCTTCATTCCATTCTTGAATATAGTTCAACAACACCATGACATGAGTGCACTCGACATTTATTTTGGCACACCATAACTGAAGGCATGTTCTTTTAGAATTGATAATGCAATTTGTCCCGGGATCCTCGGTTCTTGCTCAAAGACGAGAACCATTCATGCAGGAAATCTGCTGGACATCAACTTCGATGGAGGATTCCTGAAGCTACATAAATCCGATTGTAACACCCCAAAAATCTCAAATCTGGTTTTTGAGATGCAGGTTGTTTGACACGGCCTGGGACACGGGCGTGTCCCAGGGCATGTCGGGGGTACACGGCCTGGGACACGGGCGTGTCCCAGGGCGTGTCACTCAAATAATAGGCGGATTGAGTCAGAAGATTACACGGCCCGGAACCAAGCCTTGAACACGGTCGTGTCAGATTTGACACGGGCGTGTCCGATGGCGTGTGCCTACCCGTGTACTGCTGGTTGGTTTTGGAGCTCGATGAGGCAGGGTTGACACGGGCGTGTCACAGGACTAACACGGGCGTGTCCGGTTCGACACGGGCGTGTCGATGTCCGTGTTCTGGTAAAGTTCAATCGGTACGAGTACTGTGTGTGCCACTTAAGGGTACACGGCCTGTGACACGGGCGTGTCACAGGCCGTGTCAGCTAAAAAAGTAGGATTTTGGGAAAATCGTGGCCGTTCATTTTCTCTCTTTGGATCCAAAGGCTCAGGTGATTCCTTGCTGGCTTAAGTCACCAGAGGCTGATGAAGAGTTCATTCTTCATTTGCTGGCGAGCGCGTGTTTATGCGCCCTGCTGTAACGCTAATGAACTCAGGAATGTCCACTAAGGAATGTACATCATCTTGTTTGAGGAATCTGCGCGTTCCTTTTCTGTTGTTTTGCTTGCATACGATCGCTAATGTGTGTCTTGTCCACCTATAGGTGACGCGTAGTGGTGCTGGGCAGTCCGAGCCCCAGCGCTCTGATGAGAGTGCAACACCAGCTGAGGTGCCAACACCTCCTCCATCTGCGGAAACTGTTCGCTTAGTTGCTGATGCTCTATTAGCCATGATTCAGCCGACCGGGCAAGCATAGCCGACAGTAGTGCCAGTTCATGTTGATGTAAGACCCGAGCCGGTTGAGGCTGTCGATCCACGAGCAGCTGACCGACAGTTGAAGCAATTCATGAGCTTCAGTCCGTCTACGTTTATGGGACTGGGATCCCCAACGCAGGCAGAGGATTGGTTATCGCGTGTCAAGCGGATAATGACAGCGATCAGGGCGGAGGAAACTCTAAAGGTCACCTTGGCCACCTTCATGCTCGAAGGAGAGGCGCGGTTGTGGTGGGACGAGGTTGAGGTACACCATTTGGCGGGCAGACAATTAACGCAAGTATCGATTGAGGAGTTCTCTCGAATATTTCTGGCGAAGCATGTCCCAGCGGCGCAACGCATTGCCATGGAAAATGAGTTCCAATGGTTAAAGCAAGGAGAAGATAGCGTGGATACCTACCTACATGAGTTTACCAGGTTGGGACGGTATGCGGGAACAATCTTCGCGGATGACCAAAGGAAAACGAATCGGTTCTATGAAGGATTGCGGGATGAGTTGAGGTTCCTGCTTTCGAGTTCAGTAAACCAAGGGTTTCAGGCATTGGTTGATACTGCGTGTGCGTTGGAGAAGGACATGCGGCGGGTGCAAGGGAACAAGGGCTTGGTTGTGTCAAAGCCAGAGGGTCAAGCACCTCGCCCTAGCAAATCATTCTACCAGAAGAAAGGGGGCAAGAGGTCCAAGCCATCTGGGCAAGTGACTACGACCGTTGTGTCGGGGGCAACATCAAGGCCGGAGTCTCGTACATGCTATAACTGTGGCCGGGTGGGGCATATAGCCCGTGATTGTCGGGTTGTTCAGCCCAAAGGGGAAAAGAAGACGGGTGCGTCTTATGCTGAGAAGGGCAAAGCGGTGGTTGATTCCTCTGCGTCCCAGGCACAGCCCCGAATCTATCACCTTGGCCAGCAGGAGGCGATTAAGCAAAGTGACGTCGTCACAGGTACGAGTGAATATAGATTATTTGCTTACGTGCTATTGCTTTTGGTTATGTATAGCTTGTGCATGATGTGTGTGCTGCAGGCTTTGTCCTGATTCGGAATTGTCCGGCGAGAGCCATGTTTGATACGGGTGCTTCGCATTCTTTTCTGTCTGAGGACTTCGTATCTCGAATTGGGGTGCCGAGTCATATGACGGTTGATAGTGTAAGGGTGCTATTGCCGAATGGCTGTGTGATGCTTGCGGATAGGGCTTGTGATGTGGATGTTCAAATAGGAAGTCAGGATTTCGGTTTGAGTGCAGCTGTGCTACCGTTATCGGAGTTTGATGTGATCTTTGGCATAGACTGGCTCTCGGAGCAGCGTGCCTTTATTGATTGCAACTCCAAGGAGATCACACTGGGCCAGAATACCGGACTTGTGACGAAGTTCGCTGGTATGCGAGGAGTTGGCGGGACTTTGTTGTCTGCGCTCCAAGTCGTCAATGCTGTTCGGAAGGGCGCGGAGTTATTCTTCACGCTAATTCAGGCTGTTCAGCCAAAGGCCAGTGTCGGTGAAGTTCTGGTTTTGTCAGAGTTTGCCGATGTGTTTCCTAAAGATCTTCCTGGGTTACCACCCCAGCGGGAGATTGACTTCTCTATTGAGTTGGTGCCAGGTGCTAAACCTGTGGCCCGCTCACGATATCGCGTCGCGCCAAAAGAGATGGCTGAATTGAAAGTCCAATTGCAAGAGTTGTTGGAGCAGGGATACATACGCCCAAGTATGTCACCTTGGAGCGCGCCTGTTCTCTTTGTGAAAAAGAAAGACGGTAGTTTGCGGTTATGTATTGACTACCGCGAATTGAATAAACTGAAGGAGAAAAACAAATATCCGATTCCACGGATTGATGACCTATTTGATCAGCTGGCAGGATCAACGGTCTATTCCAAGTTGGATTTGAAATCGGGATATTATCAGTTGAGGATTCGGGAAGGTGACATTCCCAAGACGACGTTTGGAACATGCTACGGTCATTATGAATTCACGGTAATGCCATTTTGCCTATGTAATGCGCCTTCGGTATTTATGGATCTAATGCATCGAACGTTTCGAGAGTACTTGAATTTGTTCGTGATTGTGTTTATCGATGACATCTTAGTATACTCTCAGTCGGAAGAGGATCATGCAAACCATTTGCGGTTGGTCTTGCATACCCTGCGGAGGAATAAGATTTATGCCAAGTTCTCAAAGTGTGAGTTCTGGCTCTCTTCAGTAGCCTTTTTAGGCCATGTGGTAAGTGGAGAAGGTATCGCGGTGGATCCGTTGAAGATAAGTGCCATTCGAGATTGGCCAGTGATGTCTTCAGTGGCCGAGGTCAGGAGCTTCCTTGGGCTTGCGGGCTACAATAGACGGTTTGTGGTAAACTTCTCACGGATTGCTTTACCTCTGACCACGCTGACGAGAAAAGATCAAAAGTTCATTTGGACGCCGGAGTGCGGCGAGCTTTTGAAGACTTGAAGAGTCGTTTGACCACGGCGCCTGTGTTGACATCGCCATGTGGGACAGATGGCTATGAGATCTATAGTGATGCTTCCGAGAGCGGCATAGGCTACATTCTTCTGCAGTTTGGTAAAGTGATTGCTTATGGCTCGCGCCAGCTGAAAGTGCATGAGCGGAATTTCCCCGTCCATGATTTGGAGTTGGCGGCGGTAGTCTTTGCGCTCAAGTTGTGGCGGCACTATCTTTATGGCGTTAAAGTGGACATCTATACAGATCAAAAAGCCTAAAGTACTTGTTGGATCAGAAGGATCTGAATATGCGACAACGAAGATGGATGGAGTTCCTTGGGGACTACACCTTCGAGATTCACTATACTCCCAGGAAGGGAAATGTGGTCGCTGATGCTTTGAGTCGGAAGACTCCGGTACGGGCAAGCTGGTTGCAGAGGCATGATCAGCGTTTAATCCAGGAATTGGAAGCATTGGAGATATCTTGTGTTGACAAGGGTTCGTTGACCGATGCATGCTTGAACTGGACGGAGGTTCAATATGACCTTACGGACAGAGTTCGGCGAGCAACGGAGCTTGATGAAAGTCTCCAGCACTATGCTAAAGATGGGCCGGATGACCAATTCTCTTGGGATAACGGTTTGTTACGAAGGAATGGTCGAGTGTGCGTCCCGAGTGTGGGTAAATTGAGGGAAGAGTTGATGTACGAAGCTCACTTTGCAAAGTACTCAGTTCACCCAGGGAGCACAAAGATGTACAGAGATCTGAAAAAGTTGTTCTGGTGGCCCGGACTAAAGAAAGATGTAGCACGTTATGTGGCGGAATGCAATACCTGTGCGTTGGTGAAAGCAGAATGCCAGAAGCCTGGCGGTTTCCTGAAGTCGTTACCCATTCCGGAGTGGAAGTTCGATGACATTTCGATGGATTTCGTGCACGGGTTGCCGAGATCTCAACGCGGTCATGATTCAATCTGGGTGATTGTGGACCGGTTGACAAAAGTGGCACACTTCCTTCCAAACAAAAGAGACGATTCAGTGGAAACCTTGGCCAAGCTCTATGTGGAGTAGATTGTTCGACTGCACGGTGTTCCTCGGAGCATCGTCAGTGACCGTGATGGGCGATTCACATCGAATGATTGGCGGCTAGTTCATCAAATGTTGGGTACAAATTTAGCGTTTAGTACGGCCTTTCATCCCCAAACGGATGGCCAGACTGAACGAACCAACATGATGATGGAGGACATGCTCCGCATGTGCGCCCTAGACTTTGGTAAGAAATGGGAAGATTATATTTTTCTTATAGAATTTGCCTATAATAATAGCTACCAAGCGAGCATCGGTATGGCACCATTTGAGGCTTTGTATGGTCGTAAATGCCGTACACCGTTAGCTTGGGCAGAAGCAGGCGAATCTAAGCTGAGTGGGAAAAAGGAAATCGAAGAAGCTACCTCGCTCATACGCTCTATTCGGGAGAGGCTAGTGATAGCCCAAGATCGTCAAGCAAAGTACTACAATGCCAAACACCGGAACGTGGAGTTCGCGGTGGGTGATTGGGTATATTTGAAGATCAAACCCTTCAAAGGCGTGTCCAGGATTCGGCGTTTGAAAAAGCTAAGTCCGAGGTATCTTGGTCCATTTGAGGTGGTGGAGCGAGTTGGGGAAGCTGCTTATCGACTAGCACTTTCAGCAGACTTGGGTGGATTACATGATGTATTTCACATCTCAGTACTTCGTAAGGCTGTTAAGGATCCAGCTCAAGTAGTAGAGAATGATCGGGTACCGGTCGAGTATGGGCTAACGATGAGGGTTCGACCCATTCGGATCGAGGATCGAGCCGAGAAATAGTTGCGGAACAAAGTGATCGGGATGGTCAAAGTCTGATGGGACAATTGTGGCCGTGAAGAGCTAACATGGGAGCGAGAGCAGACCATGCGAGCTGAATTTCCCGAGCTGTTTGTATAAACTGTAGACCGTGTACCTTTTGTTATAACAGAGTTATCAAGTTATAGCATTGTATTTGCTTGTTTCCTTACCGTGTCAAATTTCGGGACGAAATTTTATTAAGGGGGGGGGGGGGGAGGATTGTAACACCCCAAAAATCTCAAATCTGGTTTTTGAGATGCAGGTTGTTTGACACGGCCTGGGACACAGGCGTGTCCCAGGGCGTGTCGGGGGTACACGGCCTGGGACACGGGCGTGTCCCAGGGCGTGTCACTCAAATAATAGGCGGATTGAGTCAGAAGATTACACGGCCCGGAACCAAGCCTTGAGCATGGCCGTGTCAGATTTGACACGGGCGTGTCCGATGCCATGTGCCTACCCGTGTACTGCTGGTTGGTTTTGGAGCTCGATGAGTCAGGGTTGACACGGGCGTGTCACAGGACTGACACGGGCGTGTCCGGTTTGACACGGGCGTGTCGATGCCCGTGTTCTGGTAAAGTTCAGTCGGTACGAGTACCGCGTGTGCCGCTTAAGGGTACACGGCCTGTGACACGGGCGTGTCACAGGCCGTGTCAGCCAAAAAAGTAGGATTTTGGGAAAATCGTGGCCGTTCATTTTCTCTCTTTGGATCCAAAGGCTCAGGTGATTCCTTGCTGGCTTAAGTCACCAGAGGCTGATGAAGAGTTCATTCTTCATTTGGTTAAGTGAAGAGAGAAGAGAGAGGAGGAGGAAGAAGGAGGAGGAGATCAAGCCACCGGCGGTGCTCCCGTGGTCCGATTTGAGATCCGAGGCCAGCGCTGTGAAGGCAAAGCTGCTGCGGTTCTTTCTCACTGGCTAGATTTCGATGGCGCCCAAGAGATCGTCAAGGGTAACGATCTCCCTTCTTGGACATGTGAAGTCCTTCTTTTCTGCATTGCATAGGGAAAACCCTTCCCCGCGAGTGTGCGGTGGGTTGTGGTGTCCCTTAGGGTAGATATGTGAAGTCCCCCTTATTAGAGTCCGGAATTGGAGTACGGATCTAGGCATGCTGTGTGAAGCCCATCTGGACATGCTGGTCTGGATTGGTGATGCTTGTTTGCATATCGGAGAAGACTCCGTGGTTATGGCTTGTTTGCCTTGTGCCTACCTGTTGCTTGGTGCAGCAGGAAGTACTGGATGAAGTCCAGGAAATGAAGAGGGTTGGATGAAACTCTTGTGGCTGTGCGTTGCCACTTTGTGTGCGGTTGAGCCGTTGGGCTGCAAGTCGATGAAAAGGCAGATTGCCGAACAGGAAAGGTGAAACCGACCCGCGCCTATAAATTGCCATGGATACTTCTTTATTCGAGGTGGCACGGCGACTTGAGCAATGGGGGGGGGGGGGGGGTGGCTGATCCGTACCTGCATTAGGTCAGTCCGACTTGGAAGCCTGGTTGTGGGTTTTGTTGGAGCGCCTAATGATAGTCTTAGGCCCGCGCGCCAAAAAGACTAGAATGCTCAATACCGTGTAAACGGTGGTGTTAACCCTGGTTTTCCGGTGCACCAAGAATGTGCCCTGAGTGCACGGACTATCGGGCCGTGTGGCCGACGGTTGTGATGGCTTGAATGTGCCTGCGCGCACATAGTTGCTATTGTTGATACCATGCTGTGCAGGGAAAGAATGCTACTGCCCCGAGAAAGGGGTAGGATTGTTATAATTGGGTCAGCTGAATGCTGACCGTTGCCGTGTTTGCCACCGTTTGGGTGGATTGTCCCTATGCAGGTGCTGGAGAGCCAAGTGGTAAATGAAAGGCTGGAGCCCTACTGCTGTTGCTGCTGCTGTTGCGGCTAGCCCTTGAAGGCTGCGAAATTGGTTTTGTTTGTTTTGCTTTTCCTCATGTATGGCCGGCCTGCGCGCCGATGTTTGTAATCCATGTTGTATGGAAAGAGGAACTGTAAGGCCTTAAGGCCAAACCTTTGTTGTACATTCCGTGGCTGTATATATAACTGTGGTTTATATATTGGACATTCCTGGTTAGAGTTCAAATTTACAACTTAAAGCTTCCGCTAGCATGCTCTGAGTTAGGATGCGTGTATGGTTTGGTATTATCCTGTGACCTCACCGTCTGTTTGTGGCATATAGTGTGGGGCCCCGGCCGGACCTTCTACTATACGTCATGTAACGGATGGGGTCGTTACACCGATGAAGGCGTGTAACCATGCGTTGGAAAGGTATTTCCGAGGGCTACAACTTTCGTGTTCAGCCCAAGATCTGATTCTGGCCGCAACATGCCCAAAAGTGGCCCCGAAGTTCGCTGCGCGCAGAAAATATAGTAAAATAGGCATGGTTAGGATAGAATTATAAAAAGATACGATTTAGCGAATAAGATTAACATTATAAATATATTTATATTAGATTATTTAGATTTTTATATTAATAATTTAGGTCAAATTATGCATCATCAAATTCCCCCATACTTATTATCTTGCTTGTCCTCAAGCAAAGTAATAAAAACTAGCTAACATAAAATTAACTAATCAAAAAGAATTAATCCTGCTACACACGAGTACACTGCGAAATTCTAAGTAGGGAAGAATGAAAAATAGATCTAAAGCTTTTACTTAATTATGAAAGATCATTTTTAAAAACTTTACTAACCAAAATTAATCATCCAAAATTTTGACCTAAAAGTCTTTAAACGAATTAAAGCAAATTAACGAAAGAGTAGCGCATTGAGTTGTTACTATACCCTAAGAGACTAATTATAATCATATCAATCTAAAACCAATAATCTAAATTCGTACCCAAAAACTTAGCTTATATATTCTTTTTCTCTACTTAACTAAAAACAAACCTAAGAGCATGAATCAAAAGGACTTTGTAGGACTGAATCTTGGCCTAGGTATATGATTTGGAATGGAATTCAAAGATAAAATCGGTGGCTAATAATCACACTAAACCAAAACATGAGTTTTATAAATACAACAACAACAAAAAGGCATGAAGCACATGCAACAAGGTATAAAGATTATTTTTTTCTTTTATCACTTTTTTTTAAACAAAAGGCCGTAAGAAAAAAAATTTTTCTTTTGAAATTGGCCAATCAATACATAATTTTTTTCATTTCTTTTTTTTTTGAGCATAGTCTTTCATTTGAATTTCTCCAAATATCTCACAAAATTAAACCTATCACAATTGTGAAATTTAAATAAAACTCAAAAGATTAGTGTGATCAAATAGGTTGGAATATTTGGCTTTGGTGAGATAAAAAGTGGATTTAACAAGTAAAACATGGAAAAAGGCTCAACAGAGGCAAACTAATGATTGATTTAAAAGGTTGGCATGAAGGCTCAAACGAAAAAAAATGGCCTAAATCATTTTCATGCTCCCAAATTCATCTAAAGCATGGTTTGAAAAATTTCAAAAAGGGTAAGTTCTACATAGTAAATAAAGACTAATGAAATCTTCATGAGTACAAGAATAATAAGCATCTAGGATAATTCACATCTACTACACAAATCCAAAGTTATCTTTTAAAAATTTTCTAAAAACCAAAAGGAAAATAGAGGATGAATAATTTATAAGAGAGTAAAAAGAATAAAAGATGAAAATCATAGAGAAGTGCAAGTTTTAGAAAAAAACTTTTCAAATGAACATGCTACCCAGAATTAGAACATAACATAGGTCAACACTTTACTCGTACAACATAATTAAGAAGAAAGATTAGGAAAAATTAAAATTAGCTATGTTTATATAGAATATTTTGAGAATAACAAAACATAAAGTAAGGGGTACTATTGATTCTACCATAATTATTCTAATTAGAACTAAATATTATTTCTATGATTTTTTTGCTTTGTGCTTAAAGAAAAATAAAATATTTTTGTGATTTTCTAAATTATAAAAAAGACTAAAATTAAGGAAGACTCCCCCATACTTAAAATTAAACATTGTCCTCAATGAAGAAAGGAGGGGAAGGAGAGAGAGAAGTTTTTCAACAAAACTAAAATGAAATAAATTAAAAAAGGTACTTCCCCGGATTTGTGAGTTGTGAGTGGCTGGGAGATACTGCTCCCCCATACTTGCGTTGTGGAACTTCATGAAATATCATCTTTAACTTTTGGTGGAATCAGCAATGTTGGAGTAGGCGATCACAAAACTTCAGCTTGTCAGAATCGCCCGGGGAAAAAGTAAAAAAAAAAAAAAAACAACAACAAAAACAAAAAAAACAAAAAGAAAGAAAACAGAAAAATAACTTGGGTTGTCTCCCAAGAGCGCCCTTTGTTTAAAACGTCGTCTGAGCTCGACGTAACAAAAAAATATTGTTTAAAAGAAATTGTCCAAAAGAAGTCCAAAATATGTTGAAATTATTACAGACCAAATTCAAATAGTTTATCCAAGTTCAAACATCATTGTCGAAAAAATAAAGATAAATAAAACAATTGGTAATGAGAGCATCTTTGTTAGGGCAAAAAGTCATGCGAATCATTCTTCCCCAGATCGTCTCCCGGCAAATATAATTTTAGGCGGTGGCCATTTACTTTAAATTCTCCTTTTTCCGGGTGGGAAATAAGAACCGTCCCATATGGCCAAGCCTCTTTAACAATAAAGGGGCCGGACCATCGCGATTTTAATTTTCCCGGAAAGAGGCGAAGGCGAGAGTTATAAAGAAGGACGAGATCGCCCGGCGAAAATTTTCTTGGAAATTTAATATTTTTGTCGTGATAAAACTTTGTTCGCTCTTTATAAAGTCTATTACTCTCATATGCATTTGCGCGCCACTCATCGAGCTCATTCAGCTGAAATTTACGTTGATCGGCAGCTAGGGTAGAATCTAAATTCAAAAATTTAAGCGCCCAGAATGCACGGTGCTCTAACTCAACTAGAAGGTGACAAGCCTTGCCATAAACCAATCGAAATGGCGTGCAGCCGATGGCTGTCTTATATGCCATTCGATAGGCCCATAGAGCATCATCTAGTTTTAACGCCCAATCCTTCCTATTTATAGAAACAGTTTTTTCTAAAATACGTTTCAATTCTCGATTGACAACCTCGACTTGACCGCTCGTTTGGGGGTGATAGGCGGTGGAGAGTTTGTGCGTTACACCATATTTTGCCAAAATTTTGGCAAACTGGCTATTGCAGAAATGGGTTCCCCTATCACTAACTATAGCGCGCGGCGTGCCAAATCGAGAGAATAATTTTTTTTAGAAAATTAACTACGACTCGTACATCGTTGGTGGGGAGCGCCTGTGCTTCCGCCCACCTTGATACATAGTCGACAACAACGAGAATGTATTTGTTTTGATAAGACGGAGGGAGGGGTCCAACGAAGTCGATGCCCCAAAGATCGAAGATTTCACATTCTAGAAAAATATTTTGAGGCATCTCGTCCCTTCGTGAGATATTGCCGGCCCGCTGGCAGCTATCACAAGTACTCACCAGGGTGTGAGCATCTTTGTAAAGCGTGGGCCAATAAAAGCCCGCCTCCAGCACCTTCCTTGCGGTGCGGTTCGCCTGATAATGACCACCTGTTGGTCCCTCGTGGCAATGCCGTAAAATCTGTAGGCCTTCCTTACTCGAAACACAACGTCGCACAACCTGGCCCGCACAAACACGAAATAAAAAGGGGTCTTCCCAAAAATAATTCTTTATGTCAGAAAAGAATTTCTTCTTTTGCTGATTTGAGAGTTCTTTTGGCAAGACCCGGGCAACTAAATAGTTAGCCAGATCGGCGAACCAGGGTGCCGAACAATTCATAAGATTTTCTAGAGCGAGGAGGCGCTCATCGGGGAATTTATCATTAATATCAGACTTATTAATGCTTCACTAGCAGGATTCTCTAAACGCGACAAATGGTCGGCCGCCAAATTTTCGGCACCCCTTTTGTCTCGGATCTCCAAGTCAAACTCCTGTAAGAGGAGGATCCATCGCAAAAGGCGGGGCTTGGCGTCCGATTTACTTAATAAATATCTAAGTGCGGAGTGATCCGTGAAGACTACAACTATTGAGAGAGTGATGTAAGACCTAAACTTATCGAAAGCAAACACGATCGCTAGAAGCTCCTTCTCAGTGGTGGTGTAGTTAGCTTGTGCGGACGTGAGTGTCTTGCTCGCATAATAAATTGGGTGGAAGAATTTATCCACCCGTTGGCCTAAAACAGCGCCGACGGAAATATCACTTGCGTCACACATGATCTCAAATGGGAGTGACCAATCTGGCGCGACTAGGATCGGAGATTTTACTAATTTTTCTTTAATTAAATTAAATGCTACAAGACATTCATCGTCAAAGAGGAAAGAAGATTCTTTTTCAAGAAGATGGGTTAACGGCTTGGTGATTTTGGAAAAATTTTGAATGAAGCGCCGATAGAACCCTGCGTGGCCTAAGAAACTACGAATCGCTTTAATGTTCGTTGGTGGGGGAAGTTTTTCAATTACTTCGATCTTAGCCCGGTCGACCTCTATCCCTTTTCCCGAAATTTTATGGCCGAGGACTAATCCCTCTCAGACCATAAAATGACATTTCTCCCAATTGAGGGCTAGATTGGTCTCCTCACAATGAATAAGCACACGCTCAAGATTTTTTAAACAGTTTTTAAATGAATTACCGAAGACTGAGAAGTCATCCATGAAGACTTCCATCACCTCTTCTACTAACTCATTAAAAATTACCAACATACATCTCTGAAATGTAGCTGGCGCGTTACATAACCCAAATGGCATCCTTCTATACGCGAAGGTACCAAAAGGACAAGTGAAGGTGGTCTTCTCTTGGTCCTCGGGTGAAATAGGAATTTGGAAATATCCTGAGAGACCATCGAGAAGACAATAGAAAGAGTGACCGGACATGCGTTCTAAGATTTGGTCGATAAACGGTAACGGAAAATGGTCTTTTCGGGTGACATCATTAAGTTTTTGATAGTCGATGCACATCCGCCAACCCGTAATAGTACAGGTTGGAATTAATTCATTGTTTTTATTCGCGACCACCGTTACACCGCCTTTCTTAGGCACAACTTGTACTGGGCTAACCCAAGTACTATCGGAGATGGGATAGATGATCCCCGCATCTAGGAGTTTGATTACCTCAGCCTTCACGACTTCCTTCATATTAGGATTAAGTCGTCGTTGGGGCTGGACAGAATTGTGGGAATTCTCTTTCAAGAAGATCTTATGGGTACAGAAGGAGGGGCTAATCCCCTTTATATCAGATAACTGCCATGCAATTGCATGGCGATGATTTCTTAACACTAGAGCCAACTCAGAAATTTCTGAGTCACTCAAATCGGCAGAGATGATAACGGGAAGTTTGGAGTTTCTTTCTAAGAAGAGATATTTGAGATGAGGGGGAAGTTGCTTCAACTCTAAGGTGGGTGGTTCCTCGTAGGAGGTTTTGATTTTTAGGGTTTCGATGTGTAGTGGTTCAGGTGGTGTGGGGCGAGAGACTTCATTTAAGCAGAAGCGCTCGGCGATAATGGGTTCATTATACGATGAAGATATAGACTCGGGTAGTGCAGAAGATTCACCTTCGAAGCATTCTTCTAGGTAAAAGCAGGAATCGTCATTAGCTAAGGTATTACGCATCGAGGGATTTATACTAAAAGTGATTTCATCGTCTCCAACCCGAAGGAGGAGCTTTCCATCATTAACATCAATAATAGCGCGGGAGGTGGCAAGGAAGGGGCGGCCGAGTATAAGGGGTACTTCGGCATCCTCTTCGATGTTTAGGATAACAAAATCCACCAGAAAGATGAATTTGTCTACTTTTACGAGCACATCCTCTACTATCCCTACCGGATACTTAACTGATCGATCAGCTAACTAGATACTCATTTTGGTGGGTTTTGGAGATCCTAGACCTAATTTTTTAAATAGAGAGAATGGCATGAGTTTTATGCTTGCTCCTAGATCAGCTAAGGCGTGTTTTACTAACGAATTACCAAAAAGACATGGGATGGAAAACCTTCCCGGGTCATTTACTTTTTGCGGTAATTTGTTAAGTACAACCGCAGAGCATTCTGAGTTAAGGGAAATATGTGAAATATCCTCAAGCTTTTTCTTATTAGAGAGCAGCTCCTTGAGATATTTCGCATATTTTGGCATGTTAGAGATAGCCTCGCAGAAAGGGACATTAATATGAATTTGTTTTAAAATTTCTAAGAATTTTTTATAACTCTCCTCGGCACGCTCATTTTTTAACTTAGCAGGATAAGGAATATTTGAATTAGAGGCACACGACATAAACATAGTAGGTAAATTCGAAGCTAAAATAGGAGGGGGAGGAGTAGAAGAAGGTACTATGGGTTCGTCATTTTTTAAAGTTACCTCCTTTCCGCTGCGGAGTGTGATTGCATTCGCGCTTTCCCTTGGGTTTTGTTCGGTGTTTCCTGGCAGAGTTCCTTCTTGTCGCTCGGAGAACATCTTCGCTAGCTGGCCCACCTGATTTTCTAAGCTTTTAATAGACCCGGTAATGTTCCTGAGATTAGATTCATTTGTGGCAACGTACTTGGCGAAGACATCTTCAAGCGAAGAGGGCTTCGGCTGTTGCGGTGGAAAACCGGGTGGATTTAAATTAAGTGGGGGAGCTAGATTATAAGCAGGATTTAGATTTGGAGGGCGCTGAGCATTCCCTTGGTTGCTCCATGAGAAGTTTGGATGGTTCCTATAACCCGCATTATAGGTGTTGTTATACGGTGTGTTATTCGGGTTATAAGAAGGCCGAGGCGCGTTTCCCATGAAGTCAACCTGTTCTTCAAAAATAACATTATTATTATTAGCCCAAGGAGGAGTGGCAGAGGAAGCAGTCATCTCCGCCACTTGCTTAGTTAGGCGCTCAACTTGGAGGGCTAGATTCGTAGTTGCATCAATTTCAAAAACTCCCGCTGGCTTAACTGGTCGTGCTCGGGGTGCATTCCATTGGTATGCATTCATGGCCATTTCCTCAACAAGCTCTTGTGCGGCCTCCGGGGTTTTGTTATTCAACGTCCCCCGAGCGGCTGCGTCGATCATTTGTCTTGTTTGGAAATTCAAGCCATTATAGAAGATTTGCACTTGTTGCCAAGTGGGAAGTGCATGGTGTGGGCATCTACGCAATAGTTCCTTAAAGCGCTCCAACGTGTCGTAGAGAGTCTCCGAGTCTATTTGCATATATGATGCGATATCAGTGCGTAGTTTTGCGGTTTTTGCAGGAGGAAAGTACTTTGTAAGAAATTTTCCCGCCATCTCGGCCCATGTAGTGATGGATCCTCTAGGGAGAGAGCCCAGCCACTGCTTGGCCTTTGACCGTAAAGAAAATGGAAAAAGACGTAATCGAATGGCGTCATCCGTGACACCATTGATTTTGAAAGTATCGCAAATCTCGAGAAAATTTGAAATGTGGCAATTTGGATCCTCGTTCGGGAGACCATCGAAGGTTACCGACTGCTGCACCATTTGTATAATGCTGGACTTGATGTCAAAGTTATTGTTTGCCACTGCAGTGCGGACAATACTTGATTGTGTCCCTTCCAAGTTCGGTCGTGCATAATAGGACATGGTCCGTTGCTGGGCTTCATTAGGATTGGGGTCACCCATAGTTGCTATATTAGTATCTCCGATAGATTCTTCAAAAATAATTGGTCAATCCTGTCCACGAGATTGAAGGCGTCGCCTAAAGGTGCGCTCAATTTCTGGATCAAAATGGGATTCAGGATTATTCGAAGAATTTGCTCGGGTCATATACTAGAAGAAAAAAAAAGACAAATGATTAAAGATGTGTTTAAAAATTAATAATGGATTTTTTTTCTTTTTGTTCTTTTTAGGCGGTTTTAGGTATATTATTAAGATATATATATATTTTAGAAAAAAATGATAAAATTAACAGTTATCTTTTTTTTTTGAAATATCGACGCAAGTCCCCGGCAACGGCGCCAAAAACTTGATGGAGAAAATCCCGGAGGTGTTTTATGAAAAAGAGAAGATGAAGATGAAGATGATGTTCTCCGAATCTATATTCGATAAAGGCAAGTGTACCTTATCGCTTATAGCATAGGATATAATATCAAGGTCGTATTAGAACCAAGGCGCATCGATTACTTCTACTTCAAAGAGATTTCTGTTATTTTATCAATTAGATACTTTGATTTGGTTTGCAAATAAGAGAACAGTTATACAATAAAAGAGGATGATTAACCAATAATTTAAAAGGTTAGTACTTGATCTTGAATCACCTTGGAATGAAAATGACCAACAATAGATAAATCCCTAATTCTCTTTAACGAAGGTGCTTGGACCGTGGAGGTTCCCAAAATATGAACGCACCTCTTTCAAGGCTACGCCCAACTGAGTTTAGGTTGATCAACCAAACTTTCGTTCTATAATTGAAACCCCTAAAACTCGCTTTATGTAGTGAACCCCTCTATTGGATTTGACTCCAATCCGGGAAATTTATGTCATCCTCTTTCAAGGATTGCATTCAACTCCCTTTACCCATGAGCGATCAATCCATACGCATGATCCTTTCGGCTACTAGAGTATGGAAACAGAAGAGAAAATCATATATCGATGATATGACCTCTCTATAAATTAATCAAGGGTAAATCCTAAACATTTGTTCAAAGAGAAAGAGAAGATATGGATTAAGAAAAAGAGATCATTTCATTTCTCGGATCATTTCGATCAAGCACTAAACAAAGTTTAGTTACTCATAATGTTAAGAATATGCATAAAAAGAAAGAGAAAGAGGGAAAGGGAATAACAAACTAATTTATTTCTTATTGAAAAGAAGTTACAAAAGATTTCAAAAATGACATTATAAAGAGAGTTTGCAAGAAGATTACAAGTACGATAAAAGAAATTGTAAGAACATTAAAGCATGAAAATATTAAACTAAAATACTCTAAAAACAAACTCCAATGGCTCTCTACAATGCTCAAAATGAAGTAGGAAGGATGATGCTTTCCCCCCTTTCTTCATGCCTATTTATAGGGCCAAAACCAAAGGGGTAGAGTTGGAATTTGGCATGAGGATGAAGTTTCCTTGAAGCATCCCTTGGTCAAAAAAGCACATGTTGGTTTAAAATTCAAAGGTGGCTAGCCTCTTTCACACTTGTCATGAAAAGCATGATAAATATTGGCTAGCTTTCTCTCTTTCCATGAAGCTTCCTTTAAGGACACATGTTGAATATAAAGTCAAAGGTGGCTAGCCTATTTCACACTTGTCATGAAAAAATCACATCGGACCATTGTGGCTTCATTCCATTCTTGAATATAGTTCAACAACTCCATGACATGAGTGCACTCAACATTTATTTTGGCACACCATAACTGAAGGCATGTTCTTTTAGAATTGATAATGCAATTTGTCCCGGGATTCTCGGTTCTTGCTCAAAGACGAGAACCATTCATGCAGGAAATCTGCTGGACAGCAACTTTGACGGAGGATTCCCGAAGATACATAAATCCGATGAAGGCGTGTAACCATGCGTTGGAAAGGTATTTCCGAGGGCTACAACTTTCGTGTTCAGCCCAAGATCTGATTCTGGCCGCAACATGCCCAAAAGTGGCCCCAAAGTTCGCTGCGCGCAGAAAATATAGTAAAATAGGCATGGTTAGGATAGAATTATAAAAAGATACGATTTAGCGAATAAGATTAACATTATAAATATATTTATATTAGATTATTTAGATTTTTATATTAATAATTTAGGTCAAATTATGCATCATCATAACACAAACTTAGGTTTTGAGAACTGAGTTAGGAGCTATCTTTCCTGGGTGAGCTTTGCTTTTAGGTCCTTGACAGTCTTGACCTGTTCTACTATTACTCATGCCTTACTATTTGTCTTATTAGTTAGATCTATAAGCTTCAGTTTTTGTTGGTCCAACATTATGTTGGCCTTCTCCAACTGAAAAGATACTCCCCTCAGAGATTCTAATTCTCTAGCTTCTGTAACACCTCCACCCGTCAAGAAGAATATAATAGAGGGTCCGGCCGGGGCCCCACACCATATTCCACAAAAAGGCGGAGACGCTACGAAATAATATCATAACCAACGCAACCTAACACAGAGCATTCTAGCGAAAGCTTCACGGTTGAAAAACTTGAACTCAAGCAAAATAAGAACTGTCCACTAAAACATAGGAATGTATACAACCAAAGTATCTGGCCTTAAGGCCTTACAAATTTCTCTTAACAAGGTGTGGTTTACAGACATCGGCACGCAGGCCGGCCACACATGAACAAGAAGAAACAAAACAAAGCCTTCGAGGGCAGCAACGCAGCTTGGGCTTCAGCTCGCTAAGTCCCGCTCGGACCAGCACCTCCAGCACCTGCAAGAACCAATCCACCAAGCGGTGGCAAACAGGGCAACGGTCAGCATTCAGCTGACCAATTATAACGACCCTTCCCCTGGCACGGGGCAGCGGAATTCCATCAGTGCATAACATTTTCCAAGATGATATATATATAGCAAACCACACAAGACGTGCACGACCACACAGTCAATACATATCACAAACGTCGACACGACGGCCCGACGCTCCGTGCACTCAGGGCACATTCGGGTGTATCAGAAACACCGGATCCCACCAATGAGCATTCTAGTCTTGATCGGCACGCAAGCCGTCGACTCTCGCTATGTGATCCTAACAGGGATTTAAGCACCCAAGGTTAGACAACCATAACGCGGGTACAGATCCGTCTATCCCGTTGCTCACATCATCAGACTCAAGACTGGACTGATGCGGGTACAGCTTCACCTTACCCGTTCACCACAAGAGTTGAATCCAACTCGCACAATTTCCTGGACTTCCTCCAGTACATCCTGCTGCACCAAGCAACAGGTATGCACCACAGATTGCACACAAACAATCAAATTCTTGGAGATTCCTCCGAATGCAAACAAGCATCACCAATCCAGACCAACACGTCCAGATGGGCTTCACACAACATGCCTTGATCCGTACTCCAATTCCGGACTCTAACAAGGGGGACTTCACATATCTACCCCAAGGGACACCACAACCCACCGCACACTCGCGGGGATGGATTTTCCCTATGCAAATGCAGGAAAGTAGGACATCACATGTCCAAGATGGAAATCGTTACCCTTGGAATTCGCCTCGGAGCCATGGAGAGAATTGAGACGGATGAAAGCCTTTGTAGCAGCCTTGCCTTTGTAAATCCGAACTCGGCTCACGATTTGGACCACCACAGCACCACTGGTGGCCGAATTCCTCTTCTTCTTCCTTGCTTTGCTCTCCCCTCTCTCTTAACTCTAGAAAGAGAAAGATGAAACTCAAATGAGTTTTCTCCTCTTCAATCTCGGCCTTATCAACCCAGGGAAGAGCCCAGACCATTGGATCTTGGTCAAAGAAAATGAACGGCTCTGATCAGCCCTGAATTTGATTTCCTAGGCCGAACACGGGTTGTGACACGCCCGTGTCACAGGCCGTGTTCCTGAAGCGGTGCACAACCGACTTAAAATAAACTAATATACGGGAAATTACACGCCCGTGTCAAGCCTTACACGCCCGTGTCATACAGTACCCGGCCGTGTACCCGGCCGTGTCACCCCTATAACACGATCTCCAAAATTACCCGAGCAGGACACGGCTAAGGCACACGCCCGTGTCCCAAGCCGTGTGCCAAACACGCCCCTGTGACACGCCTGTGTCACAGGCTGTGTTCCACACTCGACGATCAGGGCTCGAGAACTCGTTGAGAATAGGGACACGCCCTGGGACACTCCCGTGTCCCAGGCCGTGTACACCTGACACGCCCTGAGACATGCCCGTGTCTCAGGCCGTGTCAGCCAACCTGAATCCCACTTTGGCTTTTTGAGATTTCTGGGGTGTTACAATCCTCCCCTCCTTAATAAAATTTCGTCCCGAAATTTTAAGACATCAGGGAGATAACAACATAACACAATCAGAGACATATATGTTTCTATCACATATACAAACGAGCGAACAGGTTACGAAAATAACTCGGGAAACTCGGCTCGCATGGTCTGCTCCCGTTCCCATGTTAGCTCTTCTCGGCCACAATTGTCCCACCGGACTCTGACCATCCCGATCGTTTTGTTCCGCAACTATTTTTCGGCTCGATCCTCGATCCGAATGGGCCTCACCTTTGTCGTTAGCCCATACTCAACCGGCACCCGATCATTCTCAATCACTTGAGCTGGATCCTTGACTGCTTTTCGTAGTACAGAGATGTGGAACACATCATGCAGTCCACCCAATTCCGATGAAAGAGCTAGCCGATAGGCAGCTTCCCCAACTCGCTCCACCACTTCAAATGGACCAGGTATCGCGGACTTAGCTTTTTCAACCGCCGAATCCGAGATACGCCTTTGAAGGGTTTAATATTTAAATAGACCCAGTTACCCACCGCGAACTCCACGTTCCGGTGCTTAGCATTGTAATACTTGGCTTGCCAATCCTGGGCTATTAGTAGTCTCTCTCGAATAGAGCGTATTGTTGAGTTAGCATCCTCGACTTCCTTTTGTCCCAAAAGTTTGGATTTGCCAGTTTCTGGCCAAGCTAACGGTGTACGACACTTGCGACCATACAGAGCTTCAAACGGTGCCGTGCCGATGCTCGCTTGGTAGCTATTATTGTAGGCAAATTCCACCATAACAAGATGATCTTCCCATTTCTTACCGAAGTCCAGGGCGCACATACGGAGCATATCCTCCATTATTCTGTTAGTTCGTTCAGTTTGGCCATCCGTTTGCAGATGAAAGGCTGTACTGAATGCTAACTTCGTGCCCAACAGCTGATGAATTAGCCTCCAATCCTTTGAAGTAAATCGCCCATCACGGTCACTGATGATGCTTCGGGGAATACCATGCAATCGAACAATCTGCTCCACATAGAGCTTTGCCAACATTTCCACTGAATCGTCCTGCTTGTTCGGTAGAAAGTGAGCCACCTTTGTCAACCAGTCTACAATCACCCAGATTGAGTCATTCCCACGTTGAGATCTCGGCAATCCGTGCACGAAATCCATAGAAATATCCTCAAACTTCCACTGCGGAACTGGCAATGATTTCAGGAAACCACTAGGTCGTTGACACTCTGCCTTTACCAAAGCACAAGTACGACACTTAGCCACATACTCGGCTATGTCCTTCTTTAAACCGGGCCACCAGAACAATTTCTTCATGTCCTTGTACATCTTTGTGCTCCCAGGGTGAATTGTGTACTTTGTAAAGTGTGCTTCATATAACATTTCTTCTCGCAATTTACCCGCACAAGGGACGCACAATCGGCCATCCTTCCGTAATAACCCGTCATCCCAGGAGAATTGGTCACCAGACCCTTCCTTGGCATAGCGTTGGAGACTTTCATCAAACTCCATTGCCCGCCGAACCCTGTCCGCAAGGTCATATTGAACCTCCATCCAGTTCAAGCATGCATCGGCCAAAGAATCCCTTTCAACACAAGATATCTTCAACGCTTCCAACTCCTAGATTAGACGCTCATCATGTATCCGCAACCAACTTGCCCGCACCGGAGTCCGACGACTCAAGGCATCGGCGACCACATTTCCCTTTCCGGGAACATAGTGAATGTCGAAGGTATAATCCCCTAGGAATTCCATCCACCTCCTTTGTCGCATATTCAAATCCTTTTGATCGAGCAGATACTTTAGGCTTTTATGATCTGTATAAATATCTACTTTCACGCCATAAAGATAGTGCCACCACAACTTTAGCGAAAAGATCACCGCCGCCAACTCCAAGTCGTGGACGGGGTAATTACGCTCATGCACCTTTAATTGACGTGAGCCATAAGCGATCACCTTGCAAAATTGCAGGAGAACGCAGCCTAAGCCGCTTCCTGACGCATCGCTGTATATCTCAAAACCGTCTGTACCACAAGGCGACGTCAAAACAGGCGCCGTGGTCAAACGACCTTTTAAATCCTCAAAAGCTCACGCGCACTCCGGCGTCCAAATGAACTTCTGATGTTTTCTCGTCAACGTAGTCAAAGGCAAAGCAATCCGGGAGAAGTTCGCCATAAATCGTCTATAGTAGCCTGCCAGTCCAAGAAAACTCATGACTTCGGCCACCGAAGACATCACTGGCCAATCATGAATGACACTTATCTTTGCCGGATCCACCGCTATGCCCTCTCCACTTACCACATAGCCCAGAAAAGCCACCGACGAGAGCCAGAACTGACACTTAGAGAACTTGGCAAACAGCTTATTTCTCCACAAGGTATGCAATACCAACCACACATGGTTTGCATGATCTTCCTCCGACTGAGAGTACATGAGGATATCATCAATGAACACAATCACAAACAGATCCAAGTATTCGCGGAATGTTCGATGCATGAGATCCATGAATACCGAAGGCGCATTACATAAGCCGAACGGTATCACTGTGAACTCATAATGACCGTAGCGTGTGCCAAATGCTGTCTTGGGAATGTCACCTTCCCTAATCCGCAATTGGTAATACCCAGGTTTCAAATCCAACTTGGAATAGACGATTGAGCCCGCTAGCTGATCGAACAAGTCATCGATCTGAGGAATCAGATACTTGTTTTTCTCCGTCAGCTTATTCAGTTCGCGATAATCAATACATAGCCGCAAACTACCGTCTTTCTTTTTCACAAAAAGAACAGGCGCGCTCCAAGGTGACATACTCGGGCGTATGTATCCCTGCTCCAATAGTTCTTGCAACTGAACTTTTAGTTCGGCCATCTCTTTTGGTGCTACCCGATACAGCGAACGGGCCATAGGTTTCGCACCTGGCACCAGCTCGATAGCGAAGTCGATTTCCCTTTGGGGAGGTAACCCCGGAAGGTCCTTTGGAAACACATCAGCATAATCCGACACAATCGGCACTTCACTCACACTGGCCTTCGACGCCACCGCCTCTACGAGTGTGAAGAACAACTCCGCACCCTTCCGAACTGCCTTAATGACTTGGAGAGCAGATAACAACATCCCACTCATCCCTTGTATACCAATGAACTTGGTCTCTTGTTCAGTATTCTGCCCGAGTGAGACCTCTTTTGAAGTGCAATCTATATAGGCACGCTGCTCTGACAGCCAGTCCATACCAAAGATTATATCAAATTCCTTGATCGGCAATACTAATGTTTCCACCTTGAACTCCCGACTCCCTATCTTGACCTCAAGACCGCAAGATTTATCCGCACACATCAAACATCCGTTAGGTAACAACACCTTTACACTGTCTGTCGTGGTCCGGATAGGTACCCCAACACGAAATACGAACTCTTCAGACAGAAACAAATGTGAAGCACCTGTGTCAAACAGTGCTCGCGCCGGATACTCTCGTATAAGGACAAACCCTAAAACATCACAATCAAAACAAGCACATCACACAGTATAAAATAACATTAAAAACTGCGCGCACCTGTGATGGCATCCGCCTGCATAATGGCCTCCTGCTGTCCAAAGTTGAAGACCCTGGGCTGCGCGTGCGAGGCAGAAGACTCCACCACAGTCTTCCCTTTCTCCGCATAATACGCTCCCGTCTTCTAGTCACCCTTTGGAGGACCAACTCGGCAATCACGTGCGAAGTGTCCCAACTTCCCGCACGTAAAACAAGCGCGAGATCCATACCCAGATGTCTCTGTCATAGTTGCAAAAGGAACTTGTCCAGTAGACTTGGACTTCTTTCCCCATCTCTTACGGTACCCAAACTTCTCCGGACGCGGCGGCTTGAACTCTGGCTTTCTCACAGCCAAGGTCCCTTTTCCCTTCCCTCTTTTCATGTCCGTCTCCAAAGACCGAGCCGTACAGACTAAGGCTTGAAATCCCTGACTCACAGAACTTGAGAGCAAATACCGCAGCTCATCTTGCAGTCCCGCATAAAACCTAATAGTCTTACGCTCTTCTTCGGCAAAGATTGTACCCGCATATCTTCCCAAACGTGTGAACTCATGTAGGTAATCATCCACACTATGATCTCCTTGAGTTAACCGTTGAAATTCCATTTCCATCGATATCCTTTGCTGCATTGGTAGATGTTGTGCCAAGCACAATCGAGAAAATTCGTCCATCGAGACTTCTACAAGTTATCTACCGGCCAAGTGATGCAGTTCAATCTCATCCCACCATAAACGAGCCTCTCCTTCCAGTAGGAAAGTAACCAACATAACCTTCTATCCCTCCTCAACCTTGATCGCTCTGATGATCCTCTTGATCCTTGCAAGCCAATCCTCTGCTTGGGCCGGTGACCCTGCCCCAGTAAATTGTGGAGGATTGAAGCTCAAGAATTGCTTCAATTATTGATCTGCTGCCCGCGGATCAACTACAGCTTCTACCAGTTCTTGCCGTACCCCAGCATGCATTGGCACCACTACAGGATGTGCCTGCCAAGCCTGCTTAGCATTCATCACAGCAAGTACCGTTTCCGTGATGAAACGTACCGTTTCAGCGGATGGAGGAGGTGTGGGCACCTCAGCTGGTGCCGCACTTTCTACAGAATGTTGAGGTTCGGATTGACCTGCAACACTTCTAGTAACCTATATGTGGAAAACACACAATTTAGCGACCAAGTAAAACGACAAACATACAAAAAGAATACACAGGTTCAAAAAACAAGTGTATTTGCATTCCTAAGTGGACATTCTTGAGTTCAAGTTAAGGGTTATAACGACAGCACTAACACGTTCTCGCCACCTCTCAAAAGAATTCGTCCGCGAATTTGGAAGAGATCGACCAACAGGTCGGAGGATCGAAACCTCCCTCTGTTACCAAATTGTAACACCTCTACCCGTCAATAAGAATATAATAGAGGGTCCGGCCGGGACCACACACCATATTCCACAAACAGGCGGAGACGCTACGAAATAATATCATAACCAACGTAACCTAACACAGAGCATTTTAGCGGAAGCTTCACGGTTGAAAAACTTGAACTCAAGCAAAACAAGAACTGTCCACTAAAACATAGGAATGTATACAACAAAAGTATCTGGCCTTAAGGCCTTACAAATTTCTCTTAATAAGGTGTGGTTTACAGACATCGGCACGCAGGACGGCCACACATGAACAAGAAGAAACAAAACAAAGCCTTCGAGGGCAGCAATGCAGCTTGGGCTTCAGCCCGCTAAGTCCCGCTTGGACCAACACCTCCAGCACCTGCAAGAACCAATCCACCAAGCAGTGGTGTACAACCCTGTATTCACCGAGTAGGGCCCTCCCGGCAGGCGTAGAACCAACTGTAGGTTTTTAAGATTTTGAGAGATCTTACACTCTTGGTGGCAAATTTTGGTCTGACCTTGAGGATATACTAGTAGGGGGAGGAAAAACTTGCCTCCCCCTTTGTCCCCTTCCTTGAGGGGCGGGAGCGGCAAGTTGGCCGACCCTCCCCCGACTTGGTAAAGTGTAAGGTGGGGGCAACATGGTCAACTGGAGACCAAGGTCTCATCCCCCCTGTTGATGCGCCTTAGTCCCGAGCCAGAGACCAGGCCCATCTTGCAGGGCGAGACGTCAGCCAGGCAGGCTCTCGCCCGCGTGGCCCCTCTCGCGGGGCGAGACCACCGGCCAGGCGGGCTCTCGCCCGCGCGGCCCCTCTCGCGGGGCGAGACCGCCGGCCAGGCGGGCTCTCGCCCGCGCGGCCCCTGCTCGCGGGGCGAGACCGCCGGTAAGGAGGTCTCCCTCCCGCGCAGCCCTAGCTCGCGGGGCGAGACCGCCGGCCAGGCAGGCTCTCGCCTGCGCAGCCCCAGCTCGCGGGGCGAGACCGCCGGCCAGGCAGGCTCTCGCCCGCGCAGCCCCTCTCGCGGGGAGAGACTGCCGGCCAGGCAGGCTCTCGCCCGCGCGGCCCCTCTCGCAGGGAGAGACCGCCGGCAAGGCGGTCTCTCGCCCGCGCAGCCCCGGCCTCGGGTGTCCATGGAGGTGGGAGGGGTGTGGTTTGGCCTCCTCTCGCCCTTGGACCTCTTTGCCCCTGGGGGCAGTTTTTCCCTTTTTACCCCCCAGTGTGGGCGTTTTCTATTGGCTAGAGGAGTATTTGCCCTTAGGGGCATTTTGGTCATTTTACCCCCATGACTTAGAAAAACTATAAATAGACCCCCTTGGGTGCCTTTGGAGAAGATGAGTTTTCCTTACCCCCTCCTCCCTTAGCTTCTTCTTGGTAGAGTAGAGAGAGCTCTCCAAGGCGCCCAGCCTAGCCCTTTGGTGAGGGAGGGGTGTAACACCCCAAAAATCTCAAAACTGGATTTGAGGTGCAGGCTGTTTGACACGGCCTGGGACACGGGCGTGTCCCAGGGCGTGTTAGGGGTACACAGCCTGGGGCACGGGCGTGTCCAAGGGCGTGTCACTCAAGAAATGGGCGGACTGAGTCAGAGACGTACACAGCCCGGAACCAAGCCTTGAACACGGCTGTGTCAGATTGGACACGGGCGTGTCCGAGGGCGTGTGCCTACCCGTGTACTGCTCTGTTGGTTTTGGAGCTCGTTGAGGCAGGGGTGACACGGGCGTGTCACATGACTGACACGGGCGTGTCAGGTTCGACACGAGCGTGTCGATGCCCGTGTTCTGGTAGATTTCAGTCGGTCTGAGTGCCGCGTGTGCCGCTTAAGGGTACACGGCCTGTGACACGGGCGCGTCACAGGCCGTGTCAGCCAAAAAAATGGAATTTTGGGAAAATCATGGCCGTTCCTTTTCTCTATTTGGATCCAAAGCCTCAGGTGATTCCTTGCTGGATTAAAACACCAGAGGCTTGATGAAGAGATCATTCTTCATTTGGCTAAGTGAAGAGAGAAAGAGAGAGGAGGAAGAAGAAGGAGGAGGAGATCAAGCCACCGGCGGAGCTCCCGTGTTCCGATTCGAGATCCGAGGCCAGCGCTGTGAAGGCAAAGCTGCTGCGGTGCTTTCTCACCGGCTAGATTTCGATGGCTCCCAAGAGATCGTCAAGGGTAACGATCTCCCTTCTTGGACATATGAAGTCCTTCTTTTCTGCATTGCATAGGGAAAACCCTCCCCCGCGAGTGTGCGGTGGGTTGTGGCATCCCTTGGGGTAGATATGTGAAGTCCCCCTTGTTAGAGTCCGGAATTGGAGTACGGATCTAGGCATGCTGTGTGAAGCCCATCTGGACATGTTGGTCTGGATTGGTGATGCTTGTTTGCATATCGGAGAAGACTCCGTGGTTATGGCTTGTTTGCCTTGTGCCTACCTGTTGCTTGGTGCAGCAGGAAGTACTGGATGAAGTCCAGGAAATGAAGAGGGTTGGATGCAACTCTTGTGGCCGTGCGTTGCCACTTTGTGTGCGGTTGAGCCGTTGGGCAGCAACTCGATAAAAAGGCAGATTGCCGAACAGGAAAGGTGAAACCGACCCGCGCCTATAAATTGCCATGGATACTTCCGTATTCGAGGTGCACGGCGACTTAAGCAACGGGGGGTGGCTGATCCGTACCTGCGTTATGTCCGTCCGACTGGTAAGCCTGGTTATAGGTTTCGTTGGAGCGCATAATGAGAGTCTTAGGCCCGCGCGCCAAAAAGACTAGAATGCTCAATACCATGTAAGCGGTGGTGTTGACCCTGGTTTTCCGGTGCACCAAGAATGTGCCCTGAGTGCACGGACTGTCGGGCCGTGTGGCCGACGGTTGTGATGGCTTGAATGTGCCTACGAGCACATAGTTGCTATAGTTGATACCATGCTGTGCAAGGAAGGAATGCTACTGCCCCGAGAAAGGGGTAGGATTGTTATAATTGGGTCAGCTGAATGCTGACCGTTGCCGTGTTTGCCACCGTTTGGGTGGATTGTCCCTATGCAGGTGCTGGAGAGCTAAGTGGTAAATGAAGGGCTGAAGCCCCTACTGCTGTTGCTGCTGCTGCTGCGGCTAGCCCTTGAAGGCTACGCGAATGGTTTTGTTTGTTTTACTTTTACTCATGTATGGCCGGCCTGCACGCCGATGTTTGTAATCCATGATGTGTGGAAAGAGGAACTGTAAGGCCTTAAGGCCAACCCTTCACCTTTGTTGTACATTCCGTGGCTGTATATATAACTGTGGTTTATATATTGGACCTTCCTGGTTAGAGTTCAATTTACAACTTAAAGCTTCCGCTAGCATGCTCTGAGTTAGGATACGTTTATGGTTTGGAATTATTCTGTGACCTCACCATCTGTTTGTGGCATATCGTGTGAGGCCCCGGCCGGACCTTCTACTATACGTCACGTAACGGATGGGGACGTTACATTTTGGTATCAGAGGGAGGTTTCGATCCTCCGACCTGTGGGTTATGGGCCCACCATGCTTCCGCTTTCGAATTCGTGGTCGAATTCTTTTATGGGGTGGCGAGCGCGTGTTTGTGCGCCCTGCTGTAACGCTAATGAACTCAGGAATGTCCACTAAGGAATGTACATAATCTTGTTTGAGGAATCTGCGCGTTCCTTTTCTGTTGTTTTGCTTGCATACGATCGCTAATGTGTGTCTTGTCCACCTATAGGTGACGCGTAGTGGTGCTGGGCAGTCTGAGCCCCAGCGCTCTGATGAGAGTGCGGCACCAGCTGAGGTGCCAAAACCTCCTCCATCTGCGGAAACTGTTCGCTTAGTTGCTGAGGCTCTATTTGCCATGATTTAGCCGACCGGGCAAGCGCAGCCGGCAGTAGTGCCAGTTCGTGTTGATGTAAGACCCGAGCCGGTTAAGGTTGTCGATCCACAAGCAGCTGACCGACAGTTGAAGCAATTCATGAGCTTCAGTCTGCCTACGTTTACGGGACTGGGATCCCCAACACAGGCAGAGGATTGGTTATCGCGTGTCAAGCGAATAATGACAGCGATCAGGGCGGAGGAAACTTTAAAGGTCACCTTGGCCACCTTCATGCTCGAAGGCGAGGCGTGGTTATGGTGGGACGAGGTTGAGGTACACCATTTGGCGGGCAGACAATTAACGCAAGTATCGATTGAGGAGTTCTCTCGAATATTTCTGGCGAAACATGTCCCAGCGGCGCAACGCATTGCCATGGAAAATGAGTTCCAACGGTTAAAGCAAGGAGAAGATAGCGTGGATACCTACCTGCATGAGTTTACAAGGTTGGGACGGTATGCGGGAACAATCTTCGCGGATGACCAAAGGAAAACGAATAGGTTCTATGAAGGATTGCGGGATGAGTTGAGGTTCCTGCTTTCGAGTTCAGTGAACCAAGGGTTTCAGGCGTTGGTTGATACTGCATGTGCATTGGAGAAGGACATGAGACGGGTGCAAGGGAACAAGGGCTTGGTTGTGTCGAAGCCAGAGGTTCAAGCACCTCGCCCTAGCAAATCATTCTACCAGAAGAAAGGGGGCAAGAGGTCCAAGACATCTGGGCAAGTGTCTACGACCGTTGCGTCGGGGGCGACGTCAAGGCCGGAGTCTCGTACATGCTTTACTTGTGGCCGGGTGGGGCATATAGCCCGTGATTGTCGGGTTGTTCAGCCCAAAGGGGAAAATAAGACGGGTGCGTCTTATGCTAAGAAGGGCAAAGCGGTGGTTGATTCCTCTGCGTCCCAGGCACAGCCCCGAGTTTATCACCTTGGTCAGCAGGAGGCGATTAAGCAAAGTGACGTCGTCACAGGTACGAGTTAATATAGCTTACTTGCTTAAGTGCTATTGCATTTGGTTATGTATAGCTTGTGCATGATGTGTGTGCTACTGGCTTTGTCCTGATTCGGAATCGTCCGGTGAGAGCCCTGTTTGATACGGGTGCTTCGCATTCTTTTCTGTCTGAGGACTTTGTATCTCGAATTGGGGTGCCGTGGCATGTGACGGTTGATAGTACAAGGGTGCTACTGCCGAATGGTTGTGTGATGCTTGCGGTTAGGGCTTGCGATGTGGATGTTCAAATAGGAAGTCAGGATTTCGGTTTGAGTGCAGCTGTGCTACCGTTATCGGAGTTTGATGTGATCTTTGGCATGGATTGGCTCTCAGAGTAGCGTGCCTTTATTGATTGCAACTCCAAGGAGATCACACTGGGCCAGAATACCGGACTTGTGACGAAGTTCGCTGGTATGCGAGGAGTTGGCGGGACTTTGTTGTCTGCGCTCCAAGTCGTCCATGCTGTTCGGAAGGGCGCGGAGTTATTCTTCACGCTAATTCAGGCTGTTGAGCCAAAGGCCAGTGTCAGTGAAGTTCTGGTTGTGTCAGAGTTTGCCGATGTGTTTCCTAAAGATCTTCCTGGGTTACCACCCAGCGGGAGATTGACTTCTCTATTGAGTTGGTGCCAGGTGCTAAACCTCTGGCCCGCTCACCATATCGCGTCGCGCCAAAAGAGATGGCGGAATTGAAAGTCCAATTGCAAGAGTTGTTGGAGCAGGGATACATACGCCCAAGTATGTCACCTTGGAGCGCGCCTGTTCTATTTGTGAAAAAGAAAGACGGTAGTTTGCGGTTATGTATTGACTACCGCGAATTGAATAAGCTGACGGAGAACAACAAATATCCGATCCCACGGATTGATGACCTATTTGATCAGCTGGCAGGATCAACGGTCTATTCCAAGTTGGATTTGAAATCGGGATATTATCAGTTGAGGATTCGGGAAGGTGACATTCCCAAGACGGCGTTTGGAACACGCTACGGTCATTATGAGTTCACGGTAATGAACGTTCCGAGAGTACTTGGATTTGTTCGTAATTGTGTTTATCGATGACATCTTAGTATACTCTCACTCAGAAGAGGATCATGCAAACCATTTGCGGTTGGTCTTGCATACCCTGCGGAGGCATAAGCTTTATGCCAAGTTCTCAAAGTGTGAGTTCTGGTTCTCTTCAGTGCCTTTTTAGGCCATGTGGTAAGTGGAGAAGGTATCGCGGTGGATCCGTTGAAGATAAGTGCCATTCGAGATTGGCCAGTGATGTCTTCAGTGGCCGAGGTCAGGAGCTTCCTTGGGCTTGCGGGCTACTATAGACGGTTTGTGGAAAACTTCTCACGGATTGCTTTACCTCTGACCACACTGACGAGAAAAAAATCAAAGGTTCATTTGGACGCCGGAGTGCGCGCGAGCGTTTGAAGACCTGAAGAGTCGTTTGACCATGGCGCCTGTGTTGACATCGCCATGTGGTACAGATGGCTATGAGATCTATAGTGATGCTTTCGGGAGTGGCTTAGGCTGCGTTCTTCTGCAGTTTGGTAAAGTGATTGCTTATGGCTCGCGCCAGTTGAAAGTACATGAGCGGAATTACCCCGTCCATGATTTGGAGTTGGCGGCGGTAATCTTTGCGCTCAAGTTATGGCGGCACTATCTTTATGGCGTTAAAGTGGACATCTATACAGATCACAAAAGCCTAAAGTACTTGTTGGATCAGAAGGATCTGAATATGCAACAACGAAGATGGATGGAGTTCCTTGGGGACTACACCTTCGAGATTCACTATACTCCCGGGAAGGGAAATGTGGTCGCTGATGCTCTGAGTCGGAAGACTCCGGTACGGGCAAGCTAGTTGCAGAGGCATGATCAGCATTTGATCTAGGACTTGGAAGCATTGGAGATATCGTGTGTTGACAAGGGTTCTTCGACCGATGCATGCTTGAACTGGACGGAGGTTCAATATGACCTTACGGACAGAATTCGGCGAGCAACGGAGCTTGATGAAAGTCTCCAGCGCTATGCAAAAGATGGGCCGGATGACCAATTCTCTTGGGATAACGGGTTGTTATGAAGAAATGGTCGAGTGTGCGTTCCGAGTGTGGGTAAATTGAGGGAAGAGTTGATGTACGAAGCTTACTTTGCAAAGTACTCAGTTCACCCAGGAAGCACAAAGATGTACAGAGATCTGAAAAAGCTATTCTGGTGGCCTGGACTAAAGAAAGATGTAGCACGTTATGTGGCGGAATGCCATACTTGTGCATTGGTGAAAGCAGAATGCTAGAAGCCTGGCGGTTTCCTGAAGTCGTTACCTATTCCGGAGTGGAAGTTCGATGACATTTCGATGGATTTCGTGCACGGGTTGCCGAGATCTCAACGCGGTCATGATTCAATCCGGGTGATTGTAGACCGGTTGACAAAAGTGGCGCACTTCCTTCCAAACAAAAGAGACGATTCAGTGGAAACATTGGCCAAGCTCTATGTGGAGCAGATTGTTCGACTGCACGGTGTTCCTCAGAGCATCGTCAGTGACCGTGATGGGCGATTCACATCGAATGATTGGCGGCTAGTTCATCAAATGTTGGGTACAAAATTAGCATTTAGTACGGCCTTTCATCCCCAAACAGATGGCCAGACTGAACGAACCAACAGGAAGATGGAGGACATGCTCCGCATGTGCGCCCTAGACTTTGGTAAGAGATGGGAAGATTATATTTTTCTTGTAGAATTTGCCTATAATAATAGCTACCAAGCGAGCATCGGTATGGCACCATTTGGGGCTTTGTATGGTCGTAAATGTCGTACACCTTTAGCTTGGGCAGAAGCAGGAGAATCTACGCTGCATGGGAAAAAGGAAGTCGAAGAAGCTATCTCGCTTATACGCTCTATTCGGGAGAGGTTATTGATCGCCCAAGATCGTCAAGCAAAGTACTACAATGCCAAACATCGGAACGTGGAGTTCGCAGTGGGTGATTGGGTATATTTGAAGATCAAACCCTTCAACGGCGTGTCCAGGATTCGGCGTTTGAAAAAGCTAAGTCTGAGGTATCTTGGTCCATTTGAGGTGGTGGAGCGAGTTGGGGAAGCTGCTTATCGACTAGCACTTTCAGCAGACTTGGGTGGATTACATGATGTATTTCACATCTCAGTACTTCGTAAGGCTGTCAAAGATCCAGCTCAAGTAGTGGAGAATGATCGGGTACCGGTCGAGTATGGGCTAACGACGAGGGTTCGACCCATTCGGATCGAGGATCGAGCCGAGAAACAGTTGCGGAACAAAGTGATCGGGATGGTCAAAGTCCGATGGGACAATTGTGGCCGAGAAGAGCTAACATGGGAGCGCGAGCAGACCATGCGAGCCGAGTTTCCCGAGTTATTTTCGTAACTTATTCGCTCGTTGTTTATGTAATAGAAACATATAAATGTTTTGTTAGTTTCTCCCTACTGACTCCAAATTTCGGGACGAAATTTTATTAAGGAGGGGAGGATTGTAACACCCCAAAAATCTCAAAACTGGATTTGAGGTGCAAGCTGTTTGACACGGCCTGGGACACGGGCGTGTCCCAGGGCGTGTCGGGGGTACACGGCCTGGGGCACGGGCGTGTTCCAGGGCGTGTCAATCAAGAAATGGGCGGACTGAGTCAGAGACGTACACGGCCCGGAACCAAGCCTTGAACACGGCCGTGTCAGATTGGACACGGGCGTGTCCGAGGGCGTGTGCCTACCCGTGTACTGCTCTGTTGGTTTTGGAGCTCGTTGAGGCAGGGGTGACACGGGCGTGTCACATGACTGACACGGGCGTGTCAGGTTCAACACGGGCGTGTTGATGCACGTGTTCTGGTAGATTTCAGTCGGTCTGAGTGCCGCGTGTGCCGCTTAAGGGTACACGGCCTGTGACACGGGCGTATCACAGGCCATGTCAGCCAAAAAAATGGAATTTTGGGAAAATCGTGGCCGTTCCTTTTCTCTATTTGTATCCAAAGGCTCAGGTGATTCCTTGCTGCATTAAAACACCAGAGGCTTGATGAAGAGATCATTCTTCATTTGGCTAAGTGAAGAGAGAAAGAGAGAGGAGGAAGAAGAAGGAGGAGGAGATCAAGCCACCGGCGGAGCTCCCGTGTTCCGATTCGAGATCCGAGGCCAGCGCTGTGAAGGCAAAGCTGCTGCGGTGCTTTCTCACCGGCTAGATTTCGATGGCTCCCAAGAGATCGTCAAGGGTAACGATCTCCCTTCTTGGACATATGAAGTCCTTCTTTTCTGCATTGCATAGGGAAAACCCTCCCCCGCGAGTGTGCGGTGGGTTGTGGCATCCCTTGGGGTAGATATGTGAAGTCCCCCTTGTTAGAGTCCGGAATTGGAGTACGGATCTAGGCATGCTGTGTGAAGCCCATCTGGACATGTTGGTCTGGATTGGTGATGCTTGTTTGCATATCGGAGAAGACTCCGTGGTTATGGCTTGTTTGCCTTGTGCCTACCTGTTGCTTGGTGCAGTAGGAAGTACTGGATGAAGTCCAGGAAATGAAGAGGGTTGGATGCAACTCTTGTGGCCGTGCGTTGCCACTTTGTGTGCGGTTGAGCCATTGGGCTGCAACTCGATAAAAGGCAGATTGCCGAACAGGAAAGGTGAAACCGACCCACGCCTATAAATTGCCATGGATACTTCCGTATTCGAGGTGGCACGGCGACTTGAGCAACGGGGGGGTGGCTGATCCGTACATGTGTTATGTCCGTCCGACTGGTAAGCCTGGTTATAGGTTTCGTTGGAGCGCATAATGAGAGTCTTAGGCCCGCGCGCCAAAAAGACTAGAATGCTCAATACCGTGTAAACGGTGGTGTTGACCCTGGTTTTCCGGTGCACCAAGAATGTGCCCTGAGTGCACGGACTGTCGGGCCGTGTGGCCGACGGTTGTGATGGCTTGAATGTGCCTGCGAGCACATAGTTGCTATAGTTGATACCATGCTGTGCAGGGAAGGAATGCTACTGCCCCGAGAAAGGGGTAGGATTGTTATAATTGGGTCAGCTGAATGCTGACCGTTGCCGTGTTTGCCACCGTTTGGGTGGATTGTCCCTATGCAGGTGCTGGAGAGCCAAGTGGTAAATGAAGGGCTGAAGCCCCTACTGCTGTTGCTGCTGCTGCGGCTAGCCCTTGAAGTCTACGCGAATGGTTTTGTTTGTTTTACTTTTACTCATGTATGGCCGGCCTGCGCGCCGATGTTTGTAATCCATGATGTGTGGAAAGAGGAACTGTAAGGCCTTAAGGCCAACCCTTCACATTTGTTGTACATTCCGTGGCTGTATATATAACTGTGGTTTATATATTGGACATTCCTGGTTAGAGTTCAATTTACAACTTAAAGCTTCCGCTAGCATGCTCTGAGTTAGGATACGCTTATTGTTTGGTATTATTCTGTGACCTCACCGTCTGTTTGTGGCATATTGTGTGGGGCCCCGGCCGGACCTTCTATTATACGTCACATAACGGATGGGGACGTTACAAGGGGAAGGGTTCCTATGACCTTCCGGGTGTATGGTGGGACCTCCGCGCTAGAGCTGAGGGTCCATTCATAGTTTCCTATATCTTCATCCCGTGACGTTCCCCCGAGTGTAGTAGGTGTGAGGTCACCCCTCTTTTGGGATCTCGAACTCCACAGATGTCATTTTTGGCTTCAACATTTTTGTGCGGTGAGCGTGGAGAGCGACCAGCACAGAAGATCTCGGGAGAGTAACATGGTTGGAGATCAGGGAGGTAGTGATGACCTCGGTGGTCTCCCCAACCCAGGACCCTTCGTAGGAAGGGAAGAGTTCATGACTTCCATCTCTGGCATCATGGAGATGTTGCGAAGCATTGCCCCTCAGGCTGGCAGCTCAGCCCCCACCCCCCAGGGACCGGCTCCCAGGGACCTCAGTGAGCTGCCTCCCAGGGATCTAAGCGAGATCACCCCATAAGGGGGAGAGGGAAGTGCCCCAGGGAGGCGACCTGGGAAGGAGAGGATGGGAGAGGGGGTCGAGCGAGACCTCCTCGTCCGGGAGCTGTTCCCCAGCCCGTCGAGTGCTCGCCCTTTAGGCGGTCAGGTCGCGCCAGTAGAAACTGCAAGACCATCCCTCAGGGGGTCACCCTTCAGCGAGCTGATCCTCTCAGCTCTCGTTCCCGAGGGGTTCAGGGAACTTGACAAGACATACTATACCAGGAGGGATGACCCCATCCAGCACTTGTAGTGGTTTGAGGATGCCGTCTCCATTCTGCCAATGACGTATGCCTTCAAGTGCCATCTATTTGCGATCACGTTAAAGGAGAAGGCAAGGGACTGGTTCCATCAACTCTCTCCAAGGTCCATCTTCGGGTTCGAAGACTTGAGCCGGAGCTTTCAGCTTCGCTTCTCCACCTCCAAGAAGAGGAAGAAAGGTCCTGAGTCCCTCTTCCTGATAAAGCAAAGGGTCGAGGAGTCACTGGCCCACTACGTTGACAGGTTCTAGGAGGAGGTCCTTGACATCCAAGAGGTGCCAGGGTATGCCCTCCAGATGGCATTCACGGTGGGGTTGCGCGAAGGGTTCTTCAAGATGAGCTTGACCCAGAAGACCTCCCTTTCCTTTGAGGAGCTGATGGAAAGGGCGGCAGAGGAGATAGCCATGGAGGCAGCCAACCCAGCTTTTGTGAAGAAGTTGGCAAATTTGACGGAGGTGGAGTCAAAAGAGCAAGGTGGTTCAAGGCACCAGGAAGGAAGGCGGAGAGAGGAGCAGAGATGAAAGTGAGGGGATAAGTTGTAAACTACTCTAGAGGGGGGGGGGGGTGAATAGAGTATTCAAATTTTATGAATAACTAGTCAGCTCCCTTGGAGTTGATTTGCGGAATAAAATAATCTGATACTTGAACCCTAAGAGCCTAACACAGTGAAGTGCACAAGTGAGAGAGTTAACTGAAATTTCAGATTAACTATAAACCTATCACAGCAACTAGCAATCCTAGGTAGTTCTATCACAGCCACAGAATAAGCAATTTAAACAAAACAGCCAGAGACACAGGATATATAGTGGTTCCCTCTTAATAGGTACTCCACTCTTCTACCACCCTGGTAGGAATCCACTACAGGTTTTTGCTAAGGTGCCCTGCCACCAATGATCTGATTCAGGTAGATCAAACAGACCCTTTGAGCTTTTGATAAGGATGCTCAACCACAGGTTGTTGATAAGGTGCCCTGTCACCAACGTTCACTTTTGAAGAGATGTGAACAAACTCTTTTTACAAAGGGGTTGAGAGGGTTAGATTATCTTCTCTGTTGTAAATACAGATTAGAGAAGACTTGTGGATTCTCTAAAGAATCAAAGTCTCCCCCTGGCTCAGTGAAAGTCCAGGGAAAGCCTTTGCTTCAGGATGAAGGAGTTTCAGATATACTGAAACTAAATCCTCAGAAATCTGTAGACTGATTTTTATCAGGTCTTCAGATTCTGGAGCACGTGAAGCAGATCTGGAGCTTTTTCTGAAGTCTTGAAAAACTCTAAGCAGATGCTCAGGAGACTTGAGAATGAAATAGATTGCTTTGGACTTTTGCTTCAGGAAAGCTTTTCTTCTTCTGATTGTGAGATTGTGAAGAGTTGCTCTGGAGAAGCTTGAAAGAATGCAGCACACTAAAAAACTCTCTGTTACTGTAACTTCTTGTTTAAAAAAAACTTTCTTAAATATGTCTTCTCATTTTTCCTTTGGAACGGCTCTATTGATTTGAATTCTCGAGCCCTGCAACAGATTATCTCAAAATAGAATATAGCAATAGGAATAGAATGACCTATTAGCTCTCTGTCAGTCCCAATAAGGAAATAAATGAATAGGAAAATATCTCAGCATAAAGATTTATCGTTCTTGGAAATAGCATACACCGCCAACGGCTAGAATACAGCCTGGCAATATATTTTGTATAATAAGACAAAAATGCTTTATCAAAATACGAAATCCCGTAATTTATGCTTGACATATTTGGTAAGTAATTCATTTGAATTTAAGCTATAAATTAGCAAAAACATTCTTCAGAAAATCTTTCTAACCACACGCTAAAACACTTGGAAATAAACCAAGGAATAAAATAAATACAAACTGTTAAAGTCAGACAGAAATCGTCGAACAGGGGTTCGATGATCGTCGACCTAGCTAACAGATCGTCGACTGAAAACAGAAATCTGTCGAAACAGAAATTGTCGAACGGCAATCGTCGATCAGCTCAAGATATCGTCGACTAAAGCAGAAAATCTGTTAACACAGAAATCGTCGAACATCTCATGATGTCGACGACTAAGGCAGAGATCTATCGAGACAGATATCGTCGACCATCTCATGATGTCGACGATTAAGGCAAAGATCTGTCGAGACAGAAATCGTGAAACAAGACCACGATCGTCGAACTGCTGATAGCAGATCGTCGACCATCCTTCAGAGCATAATAAGCTTGCTCTGAGATCGTCGACCATCGGTCGACGATAGTTGTCTTGACTTCAACGATTCTATAGCCCTGCTATCGTCGACCACTGATCGACGATCGCGAGGCCTCGTTCGACGATGGTCGAACGGAAAAAGAACCTTAACTAAAAATTCATTCTATAACTTCTATTCTAAACTCTAGGTCAGATATAAACTGCCCTAGGGAGACTAAACAAAGTCTAAACATGATCATATATAGTTATATGGATCAAGAGGGGCTGGAAAGGGATTACATAAGCCAAATCACATTTAGGGTACCAACAATCTCCCCCTATTTGGGTTATGTTATCCAATTCGATCTAAAAAGTAATGCACACAATAACAAAAGCAGATATTAACCAAAAATTTAAATCACAGGCAATCCACAGGAAAACAAAAAAAACCATAAATCAGCAGAACTAAAGTATCAAGCAGATTTATCAGAGGTTTTAGCATCAGATGATTTCTTAGGGATTACAGCTGGTTTGAAGATAATTTCTCTGTTTGGATTTGCTGCTTGTCTTTTGGATAGCATTAGATCGTGTTCACCAATAATTTTCTTTTCAGCATAGCTTGGTAGAACTGCAGCAGGGTGCAATTTCATGTATTCTTCAGTATTGAAAATTTCAGAGTTTACTTGAATTTTGCTGAGTTCCTTTTCTCTGAATTCGGACATAGTTGTATATGCTGTAGGGTCTAGTCCTTGAGCTTTGGCTCTCTCCATCATGCTTAGTGCAATAGATTCCTTAAATCTTGCCATAGAGGCAATTCTTTCAGATTCAGTCATATCTAATGGAGGGGGTGGTCTGTCAGAGTCAGCTTGAGCTGCAATCTCCATGTTCCTTTGAAGAGCTGTGGCTATTTTGCTTGAGTCAGAAGGAATTTGTGCAGCCTTCTTAGGATTAGTTTCAGCATAAAGAGATCTTGGAGGAGCAAGTTCAATGAACTTCTTGTGGGATTTCTCTGAATAGACCACTCTTTTTCCTTTTGTTTCAATTGTCTCAGCAGCAGCAGGTTTCCTTGATGAGGAGGATGGACCTCTCCTAGGAGGAGAAGGTTTCCATTCTGGAACTTTCTTTTTAGGAGAAGGAGGAGGAGAGAAGGTAGGTTGCTGAAAAGTCATCTCCTTTATTTGTTCCATGAGAACATTTTCATTTCTTTTTCTTCCTTGTCCTGATACATCTTGGCCTCCCTGGCTTTGGTTACTCCTTCTCTGGTAGGACTGATGAATGTTAGAGCTGGCTGATCTTGCAGATGGGGCAGAAGAGAGACTTCCAGAGGCTCCAGCACCAGGAGGTAGAGGAGGACCTCTGGGGGGGAATTTCTGAATAGGGGTGTCATATCTTTTTGATCTCTTTTTCTCTCTTGTCTGATTCTTTGAGAGCCTCATCCAGGGTTGAAATTCTTTGCTCTTGGGATCAATTCCCTTCAGAATGAAATATGGAACATCCTTGTCTGGATTGGCAGTAGGAGGAGCAGATGCTTTCCTTTTCTTGGATACAGCCTTTTTCTTTTTCTGGGAGCTATCAGAATCCTCAGAGTCATCATCATCAGAGGAGTGAGATGAGGTTCTGCCGGCATAATCATCAAAGTCTAGATTTGGGATATCCTTGGCAGCTATAGCATGTTCAGCCTTCTGCTTCTCTCTATCTTCTCTTTCTCTTGCTTCCTCAATGGCATCTTGCTCGAGGATGGCATCAAGATCAACATTTGGAGTGCTCTTCCAGAGATCTGATTTAGGATACAAGTCAGGAACTATCCTGGGGACCAGTTCTGCAGTAGAAGGAATGGATAGAGGATAGGTAAGGATAGGAGGAGAAAAGATGACAATATCTGTAGGGGCAGATGCTTTTTCTAGAGAGATGGCTAGGGAATCCAAATGATAATTAGCCAACCCTTCAATGTACTCAGAGGCAATATTCTCAGCCACAAAGGCTATAAATTGTTCTAGGTTTAGAGTACCTGAGCTTGATTCCTTTTCAGTCACCTTGGAGGCTTTTTCTGGTAAATCTAGCACGGCCTCAGCTTCTTCAGCAGCAGCAGCAGCAGCAGTGTTGATTGTGCCTGCATACAAGGAAAGATAGGTTAACAACCAAGTGGGAATAAAATATTCCCCCCAAGGTGAGCAACAACAGGTAATTGATAGAGTTACCTGAAGATCTACACAGGATACCACTTTGCATCTAGGAAGGAGGTTATAATTCCTTCTAGATGTTTAGCGATATCAGGGATAGACACCTCTGCAAGACACACGAGGAGTGCTATACAGGAAAAGAAGAGAGAGTCCTTGACCAAGGGGTCATCAAGGTACTCAGGTCTATAAGAGACCATTTTCTCTTGAAAAGAAGGAACAAGAGGAGTAGATGTGAGTGAGGACACACAGTCTAGGTTAAGATAGGATTCCAAATCTTCAATGGAATTTGCAGCAACATCTTGCAATACTGATGCAGGATCATCAGCAGCTGAGATGAGATAGGAAGGAATAAGAAATTAACTCCAAGTTGGAGTGAATTAATTAGAATCTTAAATAACATTATACCATCAGATTGAGCAGCAACATTCTCAAATTGTTGAACCACTACTTCTGTATCAGTAGTGTTCAATGGAGATTTTTCACCAATGTCCATGGGGACTACTTCATTATCTTTCTCAGGGATTTCTTCATCAGAAGCTTGATTCACTAGGGAGTGAATGTCCTTGTTAGATAAAGATATCAATTTAAAATCCTGATTATAACCTTTAGAGGAAGTGATTTACCTTCTGGATGCTTTGGAAGCTCTTGAGATTCTTCTACAATTGCTGAAAGGGGAAGAGAACAGTTGTCCTGAAGGGCCAAGGCATCACCTGAGACCACTTCAACAGACATCTCCCCCTGCATGACTTCAGTGGGAACTAGAGTCATGCATCTTACTGAAGAGGGCTCAGTAGAGGGTGGAAATGATTTGATGGCTTCAGTAAGGGCTTTGATGGATGCAATGAGAGGGGCATTGGCAGCCTCAATCATTTTTTGGATGGATGGAGTGATGAGCTCTACAACATGTGCAAGCAATTCAGGAGTTATCTGAAATGCTGATGATGTAGAGGTGGATGGAATGGAAGCAGTATGATCTACCACATGATCAAAGGAATCATGTGGAGATGGGTGAACATCAACATGAGTGTGGGATTCATGTTGAGAGAGGTGCGTGAGGATGGTAGCAGTCACCATGTCAACACTGGCTGAAGCTGCCAGATGTTGTGGTGTTGGTGACTGGGGTGGAGATGCGGGTGGAATGAGAGATGCATGTTGTGGTGGCACTGCAGGGTGTGTGGAAGGTAATGCAGGAGATGAGGATGCAGGGGTAAAGAGGGAGGATGAAGGAATTTCTGAGCCTTCCCCAGCAAGCTGGAGAGTGGCTGAATCAGCCCTTGTGTCTGATGGAGGGTTAGGATCAACCCTGGCTGACTTCTTGATAACTCTCTGAGATTTCTTGAAGAGAGAGGGGTCCAACCTCTTGCTGGCGTTGACTGTGGAGGGTGCAGAAACAAGCAGCAGGGGTGCTTTCACATATAGAAACACACCCAACACCCTGGCAAGGTTTACTTCTTTCTGATTGTTCTTTCTCCTTATTAGTTCAAACAAAACTTTTCCCCAGGCAATCTGCGCCTTATTCACCAAAGCTGACATCAGGGCAAATTGTTGCCTGTTGATGTTGTCGTGAGCAGAATGTTTTCCCAAAACGACCTTGCCCACCAGGTCTGCCAGAAACTTATACTCTGGAGCCAGATTTATCTTTAGCAGCTTAGCTGGAATGCCCTCAGCATGGCCCATCACAGTTAGCATGCGGCCATATTCTTCTGCAGTTTGCTCATAGTCCTCAGCACCGGTTGGCAGTCCAAACAGCTCAGTCAAAACTTCAGGTGTCAGAGTGACCTCCTCTCCATTTATCTTTCCAGTCATCGCTTTGTCGCTGGAGGATGAGGTATATACCCATTCTCGAATCTCTGGTATATTAATCTTTGGTGAGAATGACATAAATTTCTTTAGGCCTTGATCTTCACATAGCTGCAGAATGGCTTGGATGGGTTGATCACATCGGCTGAAAGAATCGAAGTCGACATAGAAGCCAGTGTCGAACTTCATCCCAAAGAGAACTGCAGAAGGAATCGCCATAGGATTTGAGAGAAAATGGCGAATCGAGAAGCAAAGCAGGGGAGAAGAGAATCGCGCGGGATTAGAGTTCGAGAGCGAATTCTAAGCCAGAAGATGGAATATGAAAAGACGGAGCGGAAGGACGACGATCTCCAGACCTAAATCGACTATTAGATACAAATCTGCGATCGTCGAACCTGGAATAAAATCGGTCGTCGAATAATGATCGACGATAGTCAATGTTTGACTAATCGTCAAATATCGACCGACTACAAGCAATCACCACGATCGTCGATCAATATATGTTGGTCGACGATTCTCCATACAGCACAGAAAATCTGTCGTCGACCATTGGTCGACGATAGATACCTAAGGAGAGATCGTTGACCGGTTGATCGACGATTTCTGCCTTACTACCGAACGAGCTGTCGTCGACCGTTGGTCGACGATAGTTCTGACCTGGTCGAAGATCGTCGAGCAGTCGTTCGACGATTTTAGACAGAAAACAAAACTATCCAAATTTTCACTACTCTGAACCATTAATCATACCAAGCTGGTTCAGGAAGAACAAATGCCTTTGTTCATCAAGGGGCTTAGTGAAAATATCTCCTCTCTGCAGGTCTGTGGATATAAATTCCATTGCTATCTTGTTCTTTTCCACATTATCTCTCAAAAAATGATGTCTAATCTCAATGTGCTTGGTCCTGGAATGGTGCACAGGATTTTGAGCAATTGATATTGCACTGGTACTGTCACACAGAATTTTTGTTTTTGAGTGTGTATACCCATAATCCACTAGCTGATTTTGAATCCACAGGATCTGTGAACAACAACTAGCTGCTGCAATATATTCAGCCTCAGCAGTTGAAGTAGACACAGATGCCTGTTTCTTACAAAACCAAGAGACAAGTCTCTCTCCCAGGAACTGACAGGTCCCTGAGGTGCTTTTCCTGTCAACTCTACATCCAGCATAATCACCATCTGAATATCCAATTAATTCAAATCCTGACTCAGCTGGGTACCACAGTCCTAAGTTAGGGCATCCCTTAAGGTATCTCAAGATCCTCTTGAGGAGAGTTAAGTGAGATTCCTTTGGGTTGACCTGAAACCTAGCACATAGGCATGTAGCAAACATTATGTCAGGCCTACTTGCAGTCAAATACAGTAGGGAACCAACAATGGCTCTATAGTTCTTTTGATCAACAGACTTGCCATTTACATCAGAATCAATAACTGCATTTGAGGCCATAGGTGTGCTCATTGATGAGGCATCAGACATTCCAAATCTTTTAACCAGCTCTCTGGCATATTTTGATTGAGAAATGAAGATACCATCAACACACTATTTCACTTGGAGACCAAGGAAATAGGATAACTCACCCATGCTGCTCATCTCAAACTTGGAGTGCATTAGTTCAGAGAACCTCTTGCATAGTTTGGGATCAGTGGAGCCAAATATAATGTCATCTACATAGATTTGAACTAACAGTTATGAGTCCTTATGATGTCTAATAAATAGGGTTCTATCTACTACACCTCTCACAAACTTGTGTTCTAGAAGGAAATTTGCTAAGGTCTCATACCAAGCTCTAGGAGCTTGCTTAAGTCCATATAGAGCCTTTTGGAGTTTGAACACATGAGTGGGTAAGGTTGATGAAACAAACCCTGGTGGTTGTTCAACAAACACTTCTTCCTTTAAATCTCCATTGAGGAAGGCACTCTTCACATCCATTTGGAAGACCTTAAATCTTTTATAGGCAGCATAGGCTAGGAAAATCCTAATGGCTTCTAGTCTAGCTACAGGGGCAAAAGTCTGATCATAATCTATGCCTTCCTCCTGTCTATAGCCTTGAGCTACTAGCCTAGCCTTATTTCTAACTACTATGCCTTGGGCATCAAGCTTGTTTCTAAACACCCACTTGGTGCCTATGATCCGTTGGCCTCTTGGTCTTGGAACCAAAGTCCAAACTTTACATCTTTCAAACTGGTTAAGTTCCTCTTGCATGGCTATAATCCAGTGTGGATCAAGCTCAGCATCTTTAATGGTTAGGGGCTCAACCTGAGAAAGGAAACAAGCAAACATCACATCTTTGTTGAGTTGATGTCTTGTCTGGACTCCTACTGAAATGTCTCCAATCACTTGAGATACAGGATGATCTCTAAGTGTGACAAGATTAGTAGGTTCAACAATGATCTGATCTTCAACAGTTTCAGGATTTGATTCCTCATGTGGAATTTGATCAACTGTTGGAGCAGGTGCTTTAACTTGAAGAAGTTCTACATCAGATTCAGAATCTGAAGATGCAACCTGAGGAGTTTGTTGGGGATGATTCTCCTGTGTGAGTCTCAAACCTTCCAAATCCTTACTTACTCCTAGGACTTGCACTGTACTATTAGAGGAAGAGTCCTTCTCCTTATAATACATGACTGTCTCATCAAAAGAGACATGTGCAGACTCTTCTATCTTAAGAGAGGATTTATTGAGGACCCTATAGGCTTTGCTTACTTGAGAGTATCCTAGAAAAACTCCCATTGAAGCTTTTGCCTCAAATTTTCTATGGTATTCTTTGTTATTGTTGTGAACAAAAGCAACACAGCCAAACACTCTAAAATAGTCTATTTTAGGTTTCACTTGCTTAAGTAATTCATAGGGAGTCTTACCCTTAAGTTTATGTATCAGACTTCTGTTCAATACATAGTTAGCTGTGCTAACTGCTTCAGCCCAAAAGGACAGAGGCATGTTAGCATCTGCCAACAATGTACTTGCAGCTTCAATTAGGGTTCTATTTTTCCTTTCAACTACCCCATTTTGTTGAGGAGTTCTAGGAGCAGAGAAGCTATGTTTGATACCTTCCTTCTCACAGAATTCTTGCATAAGAAGAGACTCAAACTCAGTACCATGATCACTTCTGATCAAGGCAATCTGAGTAGAATACTCACTCTGTATACACTTTAGAAAATATGTAAGAACCTTGAAGTTATCAGCCTTAGTTCTCAAGAAGAATACCCAAGTGAACCTAGAGAAGTCATCTACAATTACTAGAGTGTAAAACTTTCCTCCAAGACTCTGTACAGCAATAGGACCAAACAAATCCAAATGTAGCAAGTACAGGATCCTGGGAGAATCACTTTTATTAACTGATTTAAAGCTATTTCTTGTTTGCTTACCTAATTGACAAGCTTTGCAAAGGCCTTCCTTCTTGTAGGGGCAAGAAGGTAAGCCTCTTACAAGATTGTATTTAGCCAACCTAGAAATGTTTTTCAAATTTACATGACTAAGTCTCTTATGCCAAAGGGTATTATTACCGGTTACTTCATTAAATAAGCATATTTCAGATTTGGATGAGTTAAAGTCTACAACATAAACATTACCAATTCTAATACCTACTAACACAACAGTATTATTTAAAGCAATATTACAAGCAGTGTCAGTAAACCATACCTTGTACCCAGCATCACACATTTGACTTACAGAGATTAGGTTGTGCTTTAGTCCGGAGACATACGCAACCTTCTTGAATGTTACAGCTCCTATGGTGAAGCTGCCATACCCTTCAGTCTGTCCACAGCTGGAATCCCCAAATACAACTTTTGGTCCCAGCTTGGCTTTGAACCCTGACAGATTCTTCTTCTTTCCTGTCATATGCTTTGAGCATCCACTATCCAGATACCATTTGTCATGTATGACTGGATAGGTCTTCACCTGCAAAGATATCAATTATACATTGTGGACCCAGGTTACCTTGGGTCCAGTATTCTTCACAAAAGAAAAACTAGATATAAAAGATTTTGCAGGCTTAGATTTATATCCTAAAGGGTGTGATCTCCTAGGTGGGATAATCCATTCAGTTGAAGGATTAAACATCCTAGGGTAGTGATTGGGATTTGCACATCTGGAAGTTTGAAATTTATTTTCCAGCTTAAGTCCAGATCGTCGATCCACGGTCGACGATCGCAAGCCATATCGTCGACCATTTGTAGTAGTGCTATGTTCTGGATTCCACGATCGTCGATCACTGGTCGACGACTCAAGATGAGATCGTCGATCTCCTGCACCAAAGATATCATACTTGGTGAAGGTGTTCAGCGATCGTCGATAGACGTTCGACGATTGGTTTGACGATCGTCGATTAATGTTCGACGATTTTTGTAAAGCTAGAAATTTTTTCTTCCTATTCTCTTTCTTAATCTTATTCTGAATTTTCTTGCATTTTTCAATTTCCTCAGTATTCTTTATTCCTGATTCAGAAACAAATTTTACTGGAGTGCTAAATCTCTCCTTTGTGAGGAGGATGGGTTCACTAGGTGTAGCACCTAAGCCTAGTTTATCATTACCAACCCTAGTGTTTGCTATACAGGTTATTTCAGATAATTTAAGGCTTCTGCCATTTAATTGTTCTTCTAACCTCTTAGATTTAGCTAGTTCTAATTTTAAGAATGTTACTTCTTCTCTTAATCTTTCTAATTCCTTTTCTAATCTGATTATTTCAGTACCTTCCATGTCTAGTTCCATTATTTTTAATCTAAGTGACTTAATTTCTTTTTCAGATAATAGTAAATCTAAACATAGAGTTTTAAATTTTAGTTTGAACTCAGGAGATGAGAAATCAAATGAGTCGATTACCTGGTCTTCCATAAAGGAATCTTCTTCATTGTCTCCTTCTTCTTCAGAATTCTCTGCAGCTGACAGAGAGCTGCAGGCATCAATAGCCATGAGGCAGACCTCTTTGGCTTTCTTCTCTTCTTCTTCTTCTTCTGAATCACTGGAGCTAGAGGAGCAGGTATCCTCTTCTGTTTCACTCCAGGTAGCAGCCACAAATCCCTTGTCCTTCTTCTTGTATTTGTGTGATGAGGACTTGGAGTGGTGCTTCCTGTACTCTTTCTCATGTTTCTTCTCCTTGTGTTTCTTCTCTGGACAATCTGGGGCAATGTGTCCAGGCTTGCTGCAAACATAACAAATGATTTCTTTAGATGGAGTCTTGTCATATCTTGGTTTGTCCTCATGCTTGGAGAACTTCTTTCTGAGGTCTCTTCTTCCCATGTTGAAGAACCTCTTGGCAATGAGTGCCAGTAACTCCTCATTTGATTGACTTCCTTCAGAAGTCTCAGCCGCCTTAAGAGCTAGAGAGTGCTCTTTCTTTGTAGGTGTAGGAGTTTTTACTTCAATTGCAGCAGCTCTGCTCTTTAGAGTTTGCTCATATGACTTGAGCTTTCCCAACAGAGCTTCTGTGGAGAGTTCCACAGTGTTTCTTCCATCCTTGATGGGCCATATCCTTGAGTCCCAAGAGATGGGAAGGCACATCAAGATCTTGTCATTTACTTCTGACAAAGTTATCTCCTTGTCCAAAGACCTCAGTTCACTTATTATTGAACTGAGTCTTGTGTACATTGTGTCAATGTCTTCAGCATCATCCTTCTTGAAATTTTCATACTGAGAGGTGAGATTGGATCTCCTGTCCTTCCTCTCATCAGCTGAGCCAGCAACTATGTGGTTGAGGGAATCCCACATAGCTTTGGCTGAGGTACATTCAGCAAGCTTCTGGAATATCTCATCAGACATTGTCTGAGCTAGGATATTCATTGCTTTAGCATCAGCTGCTTTTGCCTTCTTGTAAGTTTCATTGTAGTCAGGTGGTGGCACAGCACTGAGATTAGCAGAAGTGGAGGCAGCAGCAGGCCTAGCAGGTGGTCCTGTCAAAATAGAAGAAAAGATATCTTCATCAATAGAATTCATGTATAGCCTTATCCTGGCCTTCCATATGCCAAACTTGGACAAGTTGCATACAGGAGGTCTGGTGCTTGAATAATCCTTAGACTGGGCCATGTGTGAAAGTGTTTGTGAATGGTATCAGGAAACAACTTATCACAGGATCTTTTAACTCAGGTGTTAGCCTGTATGAACAGCAAACCTCCCTCTGATACCAATTGAAAGTGAGGGGATAAGTTGTAAACTACTCTAGAGGGGGGGGGGTGAATAGAGTATTCAAATTTTATGAATAACTAGCCAGCTCCCTTGGAGTTGATTTGCGGAATAAAATAATCTGATACTTGAACCCTAAGAGCCTAACACAGTGAAGTGCACAAGTGAGAGAGTTAACTGAAATTTCAGATTAACTATAAACCTATCACAGCAACTAGCAATCCTAAGTAGTTCTATCACAGCCACAGAATAAGCAATTTAAACAAAACAGCCAGAGACACAGGATATATAGTGGTTCCCTCTTAATAGGTACTCCACTCTTCTACCACCCTGGTAGGAATCCACTATAGGTTTTTGCTAAGGTGCCCTGCCACCAATGATCTGATTCAGGTAGATCAAACAGACCCTTTGAGCTTTTGATAAGGATGCTCAACCACAGGTTGTTGATAAGGTGCCCTGTCACCAACGTTCACTTTTGAAGAGATGTGAACAAACTCTTTTTACAAAGGGGTTGAGAGGGTTAGATTATCTTCTCTGTTGTAAATACAGATTAGAGAAGACTTGTGGATTCTCTAAAGAATCAAAGTCTCCCCCTGGCTCAGTGAAAGTCCAGGGAAAGCCTTTTCTTCAGGATGAAGGAGTTTCAGATATACTGAAACTAAATCCTCAGAAATCTGTAGACTGATTTTTATCAGGTCTTCAGATTCTGGAGCACGTGAAGCAGATCTGGAGCTTTTTCTGAAGTCTTGAAAAACTCTAAGCAGATGCTCAGGAGACTTGAGAATGAAATAGATTGCTTTGGACTTTTGCTTCAGGAAAGCTTTTCTTCTTCTGATTGTGAGATTGTGAAGAGTTGCTCTGGAGAAGCTTGAAAGAATGCAGCACACTAAAAAACTCTCTGTTACTGTAACTTCTTGTTTAAAAAAAACTTTCTTAAATATGTCTTCTCATTTTTCCTTTGGAACGGCTCTATTGATTTGAATTCTCGAGCCCTGCAATAGATTATCTCAAAATAGAATATAGCAATAGGAATAGAATGACCTATTAGCTCTCTGTCAGTCCCAATAAGGAAATAAATGAATAGGAAAATATCTCAGCATAAAGATTTATCGTTCTTGGAAATAGCATACACCGCCAACGGCTAGAATACAGCCTGGCAATATATTTTGTATAATAAGACAAAAATGCTTTATCAAAATACGAAATCCCGTAATTTATGCTTGACATATTTGGTAAGTAATTCATTTGAATTTAAGCTATAAATTAGCAAAAACATTCTTCAGAAAATCTTTCTAACCACACGCTAAAACACTTGGAAATAAACCAAGGAATAAAATAAATACAAACTGTTAAAGGCAGACAGAAATCGTCGAACAGGGGTTCGATGATCGTCGACCTAGCTAACAGATCGTCGACTGAAAACAGAAATCTGTCGAAACAGAAATCGTCGAACGGCAATCGTCGATCAGCTCAAGATATCGTCGACTAAAGCAGAAAATCTGTTAACAAAGAAATCGTCGAACATCTCATGATGTCGACGACTAAGGCAGAGATCTGTCGAGACAGATATCGTCGACCATCTCATGATGTCGACGATTAAGGCAAAGATCTGTCGAGACAGAAATCGTGAAACAAGACCACGATCGTCGAACTGCTGATAGCAGATCGTCGACCATCCTTCAGAGCATAATAAGCTTGCTCTGAGATCGTCGACCATCGGTCGACGATAGTTGTCTTGACTTCAACGATTCTATAGCCCTGCTATCGTCGACCACTGATCGACGATCGCGAGGCCTCGTTCGACGATGGTCGAACGGAAAAAGAACCTTAACTAAAAATTCATTCTACAGCTTCTATTCTAAACTCTAGGTCAGATATAAACTGCCCTAGGGAGACTAAACAAAGTCTAAACATGATCATATATAGTTATATGGATCAAGAGGGGCTGGAAAGGGATTACATAAGCCAAATCACATCTAGGGTACCAACAAGAGAGCCCAGGGGTTCCAGAGACAGGAGGGTCCGGAGCTAGGCTGGAGGCAGTAGGGAGGACCCGCCCATGGACTAGGAAGACCTCTCATCCAGGATGGGGGGAAATTTCATGGGGGCCAAGGGAGGTTCAACTTCCAGAGGCAAGCCCCAAGACAGCTCTTGCGCCCACCACAGTAAGCCTTGGCAATAGGTGAAGGAAGAAGAGGCAACAGGAGAGATCGCCAGACCCCCCTGAAGGGGGGGAGGAGGAGCATTGTTGTACTGTGACTTCAACAAAATGGAGGGTCACGCAACGGCTACCTGCCCTGAGTTCCTGGAGGTGAGGGGAGCGGAAGCACCAGCCCAGCAACAGCCACCAGAGCGGGTTGAAGCTCTGCCCTAAGGCGGAGGAGATGGAGGAGATCATGGAGAGCCTGAGCAGGATGCAAGTGTCCAGTGGGATGGAATCCGAGGATGACCACCATGCCAAAACCCCCTGAAGAAGCTTGGCCTTGACGGAGTATTATACCTTTTTCTTATGTTGTAATAAGTCCAGCCCCCGACCGGTAGAGTCGGGGGAGTCATATAACCATCTTTTTCCTCCTTTTTGAGGATGTTGGAATTGACAAAGCTCAGGTGACATGCCATATCCCACCCCCCGAGAAGACCTCCTCATGCCAGATGCTCACTAGCTGGATGGGTCGAGGGTACCTCGGGGAGCCCAAATCCTTTGCTCCAATGATTGTCTCGCTGCCAGACTCCCTCTAGCTGGCAGGTCCGGTGGTACCTCTCGTGGTAGCCTAGTTCCTTTGCTCCGATGATGGTCCCGCTGCCAGGCTCCCTCTAGCTGGCAGGTCTGGGGGTACCTCTCGTGGTAGCTCAGTTCCATTGCTCCGATGATGGTCCCGCTGCTAGGCTCCCACTAGCTGGCGGGTCCGGTGGTACCTCTCGTGGTAGCCTAGTTCCGTTGCTCCGATGATGGTCCCGCTGCCGGGCTCCCACTAGCTGGCAGGTCCGGTGGTACCTCTCGTGGTAGCCTAGTTCCTTTGCTCCGATGACGGTCCCGCTGCCAGGCTCCCTCTAGCTGGCAGGTCCGGTGGTACCTCTCGTGGTAGCCCAGTTCCGTTGCTCCGATGATGGTCCCGCTGCCGGGCCCCCACTAGCTGGCAGGTCCGGTTGTACCTCTCGTGGTAGCCTAGTTCCTTTGCTCCGATGATGGTCCCGCTGCAAGGCTCCCTCTAGCTGGCAGGTCCGGTGGTACCTCTCGTGGTAGCCTAGTTCCTTTGCTCCGATGACGGTCCAGCTGCCAGGCTCCCACTAGCTGGCAGGTCCGGTGGTACCTCTCATCGAAGCCCAGTTCCTTTGCTCTGATGATGGTCCCGCTGCCAGGCTCCCTCTAGCTGGCAGGTCTGGTGGTACCTCTCGTGGTAGCCTAGTTCCTTTTCTCCGATGAAGGTCCCACTGCCAGGCTCCCTCTAGCTTGTAGATCCAGTGGTACCTCTCGTGGTAGCCTAGTTCCTTTGCTCCGATGATGGTCCCGCTGCTAGGCTCCCTATAGCTGGTAGGTCCGGTGGTACCTCTCGTGGAAGCCCAGATCCCTTGCTCTGATTACGGTCTCGCTGCCAGGCTCCCTCTAGTTGGCAGGTTCGGTGGTACCTCTCGTGCTAGCCCTGTTCCGTTGCTCCGATGTTGGTCCCGCTGCCGGGCTCCCACTAGCTGGCAGGTCCGGTGGTACCTCTCGTGGTAGCCTAGTTCCTTTGCTCCGATGACGGTCCCGCTGCCAGGCTCCATATAGCTGGCAGGTCCGTTGGTACTTCTCGTGGTAGCCCAGTTCCGTTGCTCCGATGATGGTCCCGCTGCCAGGCTCCCTCTAGCTGGTAGGTCCGGTGGTACCTCTCGTGGTCGCCTAGTTCCTTTGCTCCGATGACGGTCCCGCTGCCAGGCTCCCTCTAGCTGGCAGGTCCGGTGGTACCTCTCGTAGTAGCCTAGTTCCTTTGCTTTGATGACGGTCCCGCTGCTAGGCTCCCTCTAGCTGGCAGGTCCGGTGGTACCTCTCGTGGTAGCCTAGTTCCTTTGCTCCGTTGACGGTCCCGCTGACAGGCTCCCTCTAGCTGGTAGGTCCGGTGGTACCTCTCGTAGAAGCCCAGTTCCTTTGCTCTGATGACGATCCCACTGTCAGGCTCCCTCTAGCTGGCAGGTCCGGTGGTACCTCTCGTCGAAGCCCAGTTCCTTTGCTCCGATGATGGTCCCGCTGCCAGGCTCCCTCTAGCTGGTAGGTCCGGTGGTACCTCTCGTGGTAGCCTAGTTCCTTTGCTCCGATGACGGTCCTGCTTCCAGGCTCCCACTAGTTGGCAGGTCCGGTGGTACCTCTCGTGGAAGCCCAGTTCCTTTGCTCCGATGACGGTCCCGCTGCCAAGTTCCCTCTAGCTGGCAGGTCCGGTGGTACCTCTCGTGGTAGCCCAGTTCCTTTGCTCTGATGACGATCCCACTGCCAGGCTCCCTCTAGCTGGCAGGTCCGGTGGTACCTCTCGTCGAAGCCCAGTTCCTTTGCTCCGATGATGGTCCCGCTGCCAGGCTCCCTCTAGCTGGCAGGTCCGGTGGTACCTCTCGTGGTAGCCTAGTTCCTTTGCTCTGATGACGGTCCTGCTGCCAGGCTCCCACTAGTTGGCAGGTCCGGTGGTACCTCTTGTGGAAGCCCAGTTCCTTTGCTCCGATGACGGTCCCGCTGCCAGGCTCCCTCTAGCTGGCAGGTCCGGTGGTACCTCTCGTGGTAGCCTAGTTCCTTTGCTCCGATGACGGTCCCGCTGCAAGGCTCCCTCTAGCTGGCAGGTCTGGTGGTACCTCTCGTTGTAGCTTAGTTCCTTTGCTACGATGACGGTCCCGCTGCCAGGCTCCCACTAGCTGGCAGGTCCGGTGGTACCACTTGTGGAAGCCAAGTTCCCTTGCTTCGATGACAGTCCCGCTGCCAGGCTCCCTCTAGCTGGCAGGTACGGTGGTACCTCTCGTGGTAGCCCAGTTCCGTTGCTCCGATGATGGTCCCGCTGCCGGGCTCCCACTAGCTGGCAGGTCCGGTGGTACCTCTCGTGTTAGCCTTGTTCCTTTGCTCCGATGACGGTCCCGCTGCCATGCTCCCTCTAGCTGGTAGGTCTGGTGGTACCTCTCGTGGTAGCCTAGTTCCTTTGCTCCGATGACGGTCCTGCTGCCAGGCTCCCTCTAGCTGGCAGGTCCGGTGGTACCTCTCGTGGAAGCCCAGTTCCCTTGCTCTGATGACGGTCCCGCTGCCAGGCTCCCTCTAGTTGGCAGGTCCGGTAGTACCTCTCGTGGTAGCCCAGTTCCGTTGCTCCGATGATGGTCCTGCTGCCGGGCTCCCACTAGCTGGCAGGTCCGGTGGTACCTCTCGTGGTAGCCTAGTTCCTTTGCTCCGATGACGGTCCTGCTGCCATGCTCCCTCTAGCATGTAGGTCCGGTGGTACCTCTCGTGGTAGCCTAGTTCCTTTGCTCCGATGACGGTCCCGCTGCCAGGCTCCCTCTAGCTGGCAGGTCCGGTGGTACCTCTCGTGGTAGCCTAGTTCCTTTGCTCCGATGACGGTCCCGCTGCCAGGCTCTCTCTAGCTGGTAGGTCCGGTGGTACCTCTCGTGGTAGCCTAGTTCCTTTTCTCCGATGACGGTCCTGCTACCAAGCTCCCACAAGCTGGTAGGTCCGGTGGTACCTCTCGTGGTAGCCTAGTCCCTTTGCTCCGATGATAGTCCTGCTGCCAGGCTCCCACTAGCTGACAGGTCCAGTGGTACCTCTCGTGGTAGCCCAGTTCTTTTCCCCGAGGTGGTCTCGTCACCCAGGCTCTCATTAGCTGGCCTGACAGGTTGACCCCGTGAGGAGGCCAAGTGATTTTCACCCCCAAGAATACCACTCAGCGAATACGTTGGGTTGGATGTTCTTTCCGAGCTTGTGTAAAGCTCGAAAAGAGCGGGGATTGTGTACAACCCCGTATTCGCCGAGTAGGGCCCTCCCGGCAGGCGCATAACCAACTGTAGGTTTTTATGCTTTTGAGAGATCTTACACTCTTGGTGGCCAATTTTGGTCTGACCTTGAGGATATACTAGTAGGGGGAGGAAAAACCTGCCTCCCCCTTTGCCCCCTTCCTTGAGGGGCGGGAGAGGCAAGTTGGCCGACCCTCCCCCGACTTAGTAAAGTGCAAGGTGGGGGCAACAGGGTCGACTGGAGACCAAGGTCTCATCCCCCCTATTGATGCGCCTTAGTCCCGAGCCAGAGACCAGGCCCAGCTCGCGGGGCGAGACTGCCGGCCAGGCAGGCTCTCACCCGCACGGCCCCTCTCGCGGGGCGAGACCGCCGGCCAGGCGAGCTCTCGCCTGCGTGGCCCCTCTCGCGGGGCGAGACCGCCGGCCAGGAGGGATCTCGCCCGCACGGCCCCTGCTCGCGGGGCGAGACCGCCGGCCAGGCGGTCTCCCGCCCGTGTAGCCCCAGCTCGCGGGGCGAGACCGCCGACCAGGCAGGCTCTCGCCCGCGCAGCCCCAACTCGCGGGGCGAGATCGCCGGCCAGGCAGGCTCTCACCCGTGCGGCCCCTCTCGCGGGGCGAGATCGCCGGCCAGGAGGGCTCTCGCCCGCGCGGCCCCTCTCGCAGGGCGAGACCACCGGCCAGGCGGTCTCCCGCCCGCGCAGCCCTGGCCTCGGGTGTCCATAGAGGTGGGAGGGGTGTGGTTTGGCCTCCTCTCGCCCTTGGACCTCTTTGCCCCTGGGGGCAGTTTTTCCCTTTTTACCCCCCAGTGTGGGCGTTTTCTATTGGCTAGAGGAGTATTTTCCCTTAGGGGCATTTTGGTCATTTTACCCCCATGACTTGGAAAAACTATAAATAGACCCCCTTGGGTGCCTTTGAAGAAGATGAGTTTTCCTTACCTCCTCCTCCCTTAGCTTCTTCTTGGTAGAGTAGAGAGAGCTCTCCAAGGCGCCCAGCCTAGCCCATTGGTGAAGGAGGGGAAGGGTTCCTGTGACCTTCCAGGTGTGTGGTGGGCCCTCTGCGCTAGAGCCGAGGGTCCGTTCATAGTTTCCTAAGTCTTCATCCCGTGACGTTCCCCCGAGTGTAGTAGGTATGAGGTCACCCCTCTTTTGGGACCCCGAACTCCACAAAAGTTATTTTTGGCTTCAACAGGTGGCAAACAGGGCAACGGTCAGCATTCAGCTGACCAATTATAACGACCCTGCCCCTGGCACGGGGCAGCGGAATTCCATCCCTGCATAGAAATTTCCAAGATGATATATATATAGCAAACCATGAAAGACGTGCACGACTATACAGTCAATATATATCACAAACGTCGGCACGACGGCCTGACGCTCCGTGAACTCAGGGCACATTCGGGTGTACCGGAAACACCGGATCCCACCAATGAGCATTCTAGTCTTGATCGACACGCAAGACGTCGACTCTCGCTATGTGATCCTAACAGGGCCTTAAGCACCCAAGGTTAGACAACCATAACGCGGGTACAGGTCCGCCTATCCCGTTGCTCGCATCGTCAGACTCAAGACTGGACTGATGCGGGTACAGCTTCACCTTGCCCGTTCACCACATGAGTTGAACCCAACTCGCATAATTTCCTGGACTTCCTCCAGTACTTCCTACTGCACCAAGCAACAGGTATGCACCACAGATTGCACACAAACAATCAAATTCTCGGAGATTCCTCCGAATGCAAACAAGCATCACTAATCAAGATAAACACATCCAGATGGGCTTCACATAACATGCCTAGATCCGTACTCCAATTCCGGACTCTAACAAGGGGGACTTCACATATCTACCCCAAGGGACACCATAACCCACCGTACACTCGCGGGGACGGATTTTCCCTATGCAAATGCAGGAAAGTAGGATGTCACATGTCCAAGACGGAAATCGTTACCCTTGGAATTCGCCTCGGAGCCATGGAGAGAATTGAGACGGATGAAAGCCTTCGTAGCAGCCTTGCCTTCGTAAATCCGAACTCGGCTCGCGATTTGGACCACCGCAGCACCACCGGCGGCCGGATTCCTCTTCTTCTTCCTTGCTTTGCTCTCCCCTCTCTCTTAACTTTAGAAAGAGAAAGATGAAACTCAAATGAGTTTTCTCCTCTTCAATCCCAGCCTTATCAACCCTGAATTTAATTTCCTGGGCCGAACACGGGTTGTGAAACGCCCGTGTCACAAGACGTGTTCCTTAAGCAATGCACAACCGACTTAAAATAAACCAGAACACGGGCATTGACACGCCCGTGTCAAGCCTGACACGCCCGTGTCATACAGTACACGGCCGTGTACCCGGCCGTGTCACCCCTGTAACACGATCTCCAAAATTACCCGAGCAGGACACGGCTAAGGCACACGCCCGTGTCCCTAGCCGTGTGCCAAACACGCCCCTGTGACACGCCCGTATCACAGGCCGTGTTCCACACTCGACGATCAGGGCTCGAGAACTCGTCGAGAATAGGGACATGCCCTGGCACACGCCTGTGTCCCAGGCCGTGTACACCTAACACGCCCTGAGACATGCCCGTGTCTCAGGCCGTGTCAGCCAACCTGAATCCCACTTTGGATTTTTGAGATTTTTGGGGTGTTACAGCTTCATCCTTAGCAAACTCTTTGTTTGCAATCAAGGCCTTTAGTAACTTCCCATATCTGTTGATAAGGGTGTTGAAACCATCTTCAATTTCTGAATCATCTTCTCTATTATTAGAGGAGTGTGAACATGATTCATTTTATGATGCAGAAAAAGAATCTGAGGTTAAACTATGAGAGATTGGTTTTACCTTAGTAGGATCTGAACAATCCTGATCTCCTTCTCCTGATTGGGTCTCCTCAATAGCCATCGGGCCCATGAGAGCCTCCTCCTCTTCTGATTTTTATGTACTAGACTCACTATCAGACAATGTAGACTGTTTCTTTTCCAAGAGGCTTTTGTCAGCCTTCTTTTCTGTCCAGTCTTCCAGTTCTCTGGTTTTTTCTCCTTTCTTTTTTTGGGCAATCAGCTATGACATGCCCTTTCCTGTTGCAACAATAACACAAAATATTAGTCTTAATATATTTATTCTGTGAAGAACCATACCTGTCCCCAGATTTCTTCTTCCTGGGTTTATGTGGATGATTGGTCTTCTATAGAGAAGAGTCTCTAGCTAGACCCTTCCAGCTACCCTGCCTTCTTCTCCCCAACATCTTCTTCAACTATCTAAAGAAGAGAGACAATTCCTCCTCAGTCAGGTCTCCTCCTGATGAGGATAATTTTGAACACTCAGTGACCGTGTCTTGTCTCTCTGAGTGTGTTGACTTTTCTCTGACCTTCCTGGAAGTCTCAGCCTTTAGGGCCAAGGAATTTTCTCTGCTGTGTGCTCTAGCTAAATCTTCTTCAGACTTCCTGAGATTGAGCTGTAACTCATGGGACAATAGCTTGCCAAATAGAGCATGGGGGTCTATGTTGGATAAATTACCCATTTCTCTAATTGCACAGATCTTGATGTCCTATTCCTTGTTCAGGGACCTCAAGAACTTGTCATTAAGTTCATAGTTAGTAAAGCTCCTTCCATAATTCCTCAGGTTGTTTACAATTCTGAAGAACTTTTCAAAACATTCATCCACTGAGTCTTTCTTATCATGTCTGAAGGCTTCATACTATTGTTTTAACAAAGATTTTCTATCATCTCTAACCTCATCAGTTCCTTCCATATGGACAATCAGTGACTCCCACATTTCTTTAGATGTTTTACAATGAATTTGGTTTTGAAAAGTGGAATCATCTATTGCACTGACTATAATATTCTGAGCCTCTTGTCCATATAGGCCAGAATGATTTCATCCTTATCCATCTCCATGTAGGTCTTTGGTGTCTTGATGTTTGCATCAAGAACTAACACTTTCAGGGGAATGAAAGGTCCTTCAACCACTATGATGTATATTCTTGGATCTGCTACATCCATGAATTATCTTACTCTCTCCGTCCAAATTCCATAATTTTCTTTGGAGAAGACTGGGAGCTTGATGGAATTGTTTTCCCTCTGAGCCATGATTTATCTATCTCTACAATCCTTTGGATTCTCACTAGGCTGTTATGCCTTTTCAGCGAACCTGCATCTGATACCAATTATAAATGTTTATTTTAGGATAGAGAGTGACCTTACGGGGGGGGGGGGAGGGGGGGGGGGGTGAATAAGTCCAATTTAACTCTAGGCTACTTTTTGGATTATGAGAATTACTTTTTTTTTTATATTTACTACCCCAGTTAGATAAAATAAGAAAATTATTTAGCAATTAAAACTATCACAACACATCAATCATAATATAGTACACACAGATTTATAGTGGTTTCCCAATTTATGGGTACATCCACTTTCCCCCTTCGCCTATCTAGCAATGAACTAGATTCAACCAAACTCCTTCTTCTTTCTTTACTCAGATCCTTAGATATTGTAGCTCAGAGCTCAGTTGGCTCCTATAACTCAGACTATACAAGTCTTACCACTCAGATCACCAAGATCCTACACCTCAAGTTCTTCCCAAGAACTCTACCTCAGAGTGAATCTACACTCCTACTCCCCAGGCAACTCTTGCCCTACAACTCAGAACAATCAGTTCCTACACCTCAGAGAAATACCCACTTCTCCTACCTCAGGCAATTCCTGCCCTACCTCAGCCTTTATAACACAGGCTTATAACTTAGAGAAATTGATTCCCCTACACTCAGATCTTCAAGTAGATCTTATAAGATTAATAATGGTGAAAAGAAATTAATTCAGAATTAGTCACCCAGCAAGAGAGAAATGGGTGACTGCTTCTTGAACTGAACTTGATAAGTCAGCTTCCCTTGATCCTTGTTGTAATTTCATTGATCCGACCCTTCTTAGCTTGTCAAAGCTTCTTGAATTTGAACTTAGGGTAGATCTAAGCTGGAGAATGTTGAAGACGATTCTTGATCAGGCTTCTCTCCACCTTCTGAATTCTAGCAGATTACTTCTTAGATCTGGCTTCTCCAATTTTTTACTACTCTTCTCTCTCTTTTCTCTGTAGAGTTGATCCCTTTAAAAAGGCTCTATCAAGGGTAAACGCTGATCCGGTTAATAACTGACATCTGACAGTTGTCAGAACCACTGGCTTGATTTCTACACTTAGGAAACAATTCTGCTTGAAGTGTTAAAACTTGACTATTGTATGTGTTGGCACCAGTCCTTGACATTGACACTACTCTTGTAGCGATGTCGTCATACTTCTGAATGTGTTAACACAACCTTCACCTTGTCTCGACACAGCTTGTATAATGTGTGTCGACACTAATCTTGAGTGTCGACATAGTTGCTTTCTTGTATAATAGTGTCGACCCAAGTCCTCGGTATCGACACAAATTTCTCCTTGACTCAAGACTCCTTATTTAAGTATGTCGACACTGGTCCTGAGTGTCGACACAGCTACTTCTTATTTCAGCACAACCTTGACAAAGGTGTCGACACTCTCCTAGTGTCTTGACACTTTTGTACTTAGCTTTATTTTGCCTACACACAAGAACTTAATATTCATCAAATAAAACTATGTGTATATCATTGAGCTGAAAGGACTTCTTCAAATCAAGTACATTATGACCAATGCATCCAACAGGGTTCCCGCCCAGGGCTAGCGGGATGGTTTGCGCCCGGGTCGGCGGGAGGCCCTCAGGGTAGGCATTGAGTGAGGTTTCTCCACTCAGCGCCTTAGTCCCTGGTGCCGGAAGTGTTCCCGCCTAGGGCTGGCAGAATGGTTTACGCCCGTGTCAGCGGGAAGCTTTTAGGGTTGGCGTTGAGTGGTGCTTCTCCACTCGATTCCATAGTAAGGTCCGGAGGTAAATTTACCGATATGACCTTGGAGGTCTGCATTTAGCTGTTCAAAACAACGGAGTTTGGCTATTGGCAAACCAGCCCAGGGTATTTCAGTAATTTTAGAATAGCGGAATTATGCTGTTGGCAGACCAGATATTAGAAATCTATAAATAGACCCACATGATATCTAAGAAGGCAAGCTTTTCTCAATCTTTTAAGAGTCTTTTAGCATTTTCTGAGAAATCCTTAGCTCATCATTTGGCTAAGGAGGGGGAGCGCTCTGAGGTCTCCCGAGTTAGTGGAGGGACCTCCAAGCTATAGCCCAGGGTCGGTTCTTTAGTTCATAATCACCTGTCAAGGGTCTAGGTTTGGGAGAAGTAGGTGTTAGCTATACCCCAGGGTCCGAACTCTCGTTGGGGCCAGTTTTTGGCTTCAACATTTCTGGTGTGGTGATCGTGGATCGTAGCTGATAGAAGAAAACCTCAGTCTTAGTCTCATGGCTAGAGGTGAGGAGGAAGGAGCAGACTCAGAAAGTTCTCCACCCCCGGCTTGTGGGGTGACATTGGGGATGCTGAAAGAATTCAGGCGAGAAGTCTTGCAGACAATCCATTTGGCGTTCTCGGCAAGGAGTGAGTGGGAGACGCCTTAGGTTCCAGTTGTTTCCGCTTCGTCGTTGTGCGAGAATTCTCCCAGGTAGCGTCCGGGAAAGGAGGTTTCGATAAAGGTTGGCGAGAGGGATGTCGGTGGGCGGGAGCTCTTCCCCGGACAGGCCAGTGCTGAGGGACTTAGCGAGCCGAGATCCTGAGATGTACCCTCTCGGCAGGTGGAGGGAGGAAGCCCTTTTAGTGAGCTGATCATCTCGGCCCCAGTTCCAGACGGGTTTCAAGATCCCAACATGTCCTAGTACACGGGCAGAGATGACCCCGTTCTTCACGTGTAATGGTTCGAGGATGCCGTTTCCATAAGGCAGATGTCAGATGCCTTCAAGTGTTGGCTCTTTTCCATCACTTTGAAGGATAAGATGAGGGATTGGTTGCATCAAATCCCTGCAAGCTCTATTTACTGCTTTGAGGATTTGATCTGAGGGTTCTTGTTGAGGTTCTCTATGTCAAAGAAGAGGAAAAAGTCAGTAGAGTGCTTGTTATCCATCAAGAAAAAGCTGGAGGAGACCCTGGGACGCTATGTTGATAGGTTCCAGGAGGAAATTCTGCAGGTTCAGGAAATGCCAGGGTACACTGTAATGCTCGCCTTTACCCTCGGTTTGAGTCTGAGTTTCTTTACCATGGTGCTCAAGAGATTCCCCCATCTCTTTCGAGGAGCTGATGGAGATGGAGGCGAAGGATATAGAGATCGAGGCGGCTAACCCGGTGTTCGTGAAGAAGTTATCCAAGTTGACAGAGGAAGATGTGAAGGAGCCAGGAGAAGGGAGGCAGAGAGAGCCGAGAGAAGAGAGGAGGAGAGAGGAGCCCAAAGGTCACAGTCACCAGGGGCAGCACCCAGGTTGGAGGTAGCAGGAGCTGAACAACCGATTGGGCTAGAGGCCCCAAAAAGGTAATGTAACACCCCTATCCGTCACATAGTATATAACAGTAGGTCCGGCCGGGGCCCGACACCATGTACTACGGACAGACCAGTTGGTTACGCATTGAAACCATTCAACCAATCACAACGTCCTACACAGCACCTAGCAGAAGCAATTATTATGTTGCACAATTAAGAACCCTGCTAACATGAATGTCCACACCACTAAAAAAACAAGGAATGTTTAATACACGAATATTGGCCTTAAAGCCTTACAAGAGTTTGCTTAATAAAAAGTGTCTTCCAAACCTCGGCACGCAGGACGGTCACACATGAGTACAAAAAGGAAAACACTCAAAACTTGGCCTTCGAGGGCCGGCACAGCAACTTGGGCTTTAGCCCGCTATTTACCTCTCGGCTCCGCAGCACCTGCAAGCAACAATCCACCGCACGGTGGTAAACAAAGGCAACGGTCAGCTATGCTGACCAAATTATAACGATTCCGCCCCCAAACCGTGGCGGCAAAGCTTCTTCCCTGCACTTGTTAGCAAAACAAGTAACATAGCAAAATAAGCATCACATCACAGGTGCACGCTCACACGACCATACACCCCGTGCTCTCAGGGAACTTACTCGGCGGGCCAGTCCGAACCCCGTCCGGTCCTTGACTCCGCCACCACCCCCAGGATGGCAATCTTGTGAGAATTTAGTCTTCTCAGCTGCAGCCTAGACTCGATCTCCAAACCTCGGTAAGTCCCACGTAAAACTCTTGGTCGCTTTAATCGAGCAGGTGGAGCGGTTAGGGGTACACTAGCCCATTGCTCACCACGCCATTGCCATTAGGCCTTTGACGCGGACTAAGCTTCCCCAGTCCCAAATAACGATCAAACATGGTACATAGCCACGCTATGTACCCGGTTGGCTCCCAGGCCACCGATATGACAGAAATGCGTTTCCATCCAGATTTCGGGTGCACCTCGGGATTAATCCCCAGATTCCCTGATGCATACTACCGCATAGCAACCCGAAAACAAACACAATGCTCGGAGTCTTCTCCGGCCAACACATGCACATCAAATCATCACCGATCCGGAAAACACGTCCGGGTAGGCTTCACACAGCATGCCTATGTCCGTACTACGATTCCGGACTCTAACAAGGGGGACTTTACATATCTAGCCCAAGGAATACCACAATCTCGCCGCACACTCGCGGGAGAGGGGTTTTCCCATGCAAAGGAAGAAGAGCTTCACATGCTCAAGAAGAGAATCGTTACCCTTTCGCTTTTCCTCGGCACCATGACGATCTAGCTGGATGGAAAGCACCGTATCGGCCTAGCCATCGCGGATCCGGACTCGGATCGTGATTTGGAGCTCCGAAGCTCCGCCGGTGACCGCATCTAGCTTCTTCTTCCTCCTCTAAGCTCTCTCCTCTCTCTAACTCTTAGAGAGAGAACCAACCAAAGGGAATGAGGGTTTCTAAACCCTATTCCCGGATATAACATCCCAGCAATAGCCCCCCACCGTTGGATCCAAATCCAAGGGAACGAACGACCACGATTAGGCCTAAAATACAAAATCTGGGGCCGAACACGGGTTGCAACACGGCCGTGTGCCTGGCCGTATCACCCATTCGCCGTCTCGACCGACTAGAAAACCAGCACACGGCATTCGACACGGCCTCCGACACTCCCGTATCACATGTGACACGCCCGTGTCGAGACCCGTGTCACGCCCCCCCCTGTGTGCAATAGGCCAGCTTTCCCAGCCTGAGAAGGACACGGCCTGCGACATGGCACCCAACACGCCCGTGTCGCATGTGACACGCCCGTGTCTTGGCCCGTGTCATGGCCCGTGTGCATGACTCAGAAAACTGCCCAAAGTGACACGGCCTGGTACACGCCCGTGTCCCAGGCCGTGTGCCTCAACTCGACGATCTCCGATCGTCAAAACGTCGACCACAAGATCGAGGCCGAACACGCCCGTGACACGCCCGTGACACGCCCGTGACACGCCCGTGACACGCCCGTGTCACGCCCGTGACACGACCCGTGACACCAGCTCCAGGTCCCAGACTTGGCTTAAAACGTCTCCCGTCCCTCTTTTGGGTTTCGGGGTGTTACAACTCTCCCCCTCTTAAAAGAATTTCGTCCACGAAATTACCAGAGGAGAGAAAATAGAATCTCTCAGCGGTACCCAGGCAGAACAACTCCGGGTACACAACCAGCATAGATTGCTCTCATTCCCAAGAGAGCTCCTTGCTATCGCAATTGACCCCACCGGAACACGACTATCTTGAATTCTTTTAGACAAAGACGCTCGACTTCATGGTCTCCAAAACGAAAAGGTTTGACCCTAGACGTCAACCTTTCATCCACCAAAACTTGATTACTCACGATCAAGTTCGAGGGGTCTTGCGCCGCCTCACCAAACCGCTCTAGAAATCTCAAGTGTTCCAAGGTATACCGGGCTCATCTTTCCCCAAGAGTCGCTCCCGTGAAACACTCTTGAACGACTATAACTTCCTATACGCCATCCGATAGCTCCACACTCCGATACGTGGCGTTAAAGTACTTAGCCTGCCTCCCCTGAGTGATTAGCAGCAGTTCTCATATGGTTCGCACCAAAGGGGTAGTGTTTACCATCTCTTGCTTTAAATACAACTTCGTGTCATCCGTTTCTAGCCTCGACAATGGCATGCGACAACCTCAACCTCATAGGGCCTCGAAGGGCACCATTTGTATGCTCGCTTGGTAGCTAAAGTTGTACGCAAACTTTACCAAAACAGATGGCCTTCTCACTGCTTCCCGAAGTCCAGAACGCACATGCGAAGCACGTCCTCCAACGTCCTGTTGACCCACTCGGTCTGCTCATCTGTCTGCGGATGTAAGACTGGACTAAACTACAGCTTAGTCTCCAGCACATTCTGTAAACACCTCCAATCATTGGACGTAGAATGCCCACCTCGATTGCTCACGATGTTGCGGGGCACACCATGTAGTCTAACTATGTTATCCAAACGCATTTGCCAATTACTCCACCGAATTATCCTTCCTATGCGGAATGAAGTGCGGCACTAAAGTTAACACAATTATGATCACCCACACGGCGTCGCTACCCCACTGTGACTTTGGAAAACCATGCACCCAGTCCAGTCGAACTTCTATTCCGAACTAGGCAAGGATTCACGAATTCCCCGGCATTTGGCACTTTGCCTTCACTAAGGCGCAAGGCTGACACTTAGCCACAAACAATACTACGACTCTCTTGAGCCCCGGCCACCAAAGCAATTTCTTAGATATCGGCACAGCTTGTGCCTCTTAAGCGAGTTGAGTACTTGGTAAGACGTATCACAAATCCACCCATAAATTACCCTGGGCTGCACAAACGATTGTCTTTCCTTGGTAGCCTACCCACAACCGTCGACTTGGGATTTTGACCAACCTAGCCGCACCCATGATTTCCTTCATGCAGCTACACAAACCATAGTCTGCCAACTACGATCAGCCAGGTCATACTGGACTTCCGACCAGTTCAGTTATGCTTCGACGCTAGTCTGCTTGTCAACGCAAGAGATAGTTAACATCTCCAACTCCTGGGTCAAACCCTCAACATGAAACTACAACTAGTTGGCCTGGGGCGGAAGCCCTGCGTCTCAACGCATCCGCAACACATTGCCTTACAACGAGCACAAAATAACTTTCGAACGTATTGTACCCCAGGAACTCCATCCATTTTTGCTGCCTCAATTTCATATCCTTTCGATCCCACCGATGTATCAGGCTCCTAGGATCGGTACAAACACCGACTTTTGCACCATACATATAAAGCCTCCCTAGCTTTTGTGCAAAACACATGGCCACGAACTCCAGATGACGGACTGGACAATACCCCTCGTGCTCTTGCAACTAATGCGAGCCATAGGCCACAACATTACCACGCTGCAGTAGCACGAAGTCTAATTCGCTTCCTAAGGCAGTGCCGTAGATCTCACAGCTTCTGGTTCCACTCGGCGAACTTAACCCTGGCACCGCGGTTGACCAACTCTTTAACCCTTCACCGCTTGGGCGTACTCGCGCATCTAAGCAATCCTTTTAAGCTTTTCCTTGACAACGACATGAGGGGTAATACTATCCGCGGGAAGTCCTCTACGAAGCGCCTGTAGTAGCCGACCACACCAGAAACTCTGGATTTCCGCTACCGAGACAACACAGGCCACCCTCGTATTGCGACTAACAACGCTGGAACCACACGCCCTCACTCTACCAACTAAAGGACCAAGAAGCGCTACGAGGATAACCCAAGACTCGAGTTCGGATAACTTGGTGTATACATGGTTCCTTCTTAGCGTCCACAAAACCAAGAGTAGATATTCAGAAGCAATACCCTCCGCACTAAAATTACCCCAAATGTGTCGTCGAGAAAGACGATCACAAACTGGACTAGGTACTCTATGAACGTTCCGTTCATCCGGTCTATGAACACTGATGCCACACTTGACTGCCAAGACAGCACGATCGTAGACTCGGATTGCTCAACACTTGTGCTTAACACCGTCTTTGCGATACCACTTACCCTTATTCTCAGATGAGGGTAACCGGACTTACGATCCACTACTGAGTCCACCGAAGACCCGACTAACTGATCAGAAGACCATCAATCATTTGGATCGATTACTTGTCCTATTTCCGCAAACTTACACAGCTCTCTACAACAGATACAAAATTGCAAGCTCCCGTCCTTCTTCTGAGTAAAGAGGACCGGTGCGCTCCAAGGCAACGAGCTTGGACGCACATACCCTTGCTCCATCAACTTTTCTAGTTGAACCTTTAACTCCACTATCACCTTAGGCATCAGCCTATAAGGAGAGCGTGACACAGGTTTAGCACCTGGCATAACTCAATCGTGAAATCGATCTCTCGCTATGGTGGGGCTCCAGGGAGATTGTTCGGGAACACATCGGGATGCTCAAAAACCACTGGGATGCTACCCAGAGTGGACTTAGGCGTTACAGCCTCCCCTAACGTGAAGAACAGCTTGGTACCAACACAAAACTGTCTTGACCACCGGGAGGGCAGACGTCAGTGTCCTGCTCGATCCCCTCAGTTCCGCAAACATTGTCTCCTGCCCAACACTCAGCTAGGTCTCTTTGCGGTTGCAAACGATAAAAGCCTTCTGCCCCAAAAGCTTGTCCATAACAAAGATGATGTCAAACTCTACTAACGGCTACAGCGACGCTAGCAAGTCGAATCCTTGACTTTCAATGAGACTCTTATCGCACAGACTGTATCTCCACGCGCACTGGACGACTACTGGGTAATAACCCATCCGGATTGCCAAAATTCCAAAATAAAGCCTAGAACTTCAAGTTCTAAGTAAACACGCATAAGGCAAGAAGCAAGGTTGCTAACAATTAAACCATACCTGACGACCCGACGGTCGACCACATGACCTCCTGCTGGCCAAGGATGTTCACTCCCGGTTGGGCCGGAGTAAACAGCGATGCGACAGACGCCACCGCCTTGCCTTTCTCTTCAGATATCGACCCCGACTTCTTTTTGGACATTGGGAGTCCACTCCAACAATCCCGGGCATAGTGCCCCGACTTTCCACAAATAAAGCATGCATCCGTGGTTTGAACAGTAGTCACTCCGGATGTGCTACAGGAAGGGACTAGACCCGACCTCCTCGCCTTCTTATGCCACCTACGGTACCCAGATTTTGAGGTTGGCATTTTGAACATTGTTTCCTTTACACCAGAGGCTTCAACTGCTCCTGCCAAAACTTTCCTTGTCTTCAGATCACTCTCCAAACACTCTCTGGCGAGATGCCCTTTCTTGCCATATGAATAACAATTGAGGGTAGTTCGGGTAGTAGATGACCCAGCCTCCTTTCTCGGCATCTTTCGATAGACAGTCCTTATAGGATCAGTAGGGTTTGGTACCCTATCAACTGGTACTTGGTGAGTTTTCCCCAACTCCACCTCCAAAGCTCTAGCCGACTCCACCAAAGCTCGGAATCCCAATAACTTTGGTCCTAGCAGTAGGATACGCAACTCGCTGCGCAGACCGTTATAAAATCTATCCACTATAGATTGCTCGCTTTCCCATTCAAAGCCTGGGTAGCGCCTTAACATAAGGAACGTCTGCAAATATGCGTCAACTGAATGCGCTCCCTGCACCACAGTCATGCTCATCTGCTGCTCTAATGGACCCCCAAATGCCCTTTACTCCAACATACCGCCCGATGTTGGGGCCATCTCAGGGACAAAGGGTTGCACATTACTCCCATGTTGTGCATTGGTCACAGCGAATACCACTTCAACCACCCTTCTTATGGTTTCCAAAGACGTAGGGGTCTCAGGAACATTACTTGGTGCCGTACTTTGCTCAGCAAACATGTGTTCAGACTGCCACGCTCCACTTCCGGACACCTATAGCCATTCAAAACACCATAAGCGACTGAACAAAATTTGCAAAAAGCAATTATAGGAACACGCAGGTTCCTCAAACATGTGTATTTTCATTCCTAAGTGGACATTCATGGGTTCTTTTCATGTTATAATGATGACGCACACACATGTGCTCACTACCCCTTAAAGTGAATTCATCCACGAATTCATTTAAGCTTGACCGAAACCTCCCTCTGATACCAATTTGTAACACCCCTATCCGTCACATAGTATATAATAGTAGGTCCGGCCGGGGCCCGACGCCATATACTACGGACAGACCGGTTGGTTACGCATTGAAACCATTCAACCAATCACAACGTCCTACACAGCACCTAGCGGAAGCAATTATTAAGTTGCACAATTAATAACCCTGCTAACATGAATGTCCACACCACTAAAAAAACAAGGAATGTTTAATACACGAATATTGGCCTTAAAGCCTTACAAGAGTTTGCATAATAAAAAGTGTCTTCCAAACCTCGGCACGCAGGCCGGTCACACATGAGTACAAAAAGGAAAACAATCAAAACTTTGCCTTCGAGGGCCGGCACAGCAACTTGGGCTTTAGCCCGCTATTTACCTCTCGGCTCCGCAGTACCTGCAAGCAACAATCCACCGCACGGTGGTAAACAAAGGCAACGGTCAGCTATGCTGACCAAATTATAACGATTCCACCCCCAAACCGGGGCGGCAAAGCTTCTTCCCTGCACTTGTTAGCAAAACAAGTAACATAGCAAAATAAGCATCACATCACAGGTGCACGCTCACACGGCCGTACACCCCGTACTCTCAGGGCACTTACTCGGCGGGCCAGTCCGAACCCCGTCCGGTCCTTGACTCGGCCACCACCCCCAGGATGGCAATCTTGTGAGCATTTAGTCTTCTAAGCCGCAGCCTAGACTCGATCTCCAAACCTCGGTAAGTCCCACGTAAAACTTTAGGTCGCTTTAACCGAGCAGGTGGAGCGGTTAGGGGTACACCAGCCCGTTGCTCACCCCGCCATTGCCATTAGGCCTTTGACGCAGACTAAGCTTCCCCAGTACCAAATAACGATCAAACATGGTACATAGCCCCGCTATGTACCCGGTTGGCTCCCAGGCCACCGATATGACAGAAATGCATTTCCATCTAGATTTCCGGGTGTACCTCGGGGTTAATCCCCCAGATTCCCTGATGCATACTACCGCATAGCAACCCGAAAACAAACACAACGCTCGGAGTCTTCTCTGGCGACCACATGCACATCAAATCATCACCGATCCGGAAAACACGTCCGGGTAGGCTTCACACAACATGCCTATGTCCGCACTACGATTCCAGACTCTAACAAGGGGGACTTTACATATCTACCCCAAGGAATACTACAATCTCGCCACACACTCGCGGGAGAGGGGTTTTCCCATGCAAAGGAAGAAGAGCTTCACATGCTCAAGAAGAGAATCGTTACCCTTTCGCTTTTCCTCGGCGCCATGACGATCTAGCCGAATGGAAAGCACCGTATCGGCCTCGCCTTCGCGGATCCGGACTCGGATCGTGATTTGGAGCTCCGAAGCTCCGCCGGTGACCGGATCTAGCTTCTTCTTCCTCCTCCAAGCTCTCTCCTCTCTCTAACTCTTAGAGAGAGAACCAACCAAAGGGAATGAGGGTTTCTAATCCCTATTCCCGGATATAACATCCCAGCAACAGCTCCCCACCGTTGGATCCAAATCCAAGGGAACGAACGACCACGATTAGGCCTAAAATATAAAATATGGGGCCGAACACGGGTTGCAATACGGCCGTGTGCCTGGCCGTGTCACCCATTCGCCGTCTCGACCGACTCAAAAACCAGCACACGGCATTCGACACGGCCTCCGACACGCCCGTGTCACATGCGACACGCCCGTGTCGAGACCCGTGTCACGCCCCCCGTGTGCAATCATCCAGCTTTCCCAACCCGAGAAGGACACGGCCTGCGACACAGCACCCGACACGCCCGTGTCGCATGTGACACGCCCGTGTCTTGGCCCGTGTCATGGCCTGTGTGTATGACTCAGAAAACTGCCCAAAGTGACATGCCCTGGGACACGCCCGTGTCCCAGGCCGTGTGCCTCAACTCGACGTTCTCCGATCGTCAAAACGTCGACCACAAGACCGAGGCCGAACACGCCCGTGACACGCCCATATCACGCCCGTGTCACGCCTGTATCACGCCCGTGACACGACCCGTGACACCACCTCCAAGTCCCAGACTTGGCTTAAAACGTCGCCCGTCCCTCTTTTTGGTTTCAGGGTGTTACAGGTAATCCCTAGGGGAAGGGGGAGGCTACCAAGGCAGGGATAACTTCCATGAGAATAAAAGGTTCCATCAACTGGTGTGGAGGCAGGAGTAGGGGGCTCCCCTCCTGTGGCAGCAGGAGGAAATGGAGATCGCCCGAGGTAGAGGAGGAAGGAGAGGAGCCCAAGGAGGAGCGATGAGAAGGGAAGACAGGGTGGCATTTCCCTTCTGTGACTTCCATCAGGAGGGAGGTCACGCGATGGCCACCTGCCCGGAGTTTCTGGAGATGAGGGAGTCCAGGGGGCAGGTGAGGCAGCAACCGCCTGTGAATATTAAAGAAGTTCTCAAAAGGGAAAGGATAGATGCGAGGACCGGGTAGATGAGGGGGCCCGAGGAGAGATCAGAGTGATCCATAGGGGAGTTGGGATTGAATCCATTCGTAAAGGTGGTTTCTAGACCATGTACCGTAGGAGCATCTCCTCGACCTCCGAGGCCCCCCTAGAGGAAAAAAATCACCTTCTCTTCAAAAGATATGCACGACTACGAGTACCCATTTCTTGACGCCTTAGTGATTCGGACGGCCGCAGAGAATTTCATCGTCTCTCGGATTCTGGTGGACAACAGAAGCTCGGTGAATGTGATCTTCAAGAAGGCATTTGATGAGATGAAGGTGGAGGCGCAGAGGGTTTTGGCCTCGAATGGACCATTGTTCGGGTTCTTAGGTGAAAGGAAGGAAGTAGAGGGAGGGGTGGGACTGCACGTGAAGTTGGGGGGTGTATCGAGGAACTGTCGGTTTATCATTGTTGATGCTACGAGAAGCTACAATGCCATTTTTGGACGCCCCCTCATCAGCTATTTCCATTGCATCCCCTCCACTTTTCATCAACGCCTCAAGTTTAGCAGTGGAGGATTTACGGTCAGGGTTAGGGGGGACCCGAAGATGGCGAGACAGTGCTATGTGAATGCCATCAACCCCATATCCTAAATTATAGAGGCAGAAGAACTGGAGAAGGAGACGACGATACAGGAGGAGGCTGCAACAGAAGAAGAAGTGAGCCTAGTGGAGGCTGGAGAGAAGGCCGGTGAGGAGCAGGGAGGAGGAGAAGCTGGGGTAGAGTCCCAGGGAGGAGGAGAAGTGGAGCCAAAGGAGAGCCTAGTAGAGGCGATGGAGGTTGAGGAAGTAGGAGGGTAGGAAGAGTTTGGGTAGGCGGAGCAAAGGGCCGGTAGGGAGAAATCCCGGCTGGAGCCGGCAGAGGAGGTCGTAGAGATGGAGGTATTCACCAAGGTAGGGAAGGAAGAGAGGGTGAGGATCAGCGGTGGCCTGATCCCTGAAGACAAGACGAGGATGTGTGAGTGCATCCAGAAGAATGTCAACGTCTTCACTTGGAGTGCGGAAGACATATCGGGCATTGACGCAGATGTGGCAAGCCACTGCTTGAACCTGGACCCTAAGACACATCCCATCCACATGAAGATGAGGACCATTGCCACCAAGTTGGAGAAGCCCATCCGCGAGAAGGTCAAGAAGCTTCTTGATGCAGGTTTCATCTCAGAGATCCAGTATCCAGGCTGGGTCTCCAATGTGGTAATGGTAAAGAAGGGAGAAGGTAAGTGGCATATGTGTGTAGACTTTTCTTTTTTAAATAAATCATTCCCTAAGGATTTCTACCACCTGTCTTAGATCGACGTGCTGGTTGATTCAACCATTGGTTTTTTCTATTATGAGTTTTTTGGATGCTTTTTTAGGTTACCATCAGATTCACATGCATCTACCCGACGTCAAGGATGTATCCTTCATCACGAGGGAGGGATGATTCAATTATAAGATGATGCCCTCCGGGCTAAAGAGTGCGGGGGCTACGTACCAGCGCATGATGGACCGGGTCTTCCAAAGCCAGAGGGGTAAAAATCTGGAGGTTTACGTAGATGATATCAAGGTGAAGAGTTTAGATGTGGGTTCACATCTCTCTGACCTGGAAGAGACATTCGCCACCCTAAGGAAGTTCAAGATGAGGCTCAACCCCCAAATTTTGTTTTTGGGGCAAGCCGGTGGAAGTTTCTTGGCCACCTCCTCACCCCAGCAGGGGTAGAACCTAACCCAGATAAGGTGAAGGCTATCATGGAGATGGAGTCGCCGCGCAATGCCAAAGTGGTTCAGCTTCTGACAGGTAAACTCGCAAGGCTAAGTAGGTTCCTCTCCCGGGTTTGGGAGAAATTCTCATCTTTCTTCAGGGCGCTGTGGGGAAACCAGAAGTTTGAGTGGACAAAAGAATACGAGGTGGCCTTCCGGGCATTGAAGGGTCAACTCTCCCAAGCGCCGCTTCTTCAGTGCTCGAGAGAGGGGGAGGATCTAGCTCTATACCTCTGGGTAGGGGAGGAGGCCGTAAGCTATGTACTGCTCAGGGAAGAGGGGAGGAAGCAGTTACACATCTATTATGTCAGCAGAATCTTAAAGAAGGCCGAGCTCTGTTACCCCATCCTGGAGAAATTTGCCTTCTTCTTGGTTATCTCGGCTAGGAAGCTCAGGCCATACTTTCAGGCCCATTCAATCAATATGGTGACAAACCACCCCCTATGCAAGATTTTCGAAGGGGTGGAGCACTCAGGGCAGTTGGCCAAATGGTCCATCGAGTAAAGCGAGTTTGACATCAATTTTGTGCCATGACTCTCCATTAAGGAACAAGTAGTGGCCGGTTTCTTGGCCAACTACGTTGTCGAGGTAGAGGGTGTGAAGCCGCCACAGCGGGAGGCTTGGAAGATGTTGGTCGATGGAGCCTCAGGGAAGCATTCTCTTGGGGGAGGGGTAGTGTTGGTAAGCCCTCCGGGGGTCATCATTTAGCAGGCCGTGGTCTTGCACTTTCCCATCACCAACAACTAGGCAGAGTACGAGGCCATCATAGAAGGGCTGCGACTGGCCAATGAGCTTGGGGTTCATGACGTGGAAGTTTCCACGGACTCATTGGTGGTGACATCACAGATAAGTGGTGATTATGAGGCCAGGGAGCCTACCCTCAAGAGGTACTTGTCCAAGATAAGGGTGTTGGTCGGCGGGTTTCAGATATTATCCAACCAACATGTCCCCAGAGGGGAAAGTACGACGGCCGATCGGTTGGCTAAGTTTGGACCCCGGGGTGGAGGAACCTTGACCAAGCTGTTCCACCCGGCAATCGAGGAAGGAGAGTTGATGAAAGTGGAATGGCGGCCCTCGTGGGTGGATCCCTTCATGGCTTTCTTGACTACCGGCAGACTTCCCGAGGGGACAAAAGATGCAAAGGGATTTTGGCACAAGTCGGCTCACTACTTGATGCATGAAGGAGGGTTACATCAGAAGATGTTGTTGGGACTCCTGGAACGATGCGTGATAGAGGAGGATTTCTCACGGATTCTGGATGAAGTTCACTCCAGTGAATGTGGCAGTCATTCAGGGGGTAGGACTTTGGAAGCAAGGGTGGTCAGGCAGGGGTACTTTTATCCATCCTTGAGGAAGGATACGACAGAATTCACAAGGAGGTGCCAAAAATATCAGCTCTATGCCCCTCCAACTCTTGCCCGCCCAAAGGCTTCGAAGTATTATGGCGCCATGGCCTTTCGCAATCCGGGGGATGGATTTGGTTGGGCCTTTTCTCCCGACAAGTGGGCAGAGAAGGTTTCTTCTAGTGATGATTGATTACTTCTCAAAATAGCTGGAGGTCAAGGAGTTGGCCAAGGTAACCTCCTAGGTCATCAGAAATTTTGTATGGGGAGAGATCATCTGCCGACAAGAGTTGCCTCAAGCCATCATCACAGACTATGGACCCCAGTTTTCAAGCTAGGAGTTCATCAGTTTCTACACCCAGCTAGGGATTGACCTCAGGTTTGCCTCCGTTCACCACCCCAGGAGCAACGACGAGGTTGAGGCAGCAAACAAAACTATAGTGAATCTACTTAAGAAGAAGATGGAGAACCTGAGGGGGAGTTGGGTGGAGCAGCTTCCCTTGGTATTGTGGGCTCTGGGGATGAACCCAACATGGACACTAGAGATACGCCTTTCAAGCTTTCATACGGGTGTGAGGCGGTCTTGCCCATGGAATTTGAGGTTCGATCGCCGCGAGTCGCAATTGCCAGTGGCAGAGATGAGGAATGGAGGGAAGAAAATTAAGGGGAGCTACGAATCTCGCTGGATATAGTAGAAGAGCTTCGAGACATGGCTGTTATTAGGCAGGAAGAGATTAAGGGGCGAATGGCCAAGTATTTTGACAAACACATAAGGATCAAGCAATTCAAAGAGGGAGATATAGTCCTAAAGAAATTTGACGTTGCAGGAAGGTCGACAGTAGTTGGGAAGCTCAATCCAAACTGGTAAGGTCCCTACATAGTTGAAAGGGCCACGGGGTTTTGAGGCTACTACCTCAAGAATGTGGAGGGGGTGACCATGAGCCATACTTGGAGTGGCGATGATCTAAAGCGTTTCTACCCTTAGTCGGGGGGTAAGATTGTAAACACCATAATTATAATGAATTCATTGAATTTTTTCTTGTTTGTTTCTTTTGAAGATTGCAAAAGGTTTGTGATTTTGAAATACCCCGAGAGGATCCCGCTACTCAGGCTCCCATTAGTTGGCAGGGCTGGAAGGTGCACTCAGCCTCGAGTAGACCCGCTGCCAGGCTCTCACTAGATGGCAGGATCGTAGGCTCACTTGGGGGAAAGTAAAAGAGATGGTGGTAGTTTGTAAGACCAAGAGAAGATCCCGCTACTAATGCTCCCATTAGCTGGTATGGATGGAAGGCGAACTCGGCCCGAGTAGACCCGCTACCAGGCTCTCACAAGCTTGCAGGGTCGTAGGCTCGCTTAAGAGGGTAAGAGAATACCTTGAGAGGATCCCGCTGCTCAGGTTCCCATCAGCTGGCAGGGCTAGAAGGCGCACTCAGCCCCGAGTAGACCCGTTGCCAGGCTCTCACTAGCTGGCAGGGCTGTAGGCTCGCTTGGGCGGTAAGGGAATACCCTGAGAGGATCCCGCTGCTCAGGCTCCCATTAACTGGCAGGGAAGGAAGGCATACTCGGCCATTAGTAGACCCGCTGCCAGGCTCTCACTAGCTGGCAAGGCCGTAGGCTCGCTTGGGGGAAAGGAAAAGAGATGATGGTAGTTTGCAATACCCCGAGAGGATCCCTGTAACACCTCCCCTGTAATGACTGTATGATATGGGTCCGGCCGGGGCCCCAAGAAGTAAAATCGCCACAGCTTCATCATTATAAGATGATATAAATACCCAAACTCAAAACTCAGAATTAAACACAGCGGAAACAAAGCAGAACCACTAGAAGTTATCCAGAGGCCTTAAGGCCTTACAAAATAGTGTCCATCAAATAATAAACCACACAGTCAATACATGAACGTGCAAAAGCACTCCTAGGCTACCTCGACGTGCAAGCCGGACATTGTCCAAATCATAGATCAAACAATACAAGAAAAGGAAACAAACTAAAGTACAACAACACTTAATGAGGCTTAGGGCTTTTCGTCCGGCGCACTAGCTCCCGCTTGCGATCCTTGTCATGTAAAGATTTTAAGTAACGTGGGTCAGCAAAGGCTGATCTCTACTGCGTAACCAACACATCTCCTCCTGGACGCCCCTAACGGACCCCGGGGTACCACTCCAACCTGCAAATCAGCACTTCGTATACCATATGTATAAATAAATAAAGCTTAAAAATAGTTTTGGATGTCTCAAGCAACAAACACATTTCTAAGTTGAGAATAGTGTAAAAAGGGGCCTACTATGCAGCATGTATGCAAACCCGGGCTTCGCCCAAGGCACCCTATCTCGTATGCATCTAACACATCATCAAACAATTCGGGTACTTCCGTTTCCCCATTGGCATAAAGCCGCACAACATAAGGGAACTACCATGTCCCTAACGGCCCAAGCACCGTTACACAAAAATCTTGCAAAAACCCCACCCGCGCATTGGTCTTAAACCCCGGGCTTGCCCGCACATTCTTACTTCACACGTCAGGATTCCGTCTAACACACCAACCGATTCTAAGAACCCTTGCTGGACCCCACCCGCTCATGGCCTCATTGCCCGGGCTTGCCTTACGCTCGACGTTCTTGTCAGTCTTACAGAAGGGGACTAGTCTCGCCGGGACACACACCCCACATGACTTACATGTCACGGGATAGCTAGACAACCACAAAGACATAGCCACGCCTTAGCACAGCACAACCATATATTTTTCCACCCTAATCCACCATTTATACTGTAATGTCCTCGTGCACCAAGGAAACATCTACCGCCAATGCGGAGCTAACCTTGTCCGGTTCCGGCTATGAGTACTCACTCAAGAAAATGGGGAAAACGCACACATCACAACAACATCTTACCGCAATGGATTTCTACCGAATCCTCAAGGCTCGCTATGCAACATCACCGAGTCGGACTAACAGTTGCGACTATGACTTCACCCACAATGCCTAATCCACTAACGAAGCGGATCTCTAATGCAAAAATATGCTGGGGATGGACTCAATCGACCCGGAGGTTCCTCTTGAACCATGACAACCCAAACCCCTCTAATTTGAGAGATCTGGAGCCAAAAGATGAAAAGAAAAGATGCTGAGCATGCATCCTAAAACTAAGAGGAGAAGTGTCATTACCTTACGACCCCTCTTCCTAGCCATGGAGAAAGCTTGGCCAGATGAACACCACCGCAACGATCTTGCCTTCGCGGATCTGAACTCCGCTTGCGAAACGGGGCTCCGAAGCTTCACCGGCCACCAGAGTTGATCTCCTCCTTCCTCCTAGCTCTCTCCTCTCTCTAAAGCTTTAGAAAGAGGAAGAAGATGAGAAATAAGGGTTTGAAAACCCTTATTCCCGGCCTTAAACTTAGCAAAGACCAACCACAACCCTTGGATCCCAAAAGAAGGAAACGAACGGCCAAGATTCGCCCTGAAAATAAACTTCCTGGGCCGAACACGGGGTTTGACACGTGTTTGTCCAAGGCCGTGTTCTCTTACTCGCTATCAAACCAGAAATACCGAACAGGACACGGCCTTTGACACGGCTTCGGAAACGCCCGTGTCTCAGGTGACACGCCCGTGTTAAGGCCCGTGTCACGACCCATGTCCCCCCCAAATGACACAAGACCAAAATCGTCCATAGAGGCACACGGCTATGTGACACGCCCGTGTCACATGCCTTGTGCTAAATACGCCCAAGGACATGCCCGTGTCCCTGGCCGTGTAACTTACTCAACACAAACAACTCGAGCGGGACACGACCATTGAAACGCCCGTGTCTCTGGCCGTGTGCCCTCACTCAACGCCACAACAAAAATCATTGAGCGCTCGACACGCCCAGGGACACGCCCGTGTCCCAGACCGTGTGCTCACTCAACGCCGCAAAATCGTTGAGTGATCGACACGCCCTAGGACACACCCGTGTCTCAAGTGACACGCCCATTTCATAGGCCGTGTTCTCACTCAACGCTCGTCGACCGAAAAATCATCGAACCCCAGCACGACACGCCCTGTGACACGCCCGTGTCACAGGCCGTGTCAGACTACCCAGAACCCAACTTGGCCAAAAACAACGCCATCAGTTCCTCTTCCAAGTTTTGGGGCGTTACAATTCCTCCCCCCTTAAAAGAATTTCATCCCGAAATTTAACTATAGAAGGTAAACAAAACTTAAACGGTACCTGAACAAAAAAGCTCGGGGTACTCCTCAAGCATGGCCTGCTCTAGTTCCCAAGAAAGCTCCTCGCTGCCGCAGTTGTCCCAACAAACTTTTACAAGTTTAACCTCTATGTTCCGCAATTGCCAAACCTCTGAATCTTCTATACCGATTGGACGAACACGCATCCTCAAGTCCTCTTCTATCGGCACTGCTGCCGATTCTATCCCCACACTAGCTTCTAACAGAGCTTTCCTTAAGACGGAGACATGGAAGACATCATGTAATCCACTCAGCTCCGGGGATAATGCCAACCGGTACGATGATTCTCCCACCTGTTCTATAACCTCGAACGGTCCCAAAAACCTCGGACTAAACTTCTTGAGTCGGCAAATCCGCGAAACGCCTTTGAACGGCTTGATCTTTAGATAAACCCAGTCGCCCACCGCGAACTCCACATTCCTATGGCGTGCATTAAAGTATTTTGCTTACCGATCTTGAGCTATCTTCCTGCGCTCTTGAATGGTTCGCACCAACTCACTAGCGTTAGCTACCACATCTTTCCCCAAAAGCTTGGTGTGTCCCGCCTCTGTCCAGGACATTGGTGTTCGACACTGCCTCCCATACAAAGCTTCGTATGGCGCTATATTTATACTTGCTTGGTAACTATTATTATATGTGAACTCTACCATGAAGAGATGATCCTCCCATTTCTTGCCGAAGTCGAGAGTGCACATCCTCAGCATATCCTCCATAGTACGGTTCGTTCTCTCGGTCTGCCCGTCAGTCTGAGGATGGAAGGCTGTACTTAACTTGAGTTTCGTGCCCAGGCTTATCTGTACCAACCTCCAATCCTTAGACGCCAAATTCCCGTCACGATCACTAACTATGCTCTTTGGAATCCCATGTAGTCGCACAATGTTGTGAATGTACAATTCCACCAGCTTTTCTACGCCGTCCTCTTTTCGATTTGGGATGAAGTGTGCCACTTTGGTCAAGCGGTCCACGATTACCCAAATAGCGCTGTTGCCCTGCTATGATCTAGGTAACCCATGTACAAAATCCATGGAGATGTCATCGAATTTCCACTCTTGGATAGGAAGAGGCTTCAAAAACCCGCCCGGCTTCTAACACTCGGCCTTCACCAAGGCACAGGTTTGGCACCGACTCACATACAAAGCTATATCTCGCATCAGACCAGGCCACCAATATGATTTCTTCATAACCAAGTACATCTTTATACTACCCGGGTGAATGGAGTACTTTATGAAGTGGGCCTTAAACATCAACTCCTCACGGAGCTTGCCGAACTACGGTACATAAATCCTCTCGCCCTTCCTAAGAATCCCATCAATCATCTCCCAGGCGCTACCCTCTCCCTTTTGAGCTTCCTCCACGTATGGTTGGAACTCCGCATCCAAACGGGTCGCTTCCCGAATACGATCACACAAATCATTCTGCATTTCAATCCAGTTTAACCGAGCCATGCTAGACTCATCTCTGGCTGCACATTCCATGCTGAGGGACTCCCAGTCCCGCCTTAATCGTTCATCATGAGCTTCAATCCAATTTCCTTGCCCCGAGTATTTTCTACTCAAAGAATAAACCACCACATTGGCTTTTCCTGGCATGTACTGAATCGCCACTTCGTAGTCCCCAAGGAACTCGACCCACCTACGCTGCCGCATATTTAATTCCTTCTGATCTAAGAGATACTTCAGACTTTTGTGGTCCGTGAAGATCTCCACTTTCGCACCATAAACGTAGTGCCGTAACAATTTCAGCGCAAAGATTACCGCCGCTAATTCCAAATCATGGACGGGGTAGTTTCTCTTATGCGGCTTTAACTGCCTAGACCCAAAGGCGATCACGCTGCCAGACTGCACCAGAACGCACCCGAAACCGCATCCGGATGTGTCGCTGAAAATCTGAAATCCTTCGGTCCCCTTCGGCAGAATTAGGATTGGCGCCGTCATAAGCCTTTCCTTCAGGGTATCAAACACTTTATTGTACTCTTGTGTCTACACGAATTTCTGATCCTTATGAGTTAGTGAAGTGAGGGGTAGAGCTATCTGTAAAAAGTTTTCCACAAACCTTCGATAGTACCCGGCTAGTCCAAGAAAACTCCGTACTTTCGCCACGGTCCTCATTATTGGCCAATATCTGATGGCTTTCACTTTCATTGGATCTACTGCCACCCCATCCCCACTAATTACATGGCCCAAAAATGCCACTTTCTCCAACCAAAAATCGCACTTGGAGAACTTTGCATAAAGCTTGTTCTCTCTAAACACTTGCAACACTATTCTCAAGTGAGACTCGTGCTCCGCTTCTGACTTGGAATAAACCAGAATGTCATCAATGAAGACGAATACAAACAAGTCCAAGTACTTGCGAAAGACTCGGTTCATCAGATCCATGAATACGGATGGTGCGTTCGTCAGCCCGAACGACATCATCGAAAATTCAAAGTGACCATAGCTCGTGCCAAATGCGGTCTTGGGTATGTCTTCGTCTTGGATTCGTAACTGATAGTAACCTGACTTCAAGTCCAACTTGGAATACACCACCGACACCACTAACTGATCGAACAGATCGTCTATCTGAGTAATCAGGTACTTATTCTTGATAGTCAGTTTGTTCAACTCTCGGTAGTCTATGCAAAACCGCATACTACCGTCCTTCTTCTTTACGAACAACACCGACGCATTCCACGATGAAGAACTGGATCTGATATACCCCTACTCCAAAAGCTCCTGCAATTGGACTTTAAGTTCGGTCAACTCCTTTGGTGCCATCCTAAAGGGAGGACGCGACACCGGTCTAGCATCTTGCACTAGCTCGATAGAGAAGTCAATCTCCCGCCGAGGAGGCACTCCCGGCAGCTCCTCAGGAAACACGTCTGAGAGGTCTGAGTTGTTAGCCTAAATCACCTAGAGGGGGGGTGAATAGGTGAAATGCGTGTCAAATGCGGAATTAAAAATTAACACAGCAAATATCAAGCAATCACAGAAGACAAGAGATTTATAGTGGTTCCCCAATCTTGGGTACGTCCACTTTCCTCACCGATCTAGCAAATTACTAGACTCGGCTACTCCACTATCTCGGATTGAAAACAATCCTACACCTCGGAACCACGTTCCTACAAATCTCGATCCCAAAACGGATCTACAAAAACTCGGAAGACAAAACTTCCTACAAGTCTCGGAGAAGAATCTCCTACAATGAAATTTGGTTTGAAAACAAAAATCAAAACAACAATCTCAGATCTGGATCTGTCTTCTTCTTTAGGAACTTCGGCTTGATCAGAAAATGTAGAAGACGACTAGAGAAATATCCACGAATCTGAGATCTAGAACCACCTCGATCAAGAAAGTAGATCTGGAATCTTCAAGGCTTGGCAAGATCGAGTGATTCTCTTTCTTCTGGATCGCTGGAGAAAAGATCGATGAAAACGAAGGTGGCGATCCAAACTTTTCTTCTTCTTCCGTGAACGGCAATGGCGGCGGCGTGAAAATTAGGGTTCACGGAATTTCTCTTTCTTAAAAAGAATATTTCTGTAATAACGCTTGAAAAGTCATTTCTGAAAAGACCTATTTATAGGTGGGTTCCAACGGTCATAACATTGATTAATGATGACACGTGGACCAATCAGAATTGACAGATTCAAAGTACTTGTGATGAAAATGGACTTAGAATAATTCTGGAGAAGTTGACTGCGATACTCGAGTAATGAAGGATATACACGAGTATGGAGAGATGGATTACTCGAGTAGCAAGAAGCAGTATACTCGAGTATAGAAAGAGAGAATTACAGGAGAGAAGAATGTATTACTCGAGTATCAAAAATGGTATACTCGAGTATCAGAAGTGTATACTCGAGTAATAGAAAAGTATACTCGAGTATCAAGACGATATACTCGAGTATCAAAAGGCTAAACTCGAGTATCAGAAAATATAACTGAGAAACGTTTATATCAGAGTCAATTACTCGAGTATGGAAGAATTTACTCGAGTATCAAAAATCAATTACTCGAGTATGAACATACTTACTCGAGTATCAGAAGATATACTCGAGTATCAGAAAACACTTACTCGAGTATAAACATACTTACTCGAGTATCAGAAGATATACTCGAGTATCAGAGTATATACTCGAGTATCAGAAAATACTTACTCGAGTATAAACATACTTACTCGAGTATCAAAAGATATACTCGAGTATCAGAGTATATACTCGAGTATCAGAAAATACTTACTCGAGTATAAACATACTTACTCGAGTATCAGAAGATATACTCGAGTATCAGGATATATACTCGAGTATCAGAAAACACTTACTCGTGTATTACAAGGAAATACTCGAGTATAAAGGACTTAGGAAAATTCTAAGAGGAAATTTGCTCCAATGCTTCTGTCCATCAATCCAAGTGCATGAAGGAAGTGTATCCCAATAGAGAGGCTATACATGGGCCAACACTTTGGATCACACAATGAGGGATTACATTGTATGGTCCTGTGTTTGGTGACCCATTATAGACTGACATTGGTCTACACTTGGCAATTAGAACCTGCACACATACAACTTAAACACAGCATCAAATACACCTTAATTCATCTTAGTTCAAGGTCTGACCTCCTACAAATCTGAGGTATTGTGGAGACAAATCCCAACAATCTCCCCCTATTTGTAGATGTCAACACTCTCTATACTAAGGTGAATTGCTTAAGAGTAAAAGAACAGCAAGCATATAACAGGAGAATAAGCTTAACTAAAGCAGAGTAAACAAAATATGGCCATAATCAGAATTAAATATATATATATGAGGAAATGTTTTTAAAGCACATAAACAAAATAGTCCAATTCCACTTTCTCAGATCCACTCATGAAGGAGCATCCTTGTGCATCCTTTCCCTTTTGAGCTGTTGCCTCTCCAGGTAGCTGTAAGGCTTTGGGAAATAGGTCCTGGGCCTGGGAGGAGCAGCAGGGTTGTTGTGTCCCCAGTTTCTGTCATGGAGTCTGATTTTAATCTGTGAAGCTTCATATGCTTTCCACTCTGAGTAGCTGTAATGATTGTCTCTGTTTTCCCCATGATCTGTCACTAATTTCAGGGTATCAAGAATAAGGGATTTGGAGGTTGGACTCCAAACCTCTGAGTGAACAATTGCTGGATCTCTTCTGGGTTCAGAACGACTTGCAGAGGCACCTTCACCATACTTTCTTTTCCTTTTAGATGGACCTTGAGAACTGGAAACAAAATCATCTTGCCACAAGTCAGAGTAGTTGAGAGGAGGCTCAGTCAGATCACCCTCAGGTCTAGGAGAGAAGACTGGCACACCACTTTCTGGAATGGTAGCTTGGACAGGGGCATCTGCAGAGGGTTGCTCTTCAAGAGGATTGAGGTGCTGAGGAATGATGGCTGCGTTGAGCTGAGCATTGGGGAAGTTCATGTTATGTAGCCACACAGCAGTATCATATGTATAAAACTTTACAGATTGAAGTTGAGAGAGAATGTCTGCTTTCATTTCCTTTACAATTCCATCCACTGTAGTTTGAGCCTGTTTAGAGAGAGTTTCAACTTGTTCCTTTACAGCTATTTGAGCTTGCTCATGAAGTTTTTCCACTTGTTCTTTTACAACTTTCTCCCCCTTGCTGATATCTATGTTTAGCTTTGCAATGGCTTCATCTTTGAAGGTGCTCACTTCATTACACACTTTCACAACATTCAGTTCAGCTCTCTCATCTAGCTTGAGCTGGTTGTGAGCTACTGTCTCAGCCTGATTTCTTAGTTCACCAATGCTTGTAATGGTGTGGTCTATGGCTTTGCCTCCAATTTGGAACAACCTTTTTAACTCATCAGTATTTGCTTGAATCTCAGCAAAGCCTCTGCTCATCTCTGTTTCAAGAGCAGAGACCTTGGATGTTACTGATTGCAGAGAGGCATCAAAGTATTCTCTCTGTTCTTTGAGCATAAGCTCAATCTTGCTGATAATATCTGAGGATGAAGAGGAGGGAGCTGAGGTTTGTTCAGGAGCTGAGGCAGCAGGGGCAAGAGCAGAAGCAGAAGCAGAAGCAGTCCAGGGAGGGATTTCTGAGATCACCACTGAGCTGACTGCTCTCTTGAATGGAACTGTGTCAACATCTTCTTCTGAGGGTAGGAGAGAGGGCATAGAGAAATCCAAGGTCCTCAGAGGTGCCTCCACAGGATCTGGAGACATCTCATCATCAGACAGGAGAATATGAGCTGATTTACTAGGCTCACTCTCAGGAGAATGGACTGGAGATCTTGCAGGAGATGGAGCTGGGGTTCTTGCAGGAGACTGAACTGGAGACTTAGCAGCTGAGTCATTTTGGAAGAGAGGGGCATCTGAGCTGAGCTCATCAATGAGTTTGTTGATATCCTCAGCTGTAGACAGAAGGGCTGCTGAGTCTGGAATCTCTGAGTCTGGATTTGCTGATTGAATATCTGCTGGAGGAGGAGAGATTGGAGGAGTGGTAATTCTTACTTCTTCTTGTTCTGGTATTACTGATTGTGAAGAGACCTGATTCTGAGGTAGAGAAGAGGCAGGCTCCCCCTCAATTGCTGCACCCAGAGTGTCAGTAATTTGATGTTGAGGAGGAGATGGGGTCCTGATGACAGCTTGCTGTCTGGAGGTTTGGGCAGGGTTCATGATCTTGAGGTCATACCTCTGAATGGATGAAATTGAGACTTTCTTCATGTGGTGAAGAGGAGTCCCTTTAGAGAAGTCAAACACTGTAGGATTTATCTCATGGAGGAGGAGGGAGATAATCCTGGCAAAGCTGGGATGTTTGACGCTTTCTTTGATCTTATCTAGTATCATCATTCCAAACTGAAACTTCTTCCTGCAGACAATAGCTTGCATAACATCAAAAAGATTTTGTGATACATCTCGAATGGAGTAAGTCTTGCACCAGAGGATTTTGGCAATGATGTCAACTAGAAACTTCCCTTCCGGATTGAACAGAGAGCGGTTCAGGGTTTCACCTCCACCTTCTGGATCTCGACCACAGAATAAGGAGGTGCGGTCGGCATCTGCCTTGTCTAAATCATCTTCTTCGTCGACCACTGGCATCCGAAGCAGAGTGGCGACAGAGGTTTTATCTAACCGAACATCAACTCCCCTTACCTTTGATTTCAGAACTGTACCATTGTGCCTAATCTTCAAGTTTTTGTAGAACTCTTCAACATCAGAAAGCAAAAGGCGGCAAGGTTCTTGAAGAACGAAGGTTAATCCGGCCGTGTCGAGGAGAATCAGAAGGTTCTTGAAGTCATCGGAGATATCTTCTATGCCATCAGTCACTAATTCCGAGCCGATTCCAAACTTGGAGGAGGGAGGAGCCATCAGCGATTCTTCAATGAGGAAGACAGGAATCTGCGGCGACGGAAGACGAAGAACAGGGTTCCGGGAATACGAACAGCCGGCGGCTACTCGAGTGAATGAGAAGTGGAAAGGACTTTGTCGTTTTGAATATATATATATAAATAATTCTAATTAGGTTTAAAACGAATTAAGTATAAAGACATACCTGAAGAGGCGGCAATTTAGTTGTGCGAATAGAGAGTTTGAAAAATTCCAGAGAAATCCGATTACACGAGAGAAGTTTACGGCATACACGAGTAATCCTTAACGTATACTCGAGTATGGACTGAGTATACACGAGTATTAAGTCTAGACGGATTTTTCCATACTCGAGTATAAGAAATTCATACTCGAGTATCAATCTGATTACTCGAGTATATGAAGTTCAATACACGAGTATTAAATTCTGAAGACTTTTCATACTCGAGTATAAGGAGTGCATACACGAGTATTGATTTGATTACTCGAGTATATTTGACTTGTTACTCGAGTTTTCACTATTTCACTCGTGTAAATGTAACTATTCTCGAGTCTCAAATTTCTTGAAGGAATTTTCACTAAACAAAAGAGAGAAAAAAAAAATGTACCTCAGAGTATCCAACATTTCTGACCTCTTCTAAATTTCTGAGTCCATCATTGGTCTTCTTTGTTAAGCAGTCCAAGCTCAGTTTTGAAGAATGAAAACTTGGACTCATCCAGCGGCTTGGTGAAGATATCTGCAACTTGCCTGTCTGTGGAGACATACTGTAGATCTATATCTCCATTTTCCACATGCTCCCGGATGAAATGGTAGCGAAGCTCTATGTGCTTGGTCCTGCTGTGGGAGACTGGGTTGTTGGCTATTGCAATTGCGCTGGAAGAATCACAGAACAGAGGAATGTTCTGGAACTTCATGTTGTAATCTTCAAACTGATTCTTGATCCACAAAAGCTGTGCACAACAGCTCCCTGCAGAGATGTATTCTGATTCAGCCGTTGAGATGGCTACACAGTTTTGCTTCTTACTGCTCCAGGAAATGAGTCTCCTTCCGAGGAATTGGCAAGTCCCGGAGGTGCTTTTCCTGTCGTCTTTGCTTCCTGCAAAATCTGCATCTGAAAATCCAATTAGTTCACTATCATTACTTCTTGGGTACCATAAGCCAAGATTTGGTGTTCCTTTGAGGTATCTCAAGATTCGCTTTGCAGCGATGTAGTGAGATTCCTTAGAGTTCACCTGAAATCTAGCACATACACATGTCGAGAACATTATATCTGGTCTACTCGCAGTAAGGTAGAGCAAGGACCCAATTATGCTTCTGTACTTGGTTTCATCAAAAGGTTTCCCTTTCTCGTCCTTGTCCAGAGACATAGCTGAGGCCATTGGAGTCCTCATAGAGGTTGCATTCTCCATTCCGAATTTCTTAAGCAGCTCTTTGGTGAACTTGGTCTGAGAGATGAAAATTCCATCCTCAGATTGTTTCACTTGTAGCCCTAAGAAATACTTCAGCTCTCCCATGCTGCTCATTTCAAACTTCCCTTGCATAAGTTTAGAAAACTTCTTGCAGAGGTTGTTGTCTGTAGAGCCAAAAATGATGTCGTCGACATAGATTTGCACTAGCAAAATCTTGCCTTTTATTTCCCTAAGAAATAATGTCTTATCTATCTTTCCTCTCGTGAACTTGTTCTCAAGAAGAAAGGTAGATAGCGTCTCATACCAAGCCCGAGGGGCTTGCTTGAGACCATATAGTGCTTTTTGTAATAAATACACATAGTTAGGAAGGGTTGGATCAACAAAACCTGGGGGTTGCTCTACGTACACTTCTTCCTTAATGTTACCATTTAGGAAGGCGGACTTCACGTCCATTTGATAGACGGTAAAGCCCTTAAGTGCAGCGTAGGCAAGAAATAACCTGATTGCCTCCAGTCTTGCTACTGGAGCATAAGTTTGGTCGAAGTCGATCCCTTCCTCTTGACGATATCCCTTGGCGACAAGTCTGGCTTTATTCTTTATAATTGTTCCGTCTTCATCCATCTTGTTCCGGTAGACCCATTTTGTCCCGATGACGTTCTTATGCTTGGGTCTAGGAACAAGTGTCCAGACTTTGCATCTTTTAAACTGGTTTAATTCTTCTTCCATGGCTAGAATCCAGGATGCGTCGGAGTTGGCTTCCTCAAATTTCTTTGGTTCAACCTGTGAGAGAAAGCTTAAGTGTAAATTCTCGTTAGTTGTACCTCGACGAGTTCTGACACCATCCCGAGGATCTCCTATGATTTGGTCAACAGGATGATCCTTCAAGTGTCTGAACTCTAAAGTCCTTGCATCTGGGATCTCTTCAGCCACTGGAGTTATATCTTCAGCTGGGATGTCTTCTTCATCTTGATCATCTCCCTCTCCAAAGGTAGTTGTAGAGGGGATCTTGATGAACGTCTCATCTTTATCTTTAATAGGTTCATCCAGGCTGAGTTCTTTCAACTTTGTACCTGCATCTACAATAGGCACACTAGACGAGTTGCTTTGCAACAGACTCGTCTCATCAAATACAAGATGTATCGACTCTTCCACAACCAGAGTTTTTCTATTGAAAACTCTATAGGCCTTACTATGGCTACTATAACCTACGAAAATACCTTCAAAGCTTTTCTCGCTAAACTTTGTAGTGTGATACTTGCCATTGTTAAGTACGAAGCACTTACAACCAAAGATTCTAAAGTATGAAATGGTTGGTTGTCTGCCTTTTAGAAGTTCGTAAGGAGTCTTATCATGGTCTTTGTTGATGAGTGCTCGATTTTGCACATGACAAGCGGTGTTGACGGCTTCAGCCCAGAAATACTCCGGAAGTGAGGCATCACTCAACATGGTCCGACAAGCCTCTATGAGTGTTCTGTTCCTTCTCTCAGCCACTCCATTTTGCTGTGGTGTGCGGGGAGAGGAAAACTCATGAAAGATACCTTGACTTTCACAAAATTCTGTCATGGCTCCAGACTTGAATTCCGTTCCATTATCACTTCTGATTTTGACTACGGAACAGTTGTATTCATTCTGGATTTGCCTGACAAAGTTAGTGAAAATACCGAAGGTATCTGACTTGTGTTTCAGAAAGAACACCCACGCAAAGCGCGAGTAATCATCCACAATAACCAACGTATATTCCTTACCTCCCAAACTTCTAACCTGCAGTGGACCAAACAAGTCCATATGAAGAAGCTGTAAACTTCTATTGGAATCCTTGCCTATTATGCTTTTGAACGAGCTTCTTGTTTGCTTGCCTTTGATACAAGCGTGACAAGGACTGTCTGTAACGCACTTGACCTTGGGTGCATCACGCACTAAGTTTTGAGAGAATAATTTATTAATAGTTTTGAAATTAATATGTGCTAGTCTCTTGTGCCATTGGTCAGCAAGAGATGCACTACTTTTTGCCAAAAGACACACTGGTGTCGAAGAGTCTATACAAATAAAATTCAAACAGAAAATATTTCTGCTTCGAGTGCCTGATAAGATAGTTTCCATATTGTTAACCGATTTTATCAAACACTTGTCTGCATGAAATTCAACTACGTATCCTTTGTCGCATAGTTGGCTTATGCTGATGAGATTGTGTTCCAATCCTTCAACATAGGCTACATTCGAGAAGGATACGCTACCGTTAGAAATCATACCATAGCCTTTAGTGATTCCTCGATCTGAACCTCCAAAGATGACCTTTGGTCCGTCGCAGACTGAGGTGTAGTTTAGTAGTAGGCTCCTTGTCCCGGTCATATGCCGAGAACATCCACTGTCCAAGTACCAGATTGGCATTTTGGTGGCCTTTGGACATACCTGCAATTACAATCATTTAGCCTTAGGAACCCAAACAAGTTTGGGTCCTTGGTCTCGAGTTAGAATACTCCCCCTACGAGTATTAGCCTTATGAGTGGTCACTCTCACGTTGCTAACCTTAGGGGTTGCAGCATTTTCAGGATTGAACCAACAATCACTGGCAAAATGACCAATTCTGCCACAGCACCAACAGTTGAACCTGTTGTATCTTTGCCTTGTGTAGTCCTGCTTGACTTTCTGGAATGACGGTCTGGCAGGAGCTTTACTCTTGGAGGAGGAGACTTCATGATGATGGCAGTTACATGAGGTCTTCTCCTTCATAGGCTTTTCTACAATGGGTTTTACTTTTGGTGTCTTTTTGAAATTATGACCATGAGCATAAGGTCCATAGCTTTGAAGCTGAATCTCCTCATAAGGTGCCTTGAAGACACTCTCGCCAAAGTTACGAGGACGAGTCCAACCTTGGTATCTTGACTTAGGCTTCTCAGGGATCGGCCTAGAAAAGTGTCCATAGGTGGACTCATAATCGAGTTCGTTCGTGGGAAAGATAACTTTCTTGAACACAACAGGTTCCAAGGGAGCTTTCCCTTTTTCCTCAGCTAGAGCCTTCCGGGCAGCCTTATTCTTCCTCTTGGCCTTGTTTCTCCTAGAGGATTTACTAGAAGATCCAATGTGGCCTAAACCAGCACCCTTGGCCTTAGCAGAGAATTCAGCAACGATTGGAAGAACTGTCTTAGGCTTAGAGAAGCTCTCAACAAGCTTCTTTTCAGCCTCGAGCTGTTTTTCCAGTTCTTTGATGATTTCCTCTTTAAGGTCGAGGTGCTTGAGAGCTTTATTGTATTCCTCCATAGCTTCATTTAGGTTCTCTTGAAGAGAGTTAGTCCTATTGACTTCTTCTCTCAAGTTGCTCTCACTAGCCTGTAGAGAATTGATCTCTTTGGCTTGACTTCTCACCATTCTACGACATTTCTCGTAAGCGGTGAGTAATTCCTTATACTGTCCCATGAGTTCAGATTCATCTTCAGAGGAATATCCCTCTTGCTCATTGTCATTTTCAGAATCAGAGAGAGGAGTGTGAGATTTTACCTCCCCAGTAAACTGGGGAACTTGTTCATCATCCGAATGAGCCATGAGCCCAAAGTAAGCTTCCTCTTCTTCACTCGACTCAGATGAGTCAGAGTCGCTGAGAGTTTTGCTCTTCTTGGCTACTAGGCTTCTCTCTGTCCTCTTCTTGGGGTGTGAGGATTTCTTTTCCTCTCTTCTTCCACCCTCTTTCTTTTTGTGAGGGCAATCGGCGATGACGTGACCTGGCTTGTTGCAACAATAACAAATGATGTCAGTAGAAATCTGTTTGTTCGGTTTAGGATTATACCTGTCATGGCTACTTGAGCCTTTCTTCCGATGATCACTGTCATGTCGTGATCTTCTATATGAGGCATCCTTGCCTCTCCATTGCTTCTTCTTGCTCAAAAATTTCTTGAACTGCCTTGAGAGTAGGGAGAACTCTCCATCAGATAGTTCTGAGCCAGATGAGCTAGGCTCAGATGATTCTTCTTCATCAGCCTCAGGAACTGGGGCAGGAGAGCTAGCTTTTATCTTCCTTGAGCTATCTGCCTTTAGAGCGACAGATTTCTCCTTGGATGCAGACCTGCTTGTCTCTTCTTCAGCTTTTCTTGAGTTGATTTGCAGCTCGTAAGACATAAGCTTTCCGAACAGATTCTGCGGGTCCGTCTCAGCTAACCTTCCAAACTCCCGAATGGCACATACCTTATTATCCCATTCCTTGGTTAGGGATCTTAAGAATTTGTCATTGAGTTCCCCGTTGGTGAAGACACGGCCATACACTCTTAGGCCATTTACTATCTTGAAGAAGTTCTCAAAGGTGTCAGCTATGGCCTCCTTGTGACCTTGCCGGAAGGCTTCATACTTTTGATTCAGAAGGGATCTCCGATCATCCCTCACTTCTTCAGTGCCTTCCATCAGAGTCACCAGGGATTGCCACATCTCCTTGGCAGACTGGCAATGAATTAGATTCTGCAGCATTGAGTCGTCGACTGCACTTGCTATAATATTTTTAGCCTTCTTGTCCAGAGAGACAAGTGCAATCTCATCCTTATCTAGATCCATCAGCTTCTTGGGAACTTGCTTGGTGGGATCTATGGTGGATGCAGTCATAGGAATGTGGGGACCTTCTTCAACAATCATGAAGATCCGGGGATCTACAGCTTCCATGAAGAACTTTACTCTTTCCTTCCACATAGGAAAGTTGTTCTTGGTGCAGATAGGGAGTTTAGCAAAATCCTTGGTCTTACTCATGCTTGATACTTTTCAGAAAACAACTTAGAAGGATAAGATCAAGGTGTTAACCTTTTAACGATCAACCTCCCTCTGATACCAATTGAGAGGTCTGAGTTGTTAGCCTAAATCACCTAGAGGGGGGTGAATAGGTGAAATGCGTGTCAAATGCGGAATTAAAAATTAACACAGCAAATATCAAGCAATCACAGAAGACAAGAGATTTATAGTGGTTCCCCAATCTTGGGTACGTCCACTTTCCTCACCGATCTAGCAAATTACTAGACTCGGCTACTCCACTATCTCGGATTGAAAACAATCCTACACCTCGGAACCACGTTCCTACAAATCTCGATCCCAAAACGGATCTACAAAAACTCGGAAGACAAAACTTCCTACAAGTCTCGGAGAAGAATCTCCTACAATGAAATTTGGTTTGAAAACAAAAATCAAAACAACAATCTCAGATCTGGATCTGTCTTCTTCTTTAGGAACTTCGGCTTGATCAGAAAATGTAGAAGACGACTAGAGAAATATCCACGAATCTGAGATCTAGAACCACCTCGATCAAGAAAGTAGATCTGGAATCTTCAAGGCTTGGCAAGATCGAGTGATTCTCTTTCTTCTGGATCGCTGGAGAAAAGATCGATGAAAACGAAGGTGGCGATCCAAACTTTTCTTCTTCTTCCGTGAACGGCAATGGCGGCGGCGTGAAAATTAGGGTTCACGGAATTTCTCTTTCTTAAAAATAATATTTCTGTAATAACGCTTGAAAAGTCATTTCTGAAAAGACCTATTTATAAGTGGGTTCCAACGGTCATAACATTGATTAATGATGACACGTGGACCAATCAGAATTGACAGATTCAAAGTACTTGTGATGAAAATGGACTTAGAATAATTCTGGAGAAGTTGACTGCGATACTCGAGTAATGAAGGATATACACGAGTATGGAGAGATGGATTACTCGAGTAGCAAGAAGCAGTATACTCGAGTATAGAAAGAGAGAATTACAGGAGAGAAGAATGTATTACTCGAGTATCAAAAATGGTATACTCGAGTATCAGAAGTGTATACTCGAGTAATAGAAAAGTATACTCGAGTATCAAGACGATATACTCGAGTATCAAAAGGCTAAACTCGAGTATCAGAAAATATAACTGAGAAACGTTTATATCAGAGTCAATTACTCGAGTATGGAAGAATTTACTCGAGTATCAAAAATCAATTACTCGAGTATGAACATACTTACTCGAGTATCAGAAGATATACTCGAGTATCAGAAAACACTTACTCGAGTATAAACATACTTACTCGAGTATCAGAAGATATACTCGAGTATCAGAGTATATACTCGAGTATCAGAAAATACTTACTCGAGTATAAACATACTTACTCGAGTATCAGAAGATATACTCGAGTATCAGAGTATATACTCGAGTATCAGAAAATACTTACTCGAGTATAAACATACTTACTCGAGTATCAGAAGATATACTCGAGTATCAGGATATATACTCGAGTATCAGAAAACACTTACTCGTGTATTACAAGGAAATACTCGAGTATAAAGGACTTAGGAAAATTCTAAGAGGAAATTTGCTCCAATGCTTCTGTCCATCAATCCAAGTGCATGAAGGAAGTGTATCCCAATAGAGAGGCTATACATGGGCCAACACTTTGGATCACACAATGAGGGATTACATTGTATGGTCCTGTGTTTGGTGACCCATTATAGACTGACATTGGTCTACACTTGGCAATTAGAACCTGCACACATACAACTTAAACACAGCATCAAATACACCTTAATTCATCTTAGTTCAAGGTCTGACCTCCTACAAATCTGAGGTATTGTGGAGACAAATCCCAACAATAAGTCAGCAAGTGGGGAGATGAAAGGGTAAATCCTTAATGGTCATGAATGTTCTCCCCTAACGTTTCGGTTATGATGCAGGGCAGTTGAAATGCTGGAAAACGAAGAGGTGTTCGCCAGGTGGTGATTTCCCATTGGACCAACATTTCCTTATTTATTTAAATAATTAAAGAAGGAAATGGCCCATAAATACTCCTGGTGTAACTTCCCATAATCAGAATTGATTACAATGTCGGTTACCGAAATTTCCAGTCTGGCTGACGTTTCGGCCTTGCTCACGGGCGTGACACATAGGTCACGGGCGTGACAGGCCCGGATAGCCAATTCTGGGTTCGACGATCGTCGAACTGAGATCGACGATCGTCGAAGGGTGGTCACGGGCGTGACAGGCCCGGGTGGTTAATTCTGGGTCGACGATCGTCGAATTGAGATCGACGGTCGTCGAATGGTGGTCACGCCCTAGGTCACGGGCGTGACACCTTGATCACGGGCGTGACATGCTCGGGATGCAAGTTCGACGATCGTCTATCGGAGATCAACGATCGTCAAAGGAGTCACGCCCTAGGTCACGGGCGTGATACCTTGGTCACAGGCGTGACATGCCCGGGCTGCAAGTTCGACGATCGTCTAACAGAGATCGACAATCGTCGAAGGAGTCACGCCCTACGTCACGGGCGTGATACCTTGGTCACGGGCGTGACATGCCCGGGCTGCAAGTTCGACGATCGTCTCACGGAGATCGACGATCGTCGGAGGAGTCACGCCCTAGGTCACGGGCGTGACACCTTGGTCACGGGCGTGACATGCCCGGGCTGCAAGTTCGACGATCGTCTCACGGAGATCGATGATCGTCGAAGGAGTCACGCCTTAGGTCACGGGCGTGACGGGTCGGTCACGGGCGTGACCAACCCGTGACCCGAAATCTCGGTCGATTTATTTCAACTTTTGGGCTTCCTAGGGTTCTGTCACGACCAACCGACTCCTAGGGGTCTAGCCGGAAATGGGATGTTACAAATCCCAATAAACAAAACAAAAATTTTGTCCCCGAAATTGAGGTTGAGCCTACGGGGATTTCTATCGGAATAAATCAAACTTGTAACATCCCATACGATCTTTCTATTGGGTTTAGGCGACTATTCGTTTGATAAACGAAGACAATCTCCCCAATAAACAAAAGATTAGCCCTTACCTTTCTGATTTAGTGTGCATGCCTAGGTCCTGAATTTTCCTTATCTAGTCTTAACTGTCCAAAACAAGAAGGCAACCTATAGTATACCGAGAGGTGGTGAGACATACCTGACTGAAAAACTCCAGGTATCTTTGCCTCATCAGGTCCTGCGGTTCCCAGGTGTGCTCCTCCTGACCGTGGTTTCTCCATAGAACCTTGACTAAGGGGATCTTCTTGCGGCGCAAGATCCGTACTCCTTTGTTGTCGATCCGGACCGGCTCCAAGTGAACAGATCGGTCTGAAGCTACCGGCCCTTCGGTGGTCAAAATCTGCTGCTCTGGGCGTAGTAGAGCCCTTCTCAGTGAAGAAATATGGAAGACGTCGTGTAGAGCTGCCAGCTCTGGTGGTAACTCTAGCCTATAGGGTAGGGGTCCGATCCGCTCTAGGATCCGGTAAGGGCCCATATACCTAGGTCTGAGCTTCTTCCTCCGACCGCGCACCCGTGAGACTCCGTGCATGGGTCGGATCTTCAAGAACACTCGATCCCCTACCCGAAACTCCACCTGATGATGCCGGGCGTCATAGTATTTAGCCTGTCTGCTCTACGCCTCCAACAACCTATCTCTAATCAGTCTCACCTGAGCCTCGGTGTCTTCAACAAAATCCGATCCCAACACCTTCGGATCCTCGTCTTGAACCCAAGAAAGCGGGGTCCTATATTTTCTTCCATACAAGGCTTCATAAGGCGCCATCCTGATGCTGGACTGGTAGCTATTGTTATAGGAGAACTCGACCAACGGTAACATCTTCTCCCACGGCTCCCCTCGGTCCAGTATACACAGTCGTAGTAAATCCTCCAAGGTTCGGTTGGTGCGCTCTGTCTTCCCGTCCGTCTGAGGGTGGAAGGTCGTGCTAAAAGTCAACTGGGTGCCCAAATATGCCTGCACTGACCGCCACTCCCTAGATGTAAACCGTCCATCGCGGTCCGACACTATCGTCCGGGGCACGCCATGATATCGGATATACTGCTCCACGAACTTCCACACAAGCACTCCCACCGAGTCATCCTTCCTGATCGGTATAAAGCGGGCCACCTTCGTCAACCGATCAACAATCACCCAGATCGAGTCTTTCCCCGTCCGAGACCGGGGAAGACCATGTATAAAATCCATAGCTATATCGTCAAATTTCCACTCCGGCACCGGGAGTGGCTGCAATAATCCTGCGGGGTTCCTGCACTCCGCCTTCACCAACTGACACGCCTCGCAATGGGTCACGAAGTACGTAATGTCCTTCTTCATGCCCGGCCAAAACATCGTCCTCTTCAGATCAGTGGTCATCTTTGTGATCCCCGGGTGCACAGAGTACCGGCTGCAATGCGCCTCCGTCATAATATCCTCTCAGATCTGGCCTCCTGCGGGTATGTATACTCTGCCTCTAAAATGTAGCAATCCATCTCTCAGGGAATAATCTCCTGTCAACCCCTCCTCCAAGGCTCGGAACATCGGCTCTGCCCATGCATCTGTCCTCTGTCCGTCCCGAATGCGATCCCGAATATCGTCTATGGCCACTATCGATGCCAGATACTCCCTATACAGAACTGGGTCATCCTCGGACACTAGGGATATCTGCATATCTCTGAATGACCGGACTAGATCCATGGACATAACTTGGGGCCCAGCTTCGGAAGTGGCAGCTCTCCGACTCAATGCGTCGGCCACCACGTTTGCCTTCCCTGGATGGTAGTGCATCTCATACTGATAATCTGCTAAGAACTCCACCCAGCGCCTCTGCATGATATTCAGCTCCTTCTGAGTGTCCACGTATTTCAGGTTCTTGTGGTCGGAGTAGATGTCGCAGTGGACTCCATAAAGATATTGACGCCATACCTTCAGAGCAAAAACGACCGCTCCCATCTCATGGTCGTGCACTGGGTAGTTCTTCTCATGGGTCTTCAGCTGGCGGGAGGCATATGCTATGACGTGTCCGTTCTGCATCAGCACTGCTCCCATCCCCTGGTATGATGCGTCGGTATACACCTGGAATCCTTCCTTTCCAGATGGAAGGGCCAGAATAGGGGCTGAGATGAGTCGGTCCTTCAGCTCCTGGAAAGCCGCCTGGCACTGCGGGGTCCAAACGAAAGGTGCCTCCTTCTTTGTCAAAGATGTGAGGGGGAGGGCAATCTGAGAGAACCCCTCCATGAACTTCCGATAGTAACCGACAAGTCCCAAGAAACTTCGTACATCGGTGGCTGTCTTCAACTGCGGCCAATCTCGAACTGCCCGAATCTTTGCCGGATCCACTGCCAACCCGGCTTCGCTGATAATGTGGCCTAGGAAGGCCACCTCCTTCAACCAAAACTGACACTTGCTGAATTTTGCATAAAGGCGATGCTCCCGCAACCTCTCCAGAGTGAGTGCAAGATGTCGAGTGTGCTCCTCCTTCGTCCTAGAGTAGATCAGGATGTCGTCTATGAATACTATGACGAACACATCCAAGTAGGCCTCGAAAACCTGGTACATGAGACTCATGAACGCCGACAGAGCATTCGTGAGCCCGAAGGGCATCACGGTGAACTCATACAGGCCATATCTGCTACTGAAGGCCGTCTTCGGGATATCCTCCTCCTGGATCTGTAGCTGGTAGTATCCTGACCTCAAGTCCAGCTTCGAGAAATAATTGGCTCCCTCCAGCTGGTCGAACAATTCGTCTATCCGTGGGAGCGGATAGGTATTCCGGACGGTCTGCCTATTTAGTGCTCGATAATCGATGCACAGGCGGAGTGTCCTATCCTTCTTCTTCACGAATAAGGCTGGTGCTCCCCATGGCGAGGAACTCGGTCTAACAAATCCTGCCTCAACCAATTCCTACAACTGAGTCCGAAACTCTGCCAACTCCTTTGGGGCCATTCGATAAGGGGCCCTAGATGCCGGCTTGGCCCCCGGCACAAGCTGTATCTGAAAATCCTGCTCTCGGTGTGGAGGTAGTCCTGGCAGTTTCTCTGGAAAGATGTCAGCGAAATCTCGCACCACCGGGATGTCTGTCACCGACTCTTTAACTTCTGTCATCTCAAATAGAATCTGATAGACCTCCTCTCCCTTTAGATGGGCCTTAACGGCCTGTACCGAAGATAAGAGTATACGAGAGACAGGTCTTATACCTTCAATGATAATGAAAGAGTCCCTGTGTCTCACGGTGATCCTCTTCGCCTGGCAGTCAATCTGGGCATGGTTCCAGTACAGCCATACCATGCCCAGGATCAGGTCGTAGTCCGTCAGCTTCAAAATCGTCGCTGGAGCCTCGAACGCCTTTCCACCAATTTCTGCCTCCATATTGCAGTGATCCGTGGTAAGGAGATCAGACCCATCCGGTAGTCGTACCCTCATCCTCGAGCCTGTGAACCGCTCCACGCCTTCCAGTCCTTCTACGAACGTCTCCGACACAAAGGAGTGAGTAGCTCCAGTATCGAACAGCGTGCGGGCCGGCTTGCCGCTAATGAAGACTATACTTGGGGTGATTAGATATCTTAGAGGTCTATAGTGAGTTTTACTTTCCTTGCTAATCTATCTAGTGCGATTCAAATTTTTAACCATTGAAAGGGAAATTCTATGAAAATAAAGAGGCATTGCAGCGTACCTGCTATGACCTGCTCCGGATTCCGAGGCTGCGCAAGGTCCAGGGCATATACCTGCTCCCTTTCCTGTCTACGATCTCCCCCTGGTATCCACGACCGCGGCCGCGTCCTCAGCCTCCGTAATGCTGAGCTGGTGGGCCGCCCTGTGGTGCTGGAGGTGGTGCCCCCCTCATGGGGCAGTTCCTCCGAATGTGCCCAATCTGATGACAAAGGAAGCACTCTGGTGGGGGATACGCCATTCCCCCGGGTCTCGGCATCTCCTGCATCCGAAGAGGTGGAGGGGCCAATATCACCTATTCCCTCGGCTCCTGCCTCACGTCCTGACGAGGCTGGTCCTCTGTCCTCCTCCCCTCTGGTACAGCACCTCGCCGCTGGTCATTTCTACCTCTCCGTCCCCGATCCTCTGCTGGCCGTTTTCGGCCACGGGTGGCGTGCCAATCTGCCTCAATCCTTTTTGTCATCTCCAAAATCCGGGAGATGGGCCCGTCTGATACAAATAGCAGAGCCTCCCTCAAGTCCTCCCGCAGGCCCTTATAGAACCTCCTGATATACCCTGCTTCGTCCAGCTGGTAGGAATCTGCGTATCGAGCCAGATGGTCGAACTCTCGATGGTACTCCACCACAGTCCGGGTGCTCTGCTTCAGTTGTAAGAACCACTCCTCCAAATCATCCCTGGCCGACTGCGGAATGAAATGCTCCAGCAGTGCGGCCCTGAACTCCTCCCAGGTAACCTCCGCAACCTCCCTGTCGGCAAGTGTCGTGTCCAACAGCGTCTTCCACCACCTCTTTGCATGGGACTCCAGGCAAGAGACGGCCAGAGCCACCCTCTCCTCCAAGGGACACCGTATCCCGTTCAGCATCTCGTACATGATATCCAGCCACTCTTCCGTCCGAACTGCCGACTCTGTCCCCAAGTAGGATGGGGGAGACAGTCCTCGGAAGATGCTTAGCTAGTTGGCCCCAGGATTTGGCTGCGGGGCCGGAACCTGCTGGGCCCTGAAGGCCTCCAGGATGGCAGTCAGAGTCTGTCCCATGCCTTACTGAAGGAAAGGAGTGGGGACCAGTGGAGGTGGTGCAATACCCTGAGCTTGCTGAACTCTGCCTTGTGGCGTAGGCTGTGCTGGAGGCTGCGTAACAAAAACCCATACTGAGAAAACGTTCAATCTTAAATAAAAGTGGACAATTTATATGTGATCCCCATTTGGGCATACCACTGCTTCCGCTGCTTAGTTTGTCCCCAAACTAAACTCACGCGGGGGTGACCCAGGGTTTGTGGACTGCTACTTCCTTCTGATCGATGTTTGCCTCTGATACCACTTGTAAGACCCCCTTTTTTTTCTTTTAAAACCCGGGGTCTTAGGCCCAGAGTCGCCGTTTTGCGGTGACACCTTCACGTCCTGAAGGGTCATCACCACAAGGCGCCGATTCTGTCGGCCAATTCGATCACAGAAATGTAGCACAGTAATTGATGTAAGAGTAAGTCCACTGAAAGTAAATCACATATATAGAATAAAAACTCCACGAAGGGAGTGTCCACAGAATAACAATAATCAGAGTACTATAAATGCGGGCTTATGCCTGTTACATCATGTCCTCACTACAATATCACTCAATGCGGAAGCAAAACTAGAAACTACTCAGGGTCGAGACTCACGGTCCCGGCTGTATGAACTCCGGAGCTAGACTGCCCCATCTCCAGGCGCACCGATCTCTGGGGCTGCTCCTCCATGCTGGGCTCCACGATCCCCTAAATGATGCGGTTCGAAAACCGTTAGTCATAAAGACTAAGCCCTATCATCCCCTACCCCTTCCCCCATGGCTCCTAAGTACCGAGCGGAGAGGAAGAAAGGGGAAGGACATGAAGGTAGAGATTAATCAAGAAACAGATGGCAGCGGAACTAATCTAGCAATTCTATAATAATATGACAGAAAACAGAAAGTAAGAAAGGTAACCTTAACTTATGTGCGAAAGCGCATAAGCCAAGGGATCTTCTGCATGGCTCCTATCGTATAGAGTGTCCCATACCACTTATACGTTGGGGTGACGATTACCAAACAATAGCATGTATATATATATTGAAATTAATCTTGATTTATAAACTTGCCCACACAAGCCTATAGACCAAGGGGTCGTTTAGCAGGTCCTAATGTATAAGCGTCTCATACCACTTATACTTTAGGTGTCAGGGTTAAATGAATTGATTATGCTATGACATGCATGTGGGTATGATGAAACATGCAAGTGCAACTCACACACCCGACTCTGTGCACACAGACCTTTAGTTCCCCCTTTCGGAGCCGTTACCTCCCAGGATACCTCCGTAGTGGCGGACGGAAGCGGTGGGTTGGGCCTCGCCCACCTCAAAACTAGTAAAAGCACCACTGGTCTGACCTATCGTTCGCCTCAACGCTTGGTGCACTAAGCGGACGCCTGCGTACTCTTGCCGGCTGGCGCACCGGACTTCTGTTGGCGAAGTGCTAATCACCTCGCCGAGTCAACGATATCGGTGTCGGTGTAATCGAACTCCCCGATATCGAAAACCCACCACCTTAACTTTTCCCTATTTTATGCACATGCAAGTTTAATCGTAAACACACAAAAACCGAGCCGAAGCCCCCGGACCAAAACGTTCGTCTCCAAACCAACCGAGCCAAAGCTCCCCGGACCAAAACGTCCGTCTCCAAACCAACCGAGCCGAAGCTCTCATCAATCTTCCTGTGCCAACAGTGTTTGTGAAAGGTGCAGCCCTAGTTACTAAGTTACTCTTGTCGGTTGTTATTACAGTTTACGTTAGCCCAGGACTACCCCGGTATTCCCCGTTAAGGGCTCTCAAGGGGCACTAGGAACCAAGACGGCGGTATTACGGCCCGAAGTTCCCTTTCGCAAGGCACTTACTTTAATTGGTTTCTCACCTTACCTTTTTCCCTTTAAGAGTTACATTAAACTAAACCTAGGGTAGCTTGACTCTTCACCCTCTCCATACGGAAAGACGGTCTTCCGCCATACCCGCATAACACCTAATCTTCCAACTACCATCAGTGCTAAACCAAACCTCCTAGGGACTCACCTAGGCTACACGATAATCAAGATTACACGTAATTTACTTTTTCATCCAAATGCCACCATTTATTTATCGGGGGTCTATCCTAACAAGATTTGCCTAAATCCAAAATATTGGAATTTTCCTAATAAATCCAATAACTTATTTATTTATTCTAAAGGGTCTAATATCATCATTTTGAACATGAGGTATAACATTCTAGTTGATTCCAGCTATCACAAAATTAAGGTAAATAATAGTAGGCCTAAATATCAAGTTTCCAAAGTTTGATAGTTTTACAATGATTTTCAAGGGCCTAAACTTATTTAATCATTATTTCAGTTATTTCAAGCTTAATGAATAAACTACCTTAATTTGTCCTCCAAATAATTCAAATAAAATACAGGGTGCTGGTTTTATCATGAAAATAACTTTGACAGAATCTCATAATTTTCTTGCTGGTAATTAAATCATAATAAATCAAATACTAAATTATAATCTAACATGCTTTGTGAATGAAGTGCTATAACAGTAACTCTAAAAATTCCCAAATAATTCTCAGTGATATAAAAGGGCCTAAAAAAACTTAAGTTCTAACTATCATAATTTTCCAGCAATTGTACAAGCCCTAATTTATTTTTATGCTCAAAAGCCCATATTAAAACATTGTGAATGAACCTCTAAAATTTCTCAACATAAAATTCTATAAAAAATTCAGGGATCAATGTTCTACTAGTCAAGATCTAAATCCAGAATTTTAACTGATTATAATTAATTTAAAACTTCCAAATAATTGAAACAACAAATCGGGCTAATAATCATTTAACACATGAAGTATATTATTTATTAATCATAAAATTCCAGGGAAATTTCCATAAGTCTAAAACATCCTAAAACTCCCTCCTCCCGAGTTTCATAATTTTTGGATTAGATTTAGTGCTTAAAATAACTAAATGACATTTTTATCCTAATCCAAAATCTCAACTTTCGAGGTACCTAATTACCTCCAATTCCTTCACTATTTCAAGCAGAGGGTTTTCATCATATCATTCCCCTCTCCTCCAAATTTTAAGGGCATACAAGAGCTTTTGCTCTTATATCCTTCACAAAACTCAATCTCCCACCCACTGGACTTGAGCCAATCTCTTAGGGTAAAATCCACCCTAATTCACATCATGCTACCGAAGAGGGTAGAAATAGACTCAGCAAATCAGTGGCCACAACATCAGCCTCTTTTGAGGAGATTTGTCCACTCCATTTCCAATCGTACTTTTCCCCAAAGTATCCCTCACCAAGACCTATCTAGGACTTGATACTTCCCTATTCAAAACTCGACCAATTGAGTTGAAATTTTGTACAGATCATAACATTGATGTCAGGTACAACCACCCAAAATTTGGGGGAGTTTGGACTTAATTTCATCTCCTAATTAATTTTATAATGTTGATTAAAATTTTACAAAAACTTTAGGCAAAAATATCTCCAAAAATTCCCATTTTTGGTCTGCCGTTAGGTATAGCTAAGGTTAACCCCATGCCCAAATTTCAGGTCATTTGGACAAGGTTCGAAGAGTGGGCATCCATTTTAATTTCTGCCCAACTCTAGGTACAGCCCCCACTAAAATGGGTGCTGCGGCCGAACAGCTTACCCAAACGAGTTGAAACCAATTTTAGATTAATCTAGACTCAAAGGGCTACGACTTTTGTGTCTGGTCACTTTTCCTAAAACGGCCTCTAAGTGCCTCGTTTTGCAGCATCAAAATGTGCCCATCTAAATATATTTTCCTTATAAAATTATATACATATTTTATATATTATAAACAGTTTTTACTGTTCATCTTCTACAGAACCCGAAAACCAGACACAGAAACTCATATTTCCTGTAGCTCTTTCGCGCTCTGTCACCGGTCGTCCGGTCACTTCCCTGGCCAGCCACCACCACCACCACCTCCGTTGAGGCGATGGCTATCGGTCGGCGGTGGTTTGGCCGCCGGAGGTGGCGGTTTCCGGCGAACTCAAGAATACATTTTTCATGGTTTTCCATGAAAACGAGAGATGGGTCCGGCTCCGTTGAGCGCGAACTTCCTTTCTAAGAATCCTAAGATCTACCCATGAAAGAGAAGAAGCAGAGGAGGACCTTGTTCACGGTTTGGAGGCGAGATGAACGACGGGGTGCCATGGCGCAGTGGTGGCGTAGCCGAACTTCTCCTATAGCAAGAACAAAGATCTGATCTGTTTGATTGAGCGTGTAAACTTCTCCTCTTGCTCCAAGTGGGCTTTTATAAGTCAGCAAGTGAGGAGATGAAAGGGTAAATCCTTAATGGTCATGAATATTCTCCCCTAATGTTTCGGTTATGATGCAGGGCAGTTGAAACGTTGGAAAACGAAGAGGTGTTCGCCAGGTGGTGATTTCCCATTAGACCAACATTTCCTTATTTATTTAAATAATTAAAGAAGGAAACGGCCCATAAATACTCCTAGTGTAACTTCCCATAATCAGAATTGATTACAATGTCGGTTACCGAAATTTCCAGTCTGGCTGACGTTTCGGCCTTGGTCACGGGCATGACACATAGGTCACGGGCGTGACAGGCCCGGATAGCCAATTCTGGGTTCGACGATTGTCGAACTGAGATCGACGATCGTCGAAGGGTGGTCACGGGCGTGACACCTGGGTCACGGGCGTGATAGGCCCGGGTGGTTAATTCTGGGTCGACGGTCGTCGAATGGTGGTCACGCCCTAGGTCACGGGCATGACACCTTGATCACGGGCGTGACATGCCCGGGCTGCAAGTTCGACGATCGTCTAACGGAGATCAACGATCGTCGAAGGAGTCATGCCCTAGGTCACGGGCGTGACACCTTGGTCACGGGCGTGACATGCCCGGGCTGCAAGTTCGACGATCGTCTAACGGAGATCGACGATCGTCGAAGGAGTCACGCCCTACGTCACGGGCGTGACACCTTGGTCACGGGCGTGACATGCCCGGGCTGCAAGTTCGACGATCGTCTCACGGAGATCGACGATCGTCGAAGGAGTCACGCCCTAGGTCACGGGCGTGACACCTTGGTCACGGGCGTGACATGCCCGGGCTGCAAGTTCGACGATCATCTCATGGAGATCGACGATCGTCGAAGGAGTCACGCCTTAGGTCACGGGCGTGACGGGTCGGTCACGGGTGTGACCAACCCGTGACCCGAAATCTCGGTCGATTTATTTCAACTTTTGTGCTTCCTAGGGTTCTATCACGACCAACCGACTCCTAGGGGTCTAGCCGGAAATGGGATGTTACATCAAATGCAGATGAAGCATTGGAAAATGAAGGCTACTGTCCAGGGGGAGTACAAGACTCAATAGAAGCTGATGAAATCCAAGAGGTACAACATGATGAAGGAGCTGGAGATGTTCAACCAGAAGGGAATCTACCTCCAGCTACAAGATATTTAAGAGATCATCCGGCTAATCAGATTATAGGTGATCCAAGACAGGGAGTTCAGACAAGAAGAAAAAATCTGAGCACAGTTCTGCATTCAAGTTTCCTATCTCAAATGGAGCCTAAGAAGTTTGAAGAAGCCATCCAAGACCAACACTGGATTGATGCTATGCAAGAGGAGCTGAATCAATTCAGAAGGTGCAATGTCTGGGAGCTTGTTCCTAAACCAAAAGGCCACAATATAATTGGCACAAAATGGATCTATAGGAACAAGTTGGATGAGAGTGGAATAATTGTGAAGAACAAAGCTAGGTTGGTTGCTAAAGGATACAGGCAGGAAGAAGGGATTGACTTTGATCAAACATTTGCCCCAGTAGCAAGGCTGGAGGCAATCAGAATGTTCCTTACCTATGCAGCATATCAAGACTTCAAAGTGTACCAGATGGATGTGAAATCAACATTCCTGAATGGTGATCTAAAAGAGGAAGTCTATGTAGAGTAGCCATCAGGTTTTGTAGATCCTCTTAAACCTGATTATGTCTATAGGCTTAGGAAAGCTTTGTATGGGTTAAAGCAAGCCCCAAGGGCTTGGTATGAAACCCTATCTACTTTCCTTATTGAGAACAAATTCTCAAGAGGGAAAATAGATAAAACTCTATTCCTTAGGGAATCTAAAGGTAAGATCATCTTTGTTCAGATCTATGTAGATGACATAATCTTTGGATCTACTGAGAACAACCTTTGCAAAAAGTTTGCCAAACTTATGCAAGGGAAGTTTGAGATGAGTAGTATGGGGGAACTTATGTTCTTCTTGGGACTCCAAGTAAGACAGACTGAAGATGGCTTGTCTATATCCCAGTCTAAGTTCACTAAGGAATTAATTAAGAAGTATGGTATGGAGTCATCCTCCACCATGAGAACTCCTATGGGAACAAGTATGCCTATATGCAAAGATGATGCAGGTAAACCTGTTGATGAATCTTTGTATAGAGGAATAGTTAGCTCTCTACTATATCTCACTGCTAGTAGACCAGATATTATGTATGCTACATGTGTCTGTGCTAGGTACCAAGCCTGCCCTAAAGAATCTCATTATACTGCTGTCAAAAGGATTCTGAGATATCTTAAGGGCACACTTAATCTAGGCCTTTGGTACCCTAGGAATAGAGATTTTCTACTAACAGGTTATTCAGATGCAGATTTTGCAGGCTGTAGAGAGGATAGAAAGAGTACTACAGGTACTTGTCAATTCTTGGGAGGAAGACTGATATCATGGAGCAGTAAGAAGCAGACCAGTGTGGCAATATCCACAGCTGAGTCAGAATATGTTGCTGCTGGAAGCTGCTGTGCATAGCTATTGTGGATACAGCATCAATTGAAGGATTATGGTATTCAAGTAAGTAGAACACCTTTATTGTGTGATTCTAAGAGTGCTATTTCTATTGCTAACAATCTTGTTTCTCATAGTAGAACTACGCATATAGAAATCAAAGATCATTTTCTTAGAGAGCATGTAGAAAGAGAAGACATCTCATTGGAATATGTTAAAACAAGTTATCAAATAGCAGATGTATTTACTAAGCCACTGGATGAAACAAAATTCAATTAATTTAAAATTGAATTAGGAATGCTGACCATTGACTAGTATATCAATAAACTTTCAAGTGGTATCAACAAACAAATATTGGCTAAGTAAAATGGTGTCGACACTTATAGTGATAAAGTGTCGACTCAGTGAAGTCTGGTTGACTAGTCAGAGAAATTGTGTCGACACAGAGAATATGTGTCGACACTTAAGGGTCAAATAATCGACTCATCTAGAAATGTAGTGTCGACTTCACCAGAACATTGGTGTCAACACTTCCAGATTTTGTGTCGACACTTGAACTAAGAGTCGACACAGAATTTCTGATGCTCTACTATGTATCTCAGGTATCGACATATCCTCAATTGGTGTCGACACATAGTAGACAGAATTGTTTGTCGAGACCATAGAAGTTTGTGTCGACACATTCCATCTGTGTCGACACATTTAAACTGTTTTTGCCCGACTTTTGATCTTCTTTATTTAGAAGGTATAAATAGGTCAAGAACTTATTCTGTCGACACGCTTACAAGGTTTTCGAGAATGAAACCCTGTGTCGACAATCTCTCTCTTCTCTCTCAAGTTTCTCGTCTGATCAATGGCGCCAAATGTTGAAGACAACATGAATGAAGGATATAAGCTGGTTAGGGCTGCATTCGAAACCGCCGCACCAGAATTCAAACAAGTGATTTCCCTTATTGTTGAAAATGGATTGGAATTTCTGGTTTCTGAACCAACGAAGATCTGGAAGAAGAGGTAATTGAATTTTACACTTCTGCATCATTGGATTCTTCTGGACTCAAGATCAAATCCACAGTTTATGGCACCAAGGTCAAACTTACTCTACGGAGTTTAAGACAAATTCTTCAATTACCAAGCATTGAGAATGAAGAAGAGGTTCCAGCCTCTAAGACAAGGGAGGCTCTCCAATGGTGTGGATTGGATCCAACCATAAAGATTGGAACAGCCATCAATAGAAAAGGAATGAATCACCAAGGCAAATTTCTGTCTGAGATTGTTGGAAAGGTGATTCTGTGTAAACCTGGTGGACATGATAGGATCTCAGCCTATATGTTCAGCCAAATGACAAGAATTGCTTTTACAATTCCAACTGACTGGTCCGTTGTTGTATTTGATAAGATCAAGGAAGGAATTAAGAAGCCTAATCTGGCTAGGATTTTGAGTTTATACCTGGCTGGAGTGATTCCAGAAGTCATGCAACAGATACCAGGGACTAAGATCAATCACATGAGAAAGATGGACATGAGATTATTCTCAAGGTGGGATAGAGTTCTATCCAAAGAGATGCCTGAAGTAGACAGGCAAGACATAACTGAGATGTCACCTGGACATGAACAAGGAACTGCCCAACATCAGGAAGAACAAATTAGAGAACCTGCTGAAGACCAGTCTGGGTCAACTTTAGTTCAGAAAGAAACATTACCTGCACAGGTGCAGGGGGAGCAAGTTTATTCTCCTGCCCAGGACATTCCCCATACTGAACAGGTACAGGGGGAGAAAATTTCTGAACAAGTCCAAGAGGTAGAAAGGGAAAACCTACTAGAAGATCTAAATATAGCTGATCTAGATGCCTCATCTTCTGCTCAGGCCCAAAAGGAATTCACTCTAGATGAGTTGTTTCCTAATGATGGAATTGCTACTGATGGAATTGCTGATAATAAAATTGCTGATGAAATTGAGGTAGAGCAAGCAATTGAGGTAGAACCAGAAGTTGAGAAAGAGCTAGTTGTTGAGGAGGAGCTAGTTATTGAGGGGGAGCCTGTGAATGTTGAGGCTGATCAACATGTCACTGAGACAGATAAACCTCCTACACCTCCTGAGAGAGTTCAGATTGAAAGCTCATCAGAATCTGAGACTGCAGAAGCCAGAGAGTCTAAGAAACGGAAACTTATAGTCTTCAAGAGAAGGAGCCAAACCTATAAGCAAGCACTCCAACTTGCAAGTCACCAAACTCCTGCTGCTTTTGATTACAATAAGTTCATGATGGACTTGCAAGTTAAGTTGGATGAACACAGATTGGCTGTGGAAAAATATGTTGATGAGAATATTAAGTCACTTCAGTTTGACTTAGCCCAGGACATTAAATCAATCAAATTTGAAGTTAACTTGAACAAAAAGGAAATGACAGATTGCTTCCATAAGGGAGGTAATGCTGTAGTATTTTTGGCTAAACAACAGCAGTCAATTCTTACCAAGGTAGATGATATTGCACTAAAGCAAGGTTATGTTCTAGAAAATCAGCTGAGAATGAATGAGAATCTGGCTGAATCTCACCATGAAATTCTTGATAAGTTGACAAAGAGTGCTACAGGAATGACTGAAGCAAGAGCACAAGAGATGTTAGATTTTGATAAGAAACTCAAGGATGCCTTAGATTCAGTTCAAACTGCTATCACAATCTCTCAGACAGAGATATCTACTAAGCTTCAAAAGTTGAAACCATATTTTAAAGAGGGTGTGAATTATCTTGATGGCCAGATCAGATTTCAGAAGGATGATCTCAGAGACCATATTGAAAGAGAAGTCCTAAATGGGGAGAGATTATTAGTTCATGCTGGCTCAGAACACACCAAATGGGTGACTAATAGTATTCGAGCCACATTGGGATATCCACCTTTATGTGATGATGGTATGGTGGCTGAGTCAGGAATTCAACAAGGTTTACTTGAAGGCAATCAACCTGAGGTTGCCCAAGTCATTTACCCCCCTACAGATTTTGATATGATTAATCAGCAAGTACAGGCTATGTAAAGTCCTCCACAGGAGGTTACAAATGTTGTTATTGAGAAAGTTGATAAGCCTGATGCAAGTTTGAAAGAACAACAAGATGCTCTACTGTCCAAGAAAAGATTTAGAGAGCAAGCTGAACTTAGGCCTGACTTTGACCAATGGAGTCCCACTTCAAGAAACATTATACTGACAGCATGAAAGGCTGTAAAGGATCAAGTCCATGAAAGAGGAAAGTGGTATAATGAGATTGAATGGCAAAAGTATGAAGCTAGGCAGGAGGCTATAGTTCAATATAGAAGAAAAGCCAAGATGGGGAGGCTACCACCAGATGCTCAGGAGCCAAGAAAATATTTTCCAAAGCCCTTTCACTACTTTGAAAGGCAAAGGCTCAAGGAAGAAGCTCAGAAGAAAGCTGATCTGAAAGGCAAGAAGCCTGCTGAGGTTGCTGAACCAGCTGTGAAGGCTCAAATTCAATCTGGCAAAGGAATTATCATAAGAGAGCCTGATCAGTCTTAGCTTAAGCTTACCAGTCCTTTCAATTGTTTTGTAATATTTTTTTAAGACATTCAATGTAAACATCTGTAACAAACATTTCCAAGTTATTAACAAAACATTGTTCTGTAATCATTTATTAATGTTCATCTTTATTCTGTGATGAATTTGCTGTATGTTTTGTTTATTAAAGTATTCCTGTAATGTCATGCTTATATACATCATCATATTATATTTTTTAAATGGTGTATATCATTAGCTAAATGGGTTATGACTTCTCCAAATAGGGGGAGATTGTTGGGTACATTGGAAAATGTGTACCTGATTTGAAGAAGCCTAACTTAGCTTTATGATATACATCAAGGTGTATTTGATGTTATTTTGAGTTGACATGTGCAGATTAAGAAAGTACTAAAAGTACAGGAAATTATTCTAAGTCCATGTGTCGATACCAGAAAAAGCTATGTCGACACTTCAGAAGAATTCTGTCGACACTTGAAGAAGACTGGTTCAACACAGAGAAAAATAGTCGACCACAGTTATGTCGACACTGGGAAGCAGTGTCGACTTACAGAAGTAGAGTCGACAATAGCTGTATCAACACTGGGAAGCTGTGTCGACACATTGAGGCAGAGTCGACACCAGAAGGCAGTGTCAACACATTGAGGCAGAGTCGACACATATTGGCAGGGTCGACGATAGTTGTGTCGACACCAGAAGACAGAGTCGACACATATTGGCAGAGTCGACAAAAGCTGTGTCGACACCTGAAGGCAGTGTCGACACATACTATGTTCTGAATCTATAACAACTGTGTCGACACACAGGACTTGTGTCGACACAACTGCAAGTCTAGACCAAGTCATTTCCTGAAGAATGATGAAGTGCTTGAGTCGACATAAATTCTCAGTATCGACTCATCCTCAAGATGAAGGTCTGAAGAAGCTGTGTCGACACCAAAGTAACTTGTGTCGACACATATAGACAGATGGTCTCGACACTTTCTGACAGTCAGTCTCGACACTTTGCTGATCAAGACAAAGGCTAAGGATCTGTTTGAAGACTTGACAGCTGTGGATTGCAACAGTTTATCTGAAGCTGTCAGACTTGTCAGAAGACAGTTAGAAATCGGATCAGCCGATTACCATGAAGAAGGTCTATAAATAGACAGATTCAGAAGGCAAATAAAAAGAAGATTGATTCTAAGAAGAAACACACATACAAACTGATCAAGAAAGTGCAAGGCACGGAAGAAGATCTTCATCAGAAGATCTAAGAAGACATTCTGAAGGGTTCAATCTATCAGGATCTGTCTAAGGAGAATTCATTCAAGAATTCTGAAGAAGTATCAAAGGGATTGGATAGAGAGAGATCCAGCCATTTGAAGATCAAGAAGGAAGCTGTTACAAGTTTCTCAAGAAGCTGTTTGGAAATCAACTCAGCTAGTTCAGATTCAAGAAGCTTTGAAGAAAGCTAAGATTCAGTTGATTTCATCCATCAGCTAATCAAGTATTGTCCTGTCCTTACTCTCTCATCTAGGACAAAATTCTGTAAAACTCTTTTCTAATTTCTTTAGTATCTATTAAGATGGATCTGAGTTGTAAGCCTAAATTATAAAGGCTGAGTGTAGGAGAGAGTTGATCTCTGAGTGGTAGGGCTGTGTTGCCTGAGTGTAGGAGAAAGTTTTTCTCTGAGTTGTAGGCCTTGTGGCAAGGCTGAGGTAGGGCTGATTAGCTTGAGTTGTAGGAACCATTCTGGGTTCTGAGTTGTAGGAACCTTTCCAGGTTCTGAGCTGTAGGATCTACTGATCTGAGCTAAAGAGTAAGTTTGGTCGAATCTAGCACACTGCTAGATAGGTGAAGGGGGAAAGTGGATGTACCCAGACCTTGGGGAACCACTATAAAACTATGTGCAATCTGTGTTGTATGAATTTCTGTGATTATTGTGCTGTGTGATTTAATTCAGTTATTATATTCTGCCTAAAAGTGAAAACAAGCATTAGAACCTATTCACCCCCCCCCCCCTAGGTGTTTAGGTAGTCTTGAAAGTAAAACTATCAACACTCTTAGAGCTGCACGCCAAAAGGTGGTGGAAGTCTCTCATGGGCTCCACTTTTCATGGAAGAGTGTACACGGACATTAGTTGGAGCGAATTCTCTGAAGCCTTCTTAGAGCATTTCATCCCCTCGGCCGCTCGGAATGGTCTTGAAGTGAGATTTTTGCAACTAAAGCAAGGGTCCAAGTCGGTGACAGAGTACCAATGGGAGTTTCAGCACATGGCTAGATTCGCTGACTCCTATGAGTTGGATGATAGAGGGTACGCAAAACGATTCTACAAAGGCTTGCGAGATCCCCTAAGGCAAGCCCTTTTGTTTATAGCGGACTCTAGTCTAGTGGAGATTATCGATATGGCGAAGAGATTGGAAGCGGACTACTTGGGAAGTGGTAAGAGGCCAGCGGAGGGCGTGATGGAAGCCGACCTCAGCAACAGAAGGAGATTTGACAATAGAAGAGGAAGAGGATATCGGAGAGGTGGCGGGCGTTTCCCCCAGAATTTTAGAGAGGAGCGCCCGGTTCTGCAATCGCCAGCATTACCTCCACCTCAACAATTTCAGCAACACAGCGGAAGACAGGAACGGGTGAGCTTTGAATGCAACCAACCGGGCCACATTCGATGCTACTATCCGCAACTGTTTGGAGATGCGCCTCTTGCTTTCCCTCGAACATCCCCTCGGGAGCGAGGGCATGTGCGTGGTCGAGGACGTGGACCACAAGGAAGAAACCCCGGACCCGCTTGGGATCAGATGTATGCCTTGGATATGACTCAAGAGCGGAATCCTCAGGAGATGATTGCAGGTACGATTTAAATTAGCCATTTTGCTTTCATTAATATCCTCTAGTGGCTTAAGATATACTAGACGTCTAGCTTGAGTATTATTAATGACACTTAGGCACCGTGATGGTCGGCGGGAAATCGGCTTATACGTTATTTGACACCGGTGCCTCACATTCTTTTGTGTCCGATGACTTCATCAAGGACATACACGAAGTGCAATATTTCACTGGTATTGCTCGAAGAGTGCGCCTCCCAGACAGATCTGAGATGACGGCAACTGTGAAGTGTGAGTTGGAGATAACCATTGGGGGAAAGACCTTTGATACCCCCGCCACAATTTTGAGAATACCCGAATTCGACTTCATTCTGGAAATGGCGTGGCTTGATTGGCACCATGCAAGAATCGACTGTGCGGAGAAGCAAATCTATTTATAGACATGGAGACACTTATGTAATCTTCCAAGGTATAAATTTTGCACCACGATTATTGTTATCCTCAATCCAGACCTTGAAAGCTCATATGAGAGGGGATGAAGTCTACACGATATGTTTCGAACTGAAGGAGGTAAGGGTAGATGTGAAGGATGTGCAGGTAGCATGGGATTTCCCTGAGGTATTTCCTAAGAAATTACCAGGGTTACCCCCGCATAGAGAAGTGGATTTTCAGATTAAGCTTGTATCAGGAGCTAAGCCTGTCTCCAGGACCCCTTATCGAATGGCCCCAAAAGAACTCGCAGAGTTTAGAGTTCAACTGCAGGGGTTGGTAGAATCAGGGTTTGTTCGCCCGAGTTCATCACCTTGGGGAGCCCCTATTTTATTCGTTAATAAGAAAGATGGAACCCTGCGTTTATGTATAGACTATCGGGAGCTCAACTGACTGACGGTACGGAACACCTATCCGTTACCTCGGATCGATGAGTTGTTCGATCAACTGGTGGGAGCGCATTGGTTCTCCAAGCTGGATTTGCGCTCAGGGTATTATCAATTGAGAATACAAGAGGATGATATCCAGAAAATGGCTTTAGGCTCAAGGTACGGCTTATATGAGTTTACGGTGATACCGTTTGGGCTCACAAATGCCCCATCAGCTTTCATGATCTTGATGAATAAAGTGTTTGAGACCTATCAAGATGTCTTCGTCATTGTGTTTATTGACGACATCTTAGTCTACTCTAAGACGGAGGAAGAGCATGCCGGGCATCTGGCTTTAGTTCTGGAGAAGCTAAAAGAGCACGCCCTATTCGCCAAGTTTAGCAAGTGTGAATTCTGGCTTAGGGAAGTGGCTTTCTTGGGTCATGTAATCAGTGGGGCTGGAATAGCTGTGGATCCGGCCAAGGTGCGTGCCGTGAAGGAGTGGTCGCCCTTGAAGTTGGCGGACGATGTGAGGAGTTTTCTTGGACTTGCCGGATACTACCGCAAGTTCGTAAAAGGATTCTCCAAGATTGCCCTCCCGCTTACTTCTTTGACAAAGAAAGATGTGCCATTTGAGTGGACACCCCAATGTGAAGTGGCATTCCAGGAATTGAAAGATAGACTCACCTCCTCCCCCATCCTTGTCCTGCCGTCTGGGAAGGAAGGATTTCAAGTTTACACGGACGCGTCTTATCAAGGGTTGGGAGCGGTGTTGATGCAGCACGGGCACGTGATTGCTTATGCTTTAAGACAATTAAAGAAGCATGAAATCAATTACCCTGTGCATGATTTGGAGCTAGGAGCAGTGGTGTTTGCCTTGAAGGTATGGAGGCATTATCAATACGGCGTCCACTGCGAAATCTTCTCGGACCATAAAAACTTGAAGTACGTTCATACCCAGAAGGAGTTGAACCTAAGACAACGGCGGTGGTTAGAGTTTCTATGCGATTATGAGTTCACCTTGAACTACCACCCCGGAAAAGCAAACTCTGTAGCTGATGTGTTGAGCAAGAAAGTACTCGGCTCGAGCCCAGAGTCTCGGTTGATGAGCATGGAGTTGGCGTGGATGATTGAGGAGATGGATATTACATTGATATTTAAGGCTCCTTCGGCAGAATATACGGAGTACTTGTCCAGCATGAGCATGGTTTGTGATATCCGGGATCGGATCCGGGTGGAGCAAGGATTGGATGCGGCTCTGGCCCCGACACTCAAGTTGATCGAAGACGGGGCTACCGATGAGTACACACTAAAGGACGGCCTCGTTTACTTTCACGACCTGCTCTACATTCCCAAAGGCGGTAAAATCCAGGAGGATATTTTGAGAGAGGCACATTACTCTCAATATTCAGTGCACCCGGGAATTTCAAAGATGTACGCCGGCTTACGGAAGACGATGTGTTGGCCAGGAATGAAGAAGGATGTCTGATACTTTGTTACGCATTGAAAGCCTGCCAAAGAGTGAAGGCGGAGTGCAGGAGTCCCGGTGGCCTGTTGCAGTCATTGCCCATCCCCGAGTGGAAGTTCGAGGATATTTCCATGGACTTCGTACATGGGCTACCTCGCTCCCGCTCAGGAAATGATTCAGTATGGGTGATCGTTGATCGCCTGACGAAAGTTGCATGGTTCATTCCTATGAAGAAGGAGGCTCATATGGATGACTTAGTACGCATTTTCGTGGAGCAGTTTGTACGGTATCACGGCGTACCTAAGACGATAGTTTCGGACCGTGATGGCCGCTTTACCTCCAAGGAGTGGAAGGCGGTGCAGGCGTATTTGGGCTCGTGCCTTACCTTCAGCACCGCATTTCATCCTCAGACGGACGGGCAGTCTGAGCGGAACATCCGAACATTGGAGGATTTGTGGAGGTTGTGTGTGATAGACGGGGGAGAGCCGTGGGAAAGACTCTTGCCCTTTGTGGAATTCTCCTACAACAACAGCCATCAAGCTTGCATTGGCATGGCGCCCCATGAAGCCCTATATCGAAGGAGGTGTAGGACCCCCTTGTCTTGGGGGCAAGATGAAGACCCGAAGACTTTGGGTGTTGAATATATAGATGACACGGATGCGATGGTTAGGTTGATACGGGATCGTATGTTGAGGATCAAAGTCGGCGGGCGAAGTATTATAACGCAAGGCAGCGTATGGTGGAGTTTCAAGTGGGTGATAAAGTGTTCCTGAAAATCCGGCCGATGCATGGAGTGTCACGGGTGCGGGGAGTGAAGAAGCTCATCCCACAGTATGTTGGGCCCTATGTCATATTGGAATGGAGTGGCTCTTCTGCCTATCGGCTGGAGCTACCGCCCGAGCTAGAGTATCTCCACGATGTGTTCCATGTATCGTCGCTTCGGAAGGCGCTATTGCGGCCCGAACAATACATCCCCACAACTGATGGTACTGTGGCGTCTGACAGATCTGTGCGACTGGAGCCGGTGCGGATCGTTGATAATGAGATAAGAGCCTTGCGCCGCAAAAGTGTTCCCTTGGTAAAAGTGCTATGGTCTAATCATGGGAAGGAGGAATTCACATGGGAGCCGATGGATTTGATGCAAGAACGCTACCCGGAGTTATTTGTTTCAGGTAGTTTTATTTAAAAGCATATGTTAATTTTGTATGCTTTACTCCCCATAGCCTCAGCCTGATTTTGGGGACGAAATCTTTTATTTTTTTATAGGATTTGTAACGTCCCAATTCACGCTAGGCCCCCTCGCACGAGTTCTGAGTCAAGAGACTTGACTCGGGCTCGGGGCGCACTAGCAAAAGGTGTCAAGTGTGTTGAACGGAGTGATGGGTTGAGTGATATCCGATGAATTCGTCGAGAATGCCCCGATATACTCACCGATCATCGAGAACGATGACCGATCGTCGAGTATCGTTGACTAATACTCAACGCCAGGATTTCCGATAAAATGGTCAAGGGAAATTTGTCGGGAATCAATGTTGATACCCGACGAATTCGTCGAGAATACCCGGCTATACTCACCGATCGTCGAGAATGATGACCGGTCGTCGAGTATCGTTGACTGATACTCAACACACTCAACGCCAGGATTTCTGATAAAATGGTTAAGGGAAAGTCGTCGGGAATCATTGTTGATACCCGACGAATTCGTCGAGAATGCCCGGCTATACTCGCTGATCGTCGAGAATGATGACCGATCGTCGAGTATCGTTGACTGATACTCAACGCACTCAACACCAGGATTTCTGATAAAATGTTTAGGGGAAAGTCGTCGGGAATCATTGTTGATACCCGACGAATTCGTCGAGAATGCCCGGCTATACTCGTCGATTGTCGAGAATGGAAGCTGATTCCCGCCGAATTTGACTTGTGCGTTTTTCCGCCCAGGCAGATTCGTTGGCTTGTAAAGGCGGACTGAACCGGACTTCGGGATTCGTGTTGGATGATCCCTTGCACCAGTCATTTCAAGTAAGACCTAATTTGGGCGGTCCAATCAGAGGTTGACACGTGGCGAAGTGACATAACCTAATGAGCTAATATAAATAAGAAGAAAACTAAACCCTATCTGTCACTTCGATCATTGCCGAGCCGCTACCCGCGCAAAACCATCGGGAGAGAAGCCGATCGTCGTAGTCGGAGCTCTGGAGGAGGAGAGGCTTGCTGGAGCCAGCCAAACTTTGGAAGAGGAGAAACGCCATCGCTGTCAAGGGAGAAATGATGCCGCGGAGGAGGATGACTAGATCTATGGCCGGAAATGATGGTACCGCTGGAAATGAGGTGAGCTTCCTCCCCTCTCTCTTGGTGCTAGATCTGTAGTTAATATTCTAGGAGAGATATCGACTCCATAGAGTCTTGATGGTGAGGAGGAGATTTCTTAGGGAAAAGTCATGCCTAGGTCGTTTTCTAGGCGTAGTCTCCTCCAACCTCTTCATTCTTCAAAGTGAAGATGAGAGAGTGATTCGTGGAGAAGTATGGCTTTGTGAGGGTGAATAAGGGTGGACGAATTTCTGGAGGAGTTTTTGGGAGATCGGTGCAAGGAGGAAGATGAACGGATGACGTTCATCTCACCTTAAGATGCGTGCAGAAATCTGATTTCTGCACGCAGCGATTTTCGTGGCAAATTTCGGAGGGGTTCTGGTCATATCTCGGTTTGCGACTCAACATGAAAGTCGTAGCCCTCAAAATTATCTTTCCAACAAGTGGCTGCACGTTTCCAGGTGATACCTAAATCCACGGGAAAGTTAGTTCGAATCTGCTGCGATTGGGGGAAATTCCACCCAGGAAATCTGTATCCTGTACGCAGCAGGCTTCGAGTGAATTTCTTGTGTGATGCGATCAGATCTGGGCTTTTGACTAAACACGAAAGTTGTAGCCCTTGAAATTATCTTTCTAACGAGTGGTTACACGCACTCGCCAGATTTCTGTAGCCATGGAAACCTTGGTCGAAGTTGCTGCTCGGATTAAGGCTGCACCTAAATTCTGGGCTATGTAATGTGGAATTCGATTTGGTGGAATTTAATGTTGCGATCGAACTCGAGGTTTGGGTGAACTCTTTTGACATAATCATCATAGTGATATGATAGGTTGATGTTATAAATCTGAATTCGTATAACGGGTTGTGGACAAGCTTAATTTAAGGAAAGAGCCTGATATAAATTGGTAGATATATATTGGTGACCATTATCTATATCATGTTGAATTCATTTGGAAGGGCATATAAATGATTTAATTATGGCCATGATGTATGTTGAATAGATAGAAGGGAATTAGTAATCCAATGCTTAGAGTGTCGTCTCCCTACGGGTAGCATTGTGGAAGTTAATAAGTGCGGTGTTGACCGTCACTAGTTGGAATGAGGTTGAGATGAGTAAAGTTGGATGGTTGGGCTTGGTCCTCGGTGTTAATGCCCCGAGGCTCCTTCCGTATTTGATGGATGGTTGGGCTTGGTCCTCGGTGTTCACGTACCGATGCTCCTTCCATGCCACGATATTGTGAAATTGCATGTGGTGTGAGTCGACACGCGGTGTCGTAATCCCGGGTTAAGGATAGTGTGACAGGTCTACGGGCTCGCCAATCGTCACACCGATGGGAGTTGACAGTTAGACCTTGGGCGATTGGGCTTGGTCCTCGGTGTTCACATCCCGAGGCTCCTTTCGTGCCAAGTGAACGGTTGGGCTTGGTCCTCGTGCTCACTTCCGAGGCTCCTTCTGTATCATATTTTAGGCCAGTTTAGGGCTAGGATCTTGGTGCACATTTACCCAAGAGAACCCGCTGAGCCGTAGTACGCGCGAGAGCTCCGCTGTTGTGTTCTTAGCGTTGAGGCGTACGGAGGCCTTGGCCAGGTAGTGTGGAGACCATCCTAGTAGTGGAGATGCCCGCTCTACTGTCACCGTTTGGCCATGACGGTTGACGCCTGAGAGGTTAGCTACCTGCTCGAATAGTGGGAACTATAAGTCTGTGTCGACATAGCGATTGCATGTGCTTGATCATGGGTGTGTCATTGCATTGCATACATAGCATTGCACTTCATTACATACACAAGACTCTCATCGTATAAGTTTGTATGGGCACTCCTATACGATGAGTTACTTACTGCTGAACGACCCTCAACTTATTTGCTTGTATGGGCATCCATATAAGTTGAGTTACTTACTATTATAACATTATACTCTCTTGCTGCTGTAGATGGTAGAATTGTAGATTAAGAGGTTGTTCATTTATACACTACTTCTATCGCTACTTATGTATACTTACTTCACCTACTTGTACTACTGTTTTATATATATTGTACTTGTTCCTTTCTCCTCCCGGTGCCGAGGAGTCGCCGGGGGAGCGGATGTGAAGCCACTTAGTCTTTATGACTAACGGTTTCTACGTCTTCCTTTTTAGGAGGAAACCCCGCAGGTGGAGAACCAGTTCTTGCAGCTGGACAGCCAGGCCAGGACGACAGGGCCTGAGGGGATGGTACTGTCGCTACCGTCAGTTACAGATGTGAGTGAGAGAGATTTTATTGTATCCCTTCGAGGCAATTCTATTTATGTACTCTGATTATGTAGAAGCTTGTTTAGCTTCTCTTTTGCTGTACTTATGGACTTATGCTTAGTGTGGATTGACTTCTTTATATTATTATGGTTGGGTTGGCATTTATATGTTGATATTGGTTGTAGCCGGCAGAATAGGCGTCTTGTGGTACAGGCTAGCCCGAGTGCTAGTGCTACTGCAAGGCGGCTGTTCTTGGCATAAGACCCCTCTCGTGCCGTGTTTTGTGTTCCGGGAGGGGTTCTTACCCAACAACAGTATGTTATTTTACACACCTCGCGTCAACAGTTTTACCAAGAATTTAAAGATTTCCGTTCGGAACTGCGCGACCTTATACACCAGATGGCCATTCCGGGTCCTGGGACAATGCCTACCTGGTTGCAGGATCAATAGAATGCTCCACCTCATGAACAAAATCAACAGAATTTTGAATCCCTTCCGTCTCACACCCTCAATACCTCATTGGGTAGAGTTGAAGGTCATTCTAGACCACGAGTTCATGTGTTAGAGGTGGGCGGCGCAAGTACATCATCTCCTAGCCTTTTAGGTGCCCTTCCATTTCAATCACAAGTGGCTCAGACAAACCCAACATTGGGGACAAAATCTTTACAATTGTCAGAATTTCCCATGCCTTCAATATCCAAACAAGAATTCACGGACGTAGGACCAGATGGTTATAACCAAGCACCCGTTAAAATGCTCTGCCCCCGATTTTTATCTGGGGATCCTACTTGTTGGGTAAATTTGACACAATGTACTTGATTTGAAGAAGCCCTTTCAACTCAATGATATGCACAAGTATGTACTCGATGTATGTTTTAGTTCATGCATGCAGGTTGCCTATGTCACATTGATTGGACAGGTGGTCCAAGTTATATTGACAGGTGGACTCAAAGAAGCTGACTGGAAAGGCCGAAAATTGCCTAAGTACAAAAGCTTCGAGTGAAGCAAGTTCACTCAATGTTATACAGCTAAAAGTGCTGAGTGAAGTCAGAACAGTCTGCGCCTAGCAAATTGCAATGCAGAGAAATGGCTAAGTACAAAAGTGTCGACACACTTCAACTATGTCGACACCTTTGTAAGATCTATGTCGAGAAAATTCAGTTATCTTGACACTTTGAAGATCAAGTCAGCTATGTCGAGACAAGTCAGTTATCTCGAAACTTTGAAGATCAAGACAGATGTGTCGAGACAAGTTAGATATCTCGACACCTTATGACAGTAGTGTCGAGACAATACAACTGTATCGACACAATGAAGAACTAAAGTGCAGACTTAAAGTGTCGACACCCAGCAGACAGTTGTGTCGAGACAATCCAACTATCTCGACACAGTGAAGAAATAAAATATGTGTCGACACACGACAGATAGTAGTGTCGAGATAATTCAACTGTCTCGACACAGTGCAGATTTAAAGATGTCGACACAGTCGACAGTTGTGTTGAGACAAGTTAACTGTCTCGACACCTTCAAGTTCATACTGAAAATTCTATTAAGTAAAATTATATCGAGACTGCTAAGATGTCTCGACACCTTCTAAGAACACTTAAGTAATATAGTATCGAGATACTTTGTACATCTTGACACTTATATTTCTGAAGATGTACAGAGTAAAAATAGAAGTGTCAAGACAAGTCAGAATGTCACATCAGCTACAGTATCTTGATATCTCATCAAAATTAGTTTGAAGGAAAATTTGGAGCATGATGTCACATGCTGATATTATCAATCAGAAGCCAGCAATCCATAAAGGCTATAAATAGAGGGGTTGTCTACACAGAAAATAAGTATCAAAAATTCAACAGATTAATTCTTATTCTAATTTCTTCCAAGTCAGGGGAGGACGACAACTCCAAGAAGAAAAAGAAGGAAGACAAAGGTCTTCAAGAAAATCATCTGATCCTTTCAACAAGTTGATCAGAGGATTAAGGTGGATCTGTTCTACAAGTTCTTTACGGAAATCAAGCCAATTATGCTCAAGAAGATTATAGATCCAGAGAAGTATCTTTTCAGCCAGACTGTTTATCAAGAATTAATTCTTTGCTGCTGAATTGAAGAATCTGTATAATCAGATAAGTCAAATTATAGAATTATTATTTTCTGAAATTATTTACCTCTTAATTTTGTAAGATCTCTTTGAGATCTGAGTGGGTAGAAGAGTTAATCTCTGAGTTGTAAGCCTGATTTATAAAGGTTGAGGTAGGGTTCTGGAGGGACCTGAGATAGGTTATTTATGTGGGATCACTGAGGTGTAAGCCTAAAATATAAATGTTGAGGTAAGGTTCTTGAGGGACCTGAGGTAGGAGATTGGGTGAATCTCTGAGGTAGGACCTGTTGGTCTGAGTGTAGGTTTCTTAACAGAAACTAAGCCTGTAAGATCTTTTGATCTGAGTTGAAGAGGAAGAGATATAACCTTATCTAGCACAATGCTAGTGAGGAAGAAGGGGGAAAGTGGATGTACCCTAGATATGGGAACCACTATAAAATTTCTATATACTGTGGATTCTATGTGCTGTGTTCTATGGATTGCTTGTGTTCTGAACTTATGAAGTTTACTTTTCAACTATTAGCTGAAAATATAATATAAGTGACAAAGAATTTTAAAAGACACCTATTCACCCCCCTCTAGGTGATTAACTACCCATAGAATTATCTTTGACTATTGATTGGCTCTACAAGGCCGAAATGTATTTCAGGTATAATAACGCCAATCCAATGGATTTTATTTTTATAGCTTCCATGCATTTAGATCGTCTAGCCGTGCGATGGTTCCAAGGCTTGATGTGGGATGGCCAATGTCAAGATTGACACACATTCAAAGAGGCTATTCATGACAGATTTGGACCCATAGAATACGAAGACCCCTTCAGTAAATTTACTAAACTAGTTCAAACTTCTTTGATAGCTTTATATCAAGAAAATTTTGAAGATTTATCTTGTCAATTTGATGGATTATCTCAAGACAAATTACGAAAACAATTTATATCCGGATTAAAACCACATATTAAACGAGTTGTTATCGCTTATAACCCCACTTCATTTTTTGCTACATATAAACTAACTCGAATTTTCGAAGATCAGTATCCAGAAGACAATAGGACGCGAAAACCAGGGCATAATAATACCATAAACACGTTAACACTTAAAAACCTCTATCCCTTTAAACGACTTACCCCAATAGAAATGCAATAAAGACGAGAATGGGGTTTATGCTTCACGTGCGAAGAAAAGTTTGTATCGGGCCACAAATGTAAAAATCGTCTTACGTTATGTTTTTTAGGGGAATTTAGAGGAATTGGAGGGCTTCACAAATACAATAGACCATGAATATAGAGAACTAAACCCCGAATCAGAAGTAAATCCTAAAATTAGCTGCAATGCACTTATGGGTACTTATTCATCGAAGTAATTACGAGTCCAAGGAAACATAGGTCACACACCGGTACACATTTTTATTGATAATGGTAGTTCCCACAATTTTATGACTCGTCGATCAGCTTTATATATCAACCTACCTAGAACAGAAATTCTGCCATTCAAAATCTATGTAGGCAACGAGAATGTAATGGTTTGTCACAAAAAGTGTAGTAATGTCTCCCAAACAATACAAGATATCTTGTTCACTATAGATTTATTCCTAATAGATTTATATGGCGCAAATGTAATCTTAGGATTCCACTGGTTAGAAACTTTAGGGGATGTCACGACCAACTATAAAACCTTTCAGTTAACTTTAATTTATAATGACACCCCGCAACATAATCAATGTGCCACTACTTTTACTCCGGATCAAATTTCTTCCTCCCAATTTAATAAACTAAAAGCCCAAAATTCAATCGATGTCGTGTTACTCTGTTTCCACACTAACGCAACAAAGAATTTTGAAAGTCAGAACATTAAACTTCCACAAACAACGGTTCCAATACAACAATTACTGTCTCAATATGCCGACCTTTTTAAAATTCTAGTGGTCTTCCCCCACAACGGTCATTAGACCACCAGATACCTTTAATTGATGAGGCCGCTATTGCAAAGGTAAAGCCGTATAAATACCCTTACTTTCATAAAAACGGAATAGAAAAACTAGTATCAGAAATGCTGGATGCCGGAATTGTCCAATGCAGTCATACATCATTCAGCTTACCCGTCATTTTAATTAAAAAAAGATGGAAGCTGGCATTTTTGTGTAGACTATCGTGTATTGAATTCATTAACAGCAAAAGACAGTTTTCCTATGCCCATGATAGACGAGTTACTGGATGAATTACATGGAGCTACTTCTTTTTATAAACTCGATTTATATTCAGGGCATCACCAAATAAGGATGAGACCTGAAGACGCACACAAAACCGCATTCTGAACCCATCAAGGACTATACGATTTCCTAGTAATGCCCTTCAACCTTACTAATGCCCCAGCCACGTTCCAAGCCTTGATGAATATAATATTTCGTCCTTACCTCCAAAAATTCGTTGTCATTTTTTTATGTCTTTGTAATATACAACAAAACTAAGGAATTACACGTACAACACCTACAACAAGCTTTTGACGTCCTGAAGGCAAACCAATTAGTATTGAAACCTTCTAAATGTATCTTAAATTTGGAGTCCATTGAATTTTTAGGACATGTAATTTTAGTCACGGGAGTAGGTCCAATGCCGAGTAAGTTAAAGGCTATCCAACAATGGCCTGAACCCCATACCGTTCGGCACCTTAGGTCATTTCTCGGTCTTACTGGGTATTATAGACGGTTTATCAAGTAGTATGGAACCATACAACTCCTTTAACTGACTTATTAGTCAAGGATCGATTCATGTGGACACCACTGTGTGCTAACACTATTAAACACCTTAAGTCCTTATTAAGTTCACCACCCATATTGTCCCTCCCAGATTTTTCACAACACTTTATGATTAAGTGTGACGTATCGGGCGTAGGAATTGGGGCAATCTTATCCCAAAATGGACACCCTATTGCATTTTTAGTAAGAAACTAACACCTAAAGAACAAGCCAAATCAACTTACTTTCGAGAATTACTTGCAGTCACTTCAACTGTAAGTAAATGTCGGCAATACTAAATTGGGACAACGTTTACAATATTAACAGACCATAAAACTTTACATAATTTAATGACGCAAACACTTACTATGCCTGAACAACAAAGATTTTTGTCAAAACTTTTAAGATTTAATTATACTATTAAGTATAAACCATGTAAAGATAATAGTGCAGCAGATGCCCTCTCGAGGTCCATAAGCCTACCAAGGACGGACATCTCCACAGTTTCCAAAATATTTTTTTTACTTATTCAAATATTTTTGATGATTTAGAAAAACTGTATTCAAAGGATTGTAAGTCATTAGAGATTTTTCAATTACTCAAAGATCAGCCCCAAGAAGCCACAGATTAGACAAAAATAGATTCGTGTCTTTACTATAAGAAGAAACTATAAATACTAGAATCTCACATTCGATGCATACTATTATTTGAAGCCCATGATACTAAGATTACTGGACATTTTGGTATAACAGCTACTTGGAAAAGAATCTTGCAGTACTTTTATTGGTCGGGATTACTGCAGGAGATTACCGAATACATCAAGAATTGTGACTTATGCCAGAAGGCAAAAAGCCACAATACCTATCCTGCGGGGCTATTGTAGCCCCTACCAATCCCGACTAAGATCTGGGTAGACATCTCTATCAATATCATTACTCATCTGCTTACTTCGAAATCCATAGTACTATATTAGTTATGGTTGATAGATTTTCAAAGGGGGCACATTTTGCTCCTCTGTCGGCCCACTATACGGCTGCCCTGGTAGCGCGGGCTTATTGGGATTATTGTAGAAAACTGCATGGACTACCAGAGACGGTGGTGCCCGACAGTGATTCAAATTTTCTAAGTTCTGGTGAACTTTTTTTGTCAAATGACACCAAGCTACGCTTTAGTTCCACGTACCATTCGTAGACGGATGGACAAACTGAATGCATAAATCGATGCATCAACCAGTACTTACATATTTTTGCATTTCAGCATCCAAGACATTGGGCCCAGTTATTGAGCTGGGCCGAATACCACTATAACACAACCTTCCATGCTTCTGCCGGAATGACGCCTTTTGAGGCAGTTTTTGGCCGCCCGCCACCATGCTTTGTTCAAATTGTAATAGGCGGGCCAGGCACGGCTTTCATTCCAGACAGACAACACAGGGAAAATATAGTACTACGATTATATAGAAACTTAAAAAGGCACAAGCCAAAATGAATAAATTAGCAGATCACAAGCGACAGGAGGAGGTGTTTGCTGAGGGTAATTCAGTTTTGTTGCGCCTTCATCTGTATCGCCAGGCAACCCTGCATCCACATAAATATAAGCGATTCAAACTTCATTATTATAATCCATTCACAATTCTAGAATGAATTAGGGAAGTGTCCTATCGTTTGGACCTTCCAAAAGATTGTAAGATCCATCTGGTATTCCACGCATCACTTCTTAAACGTTATTATGCTTCAATAAATCCAACCACTCAAACAGTGTAACACCCCGAAACTCAAAGGAGGGATGGGTGACGTTTTAAGCCAAGTCTGGGACTTGGAGCAGGTGTCACGGGCGTGACACGGGCATGCCACACTTGGGAGTTTTCTGAGTCATGCATACGGGTCATGACATGGGCACAGACACGGGCGTGTCACATGTGATACGGGCGTGTCGGGTGCCGTGTCGCAGGTCGTGTCCTCCTCGGGAAACAAATGTTGGCAGTTGCATACGGGCCCAGACACGGGCGTGTCACATGCGACACGGCGTGTCACATGCGACACGGGCGTGTCGGGTGCCGTGTCACAGGCCGTGTCCTTCTCGGGTTGGGAAAGCTGGCCGATTGCACATGGGGGGGCGTGACACGGGTCTCGACACGGGCATGTCACAGGTGACACGGGCGTGTCGGAGGCCGTGTCGAATGTTGTGTGCTGGTTTTCGAGTCGGTCGGGATGGCGAATGGGTGACACGGCCATGCACACGGCCGTGTTGCAACCCGTGTTCAGCCCAGATTTTCTAATTTGAGGCCTAATCGTGGCCGTTCATTTCCTTGGCTTTGGATCCGACGGTGGGGGGCTGCTCCTGGGTGGTTTTAGCCGGGATAAGGGTTTCAAAACCCTCATTCTCTTTTGGCATTCTCTTTCTAAATCCTAGAGAGAAGGGAGAGCAAGGTGAGAGGTTGGAGACCAAGATCCGGCCGCCGGTGGAGCGTCGGAGCTCCGAATCGCGATCCGAGTCCAGATCCGCGGAGGTGACGCCGTTGCGGTGCTTTCCAACCGCATAGTTTTTCATGGCGCTGCAGAAGAATGCAAGGGTAACGATTTCTCATCCTTGGGCATGTGAAGCCCTTTTTCCTTTTGTATAGGAAGCCCTCTCTCGCGAGTGAGCGAAGAGTTGGAGCGTTCCTTGGAGTAGATATGTAAAGTCCCCCTTGTATAGAGTCCGTATGCGAAAACGGACATAGGCATTGTGTGTGAAGCCTATCCGGACAAGTAGAGCTGGATCGGTGATGTTGCATTGCATATGAACTGGAGAAAACTCCGGGTGTTTGGGCGTTTTTCGGGTTTTCTACGTGGTAGATTGCAGCAGGGAGCCTTGGAGATTAACTCCAAGGTGCACCCGAAAAACTGGGCAAAAGCGGGTTTTTGTCAACATGGTGGCCAGGGAGCCAACGTGAACATAACCGGGTTATGTGATTATCGTGGTGGAAACGGGACTCGGTGAGTCTTGACCTGCACATATGGCTTAAATTGTCGTTGCGATATGAACACGGGTCAGGCGGAACCGTACCCGATCTATGTCGTTCGGTGGAACCGTTGGCATGGATGAGGGTCTTCAGCGGTCTATGGCTTAAATTGTCGTGACCAAGGCCAAGAAGACAAAATGCTCATATGGTTGGCCGTCCAAGGGGTGGAGGTGGAACGGGAACGTCTATGGCTTGAATAGACGTGACGTTGGCCGGTTCGCCGTTAATGTGCCCTGTGTGCACGAGGTGTGTGGCCATGCGAGCCTACGCCTGTGTTGAAGTGTGTTTACACTATATTGATGTTATACTAATAAAGTGCAGGGAAAGAGAATCGCCGCCCCGATTACGGGGGCAGGATCATTATAATTTGGTCAGCATAGCTGACCGTTGCTCTAGTTTACCACCGGGCAGTGGATTGTGGCTTGCAGGTGCTGCGGAGCCGAGCGGGAAATAGTGGGCTAAAGCCCATGTTGCGGTGCTGGCCCTCGAAGGCCTATCTTTCTTTATATTTTCCGTTTATCTCATGTATGGCCGGCCTGCGAGCCGAAGTATGAAAGACACTCTTGTTGAGAGAACTATTGTAAGGCCATAAGGCCGGTACTTTTGTATTCATCATTCCTATTTTATCTAAGTAGTGGACATTCGTGCTTGGCAGGGTTCTTTTATTTGTACAACTTAAGAAATTGCTTCCGCTAGAATGACTCTGTATAGGACGTTGGTGATTGGTTGTATGGTTTCAACGCATAACCAACCGGTCTGTCCGTAGTATATGGCATCGGGCCCCAGCCGGACCTACTGCTATATGCTATGCGACAGATAGGGGTGTTACAAATTGGTATCAGACAACTGGTTTCGGTCAATCTAAAATGAATTCGTGGGCGAATTCACTTTAAGGGGTGGTGAGCACATGTGTGTGTGTCATCGTTATAACATGAAAAGAACCCATGAATGTCCACTTAGGAATGAAAATACACATGTTTGAGGAACCTGCGTATTCCTATAATTGCTGTTTGCAATAGTATTTGGACGCTTATCGGTGTTTGCACGTTTATAGGTTACCGGAAGTGGTGCTGGGCCGTCAGAACGGCCAGGTTCTGAGGCAAGCAGTGAGCTAAGTGAAGTGCCTGCAACACCTCCGTCGGCCGAGACCATTAGGTTGGTGGTAGAAGCTGTCATGGCGATGTCTAATGCGCAACCTGCAAGACAGGTGCAGCAGCCTGCTCCTGCGGAGGAGCAAGTGCCGCTCCAAGCGGCGGAGCCTAGAAGGGTTGAGCAGGTGGCGGTGGAGCCGGAGTTGCCTCGGAGAGCAATTGAGAGACAGCTTAAGCATGTGATGGGATTCCATCCACCGGTGTTCTCGGGAACGGGAACCCCAACCCAGGCTGAAGATTGGCTCTCAAGAGTCAATAGGGTGATGACAGCAACTGAAACGGAAGAGTGGCAGAAGACCACAATAGCGACGTTCCTTTTGGATGGGGACGCAAGGTTATGGTGGGAAGGCCTAGAGCTACACCAGTTGAGGGGAAGGTCGTTGGCCGAATTTCCTATGGCGGAGTTTGCAAGATTGTTCATGGCTCGATACCTCTCCTCAGCGCAGAAGATCGCATTGGAGAACGAGTTCCAAAAGTTGGTGCAAGGAGATAGCACTGTAGACGAGTACCTCCACGAGTTTACTCAGTTGGGGAGATATGCTAGTGCTACCTTTGCCGACGAGGAGCGAAAGACTAACCGCTTCTATGAAGGGTTAAAAGATGAGCTGAGGTTGCTACTGTCAGGGCCCATGGCGCAGGGTTTCCTAACCTTGGTCAACTCGGCCCGGTCCTTGTAGAAGGACATGAGAAATGTGCAAGCTAAGAAGAAATCTGGTGGGAAGAAATCAGAGTTCAAGGCGCCGACTACGTTGAAGTCGGGCTATCGAAGATTCTACAAGAAGGCTAGGACGTCAGGTCCAGCTTCTTCTACAGGTGCCTCGGGGGCAACTACCAATCGAACCCCGAGCGCTTGTTTCACGTGTGGAAAGACGAGGCACTTTGCCCGCGATTGCTGGATCGGACGCCCAAAGTCCGAGAGAAAACAAGGAGCTACTTACGAAGAGAAGGGCAAGGAGGTGGAGTCAACCGCGTCCCACTATGCTCCGACTCAGCCTAGAGTCTCCAACTTGGGGCAGCAGGAGGCTATTAAACAAGCGGATGTGGTGACAGGTACGAGTTAATTTATAGCAAGTTAACTTAGATACTGTTGTTTATTGCTTGTTAGCCTAATATGGTTTGCATAGGCTTTGTTTTGATTAGCGATAGTCCGGCACGGGCACTGTTCGATACGGGAGCTTCACACTCCTTCTTGTCCGAAAATTTTATATCGCGCATCGGAGTCCCTTCTTCGATGGCGAAGGACAAGTTGGATATGCTGCTACCGAATGGGTGCTCGATGCGTGCGGACAGAGTGTGCGCCGTAAAGGTTCACATTGGGAGGCAAGAGTTCGACTTGCTAGCGTCATTGTTGCCGCTAGTAGAGTTCGACGTTATCTTTGGGATGGATTGGCTTTCGAAGCAGAAATCTTGGATTGACTGCGACCGGAAGGAGGTCAAGCTGGGTGTTGGGAGGGGGACAACATTCGAGGGACTCAAGGGGTCGAGTAAGACGCTGGTGTCTGCTCTTCAGGTGATAAAGGTAGTTCGTGCTGGTGCAGAGCTGTTCTTCGCAATAGTGGGGGCTGTGGAGCCAAAGTCCACGTTGGATAGCATCCCCGTGGTTTGTGAATACCCCGATGTGTTCCCGGATAGTCTTCCTGGAGTCCCACCGCAGCGGGAGATTGATTTCACCATCGAGCTCGTACCGGGGGCCAAACCGGTGTCACGTGCTCCGTATAGGTTGGCGCCTAAGGAGATGGCAGAGTTGAAAGTTCAGCTAGAGGAGCTGATGGAGCAAGGTTATGTGCGTCCAAGCTCGTCGCCTTGGAGCGCACCGGTCCTCTTCGTTAAGAAGAAGGACGGGAGTATGCGGTTGTGTATCGACTACAAAGAGTTGAACAAGCTGACGGAGAAGAACAAGTACCCGATCCCGAGGATTGATGATCTGTTCGATCAGTTAGTCGGATCGTCGGTATATTCTAAGTTGGACTTGAAGTCGGGGTACTATCAGTTGAGGATAAGGGAATGTGATATCCCGAAGACGGCGTTCAGCACAAGGTATGGACATTTCGAGTTCACGGTCATGCCGTTTGGACTGACGAATGCGCCATCAGTGTTTATGGACATGATGAACAGGACGTTCCGAGATTTCCTAGACCGCTTTGTGGTCGTCTTTATTGACAATATATTGGTGTACTCGCAGTGCGAATAAGATCACTTCAAGCACTTGCATCTGGTGTTGGAGACTTTGAGGAGGAATGAGCTGTATGCGAAATTCTCCAAGTGCGAGTTCTGGCTACCCTCAGTAGCGTTCCTTGGTCACATTGTTAGTGGGGAAGGTATAGCGGTGGATCCGACGAAGATCGTTGCGATACGGGAGTGGCCTGCTTTGTCTTCTGTCGCGGAAGTCCGTAGTTTTCTCGGGCTTGCCGGATATTACAGGCGCTTCGTAGAGAACTTCTCGCGGATAGCGCTACCTCTCATGAAGTTGACAAGGAAAGATCAGAGATTCTTGTGGACGCAGGAGTGCGTGCAAGCTTTTGAGGAGCTGAAGAGACGGTTGACCACGGCGCCAGTGCTTAGTTCGCCGAGTGGGACCGAGGTCTTCGAGGTTTATAGTGACGTCTCGGGTAGTGGTTTGGGCTGTGTGCTGTTGCAGTATGGGAGCGTGATAGCTTATGGATCACGTCAGCTAAAAGTGCATGAAAGGAACTATCCGGTCCACGACTTGGAGTTGGCGGCCGTGATATTTGCACTTAAGCTGTGGAGGCACTACCTATACGGCGTAAGGGTCGATATTTACACCGATCACAAGAGCCTGAAGTACCTGTTGGATCAGAAGGATCTTAACATGAGGCAGAGGAGGTGGATGGAGTTCCTGGGGGACTACACCTTCAAGATTCATTATGTACCCGGGAAGGGCAATGCAGTTGCTGATGCGTTGAGTCGCAGGGCTCCCGCCCAAGCCAACTGGATGTCGGTGCATGATGAGCGGCTAATACGGGAGTTGGAGGAGCTTGAGATCTGTTGTGTTAACAAGCAGACGAGCGCCAAAGCAATGTTGAACTGGACAGAGGTCCAGTATGACCTGGCTGATCGGGTTCGGCGGGCATTGGAGTTAGATGACTCCATGAAGGAGCTTATGGAGGCAGCGTTGGATGGGTCAAATTCCCAATTTTCAGTGGAAGATGGGTTGTTAAGGAAGGATCATCGGTTGTGCGTCCCAAGCGGGAGTAACCTACGGGCGGAGTTGATGTACGAGGCTCATCATACCAAGTACTCGATCCACCCAGGGAGCACAAAGATGTGTCGTGACCTCAAGAAGCTGTTTTGGTGGCCGGGGCTTAAGAAAGACGTAGCGTTGTTTGTGGCTAAGTGCCAAACGTGCGCCTTGGTGAAGGCGGAGTGCCAAAAGCCGGGAGAATTTCTGAAGTCCTTGCCTATACCGGAGTGAAAGTTCGACGACATATCTATGGACTTTGTGCATGGGTTACCAAGGTCGCAGAAGGGGAACGACGTCATCTGGGTGATCGTAGATCGGTTAACTAAGGTGTCGCATTTCATTCCGCATAGGAAGGACGACTCGGTGGAGAAGTTGGCAAAGCTATATGTGGATAATATAGTTAGACTGCATGGTGTGCCTCGCAGCATTGTGAGTGATCGCGATGGGCGTTTCACGTCCAATGATTGGAGGTTGGTGCAGCAGATGCTTAGGACGAAGTTGAAGTTCAGCACAGCCTTCCATCCGCAGACGGATGGGCAGACCGAGAGAGTCAATAGAATGATGGAGGACATGCTCCGCATGTGTGTTCTAGACTTCGGGAAGCATTGGGAGGACCACCTGTATTTGGTGGAGTTCGCGTACAACAACAGCTACCAGGTAAGTATCCAAATGGCGCCCTTTGAGGCCCTATACGGTAGAAAGTGTCGCACGCTGTTGTCTTGGTTAGAAGCGGGTGAGGCAAGGTTGTACAAGAAGCAGGAGATGGCGAGTGCTATCTCGTTGGTGCGGATCATTCGGGGGCGCTTGTTGATCGCTCAGGACAGGCAGGCGAAGAATTATAATGCCAAGCACCGGAACGTGGAGTTTGCGGTAGGCGATTGGGTATACTTGAAAGTGAAGCCGTTCAAGGGGGTTTCGCGGGTGAGATGCTTGAAGAAGCTGAGCCCAAGATACCTTGGACCTTTTGAGGTTCTGGTGCGAGTGGGCGAAGCCGCATACCGTTTGAAGCTATCGGTGGAGTTGAGTGGGCAACACGATGTGTTCCACATCTCTATGTTGTGGAAGGCAGTGCAAGAGCCTTTGCTAGTGATCGCAGTGGATCAAGTACCGGTGGACGAAGGGTTGACGACTAGGGTCAAGCCCGTTCGTATCGAAGACTCTGAGGTCAAGAGGCTCCGTAATAAGGAGATCCGGATGGTCAAGGTCTGGTGGGACAATTGCAGTCGGGAGGAACTCTCTTGGGAGCGGGAGCAAACTATGCTGGAGGAGTACCCGAAGTTATTCCGCTCAGGTACCGTTAAAAGTTTTAAGTTCCTATGGTTTTCCTTTAGTAAATTTTGTGGGCGAAATTCTTTTAAGGGGGAGAGAGTTGTAACACCCCGAAACTCAAAGGAGGGACGGGTGACGTTTTAAGCCAAGTCTGAGACTTGGAGCAGGTGTTATGGGCGTGTCACGGGCGTGACACGGGCGTGATACAGGCGTGCCACACTTGGGAGTTTTCTGAGTCATGTACACGGGTCATGACACGGGCACAGACACGGGCATGTCACATGTGACACGGGCGTGTCGGGTGCCGTGTCGCAGGTCGTGTCCTCCTCGGGAAACAAATGTTGGCAGTTGCACACGGGCCATGACATGGGCCCAGACACGGGCGTGTCATATGCGACACGGGCGTGTCGGGTGCCGTGTCGCAGGCCATGTCCTTCTCGGGTTGGGAAAGCTTGCCGATTGCACACGGGGGGGCGTGACACGGGTCTCGACACGGGCGTGTCATAGGTGACACGGGCGTGTCATAGGTGACACGGGTGTGTCGGAGGCTGTGTCGAATGTCGTGTGCTGGTTTTCGAGTCGGTCAGGACGGCGAATGGGTGACACGGCCATGCACACGGTCGTGTTGCAACCCGTGTTCGGCCCAGATTTTCTAATTTGAGGCCTAATCGTGGCCGTTCATTTCCTTGGCTTTGGATCCGACGGTGGGGGGCTGCTCCTGGGTGGTTTTAGTCGGGATAAGGGTTTCAAAACCCTCATTCTCTTTTTGCATTCTCTTTCTAAATCCTAGAGAGAAGGGAGATTAAGGTGAGAGGTTGGAGACCAAGATCCGGCCGCCGGTGGAGCGTCGGAGCTCCGAATCGCGATCTGAGTCCATCCGCGGAGGTGACGTCGTTGCGGTGCTTTCCAACCGCATAGTTTTTCATGGCGCCGCGGAAGAATGCAAGGGTAACGATTTCTCATCCTTGGGCATGTGAAGCCCTTTTTCCCTTTGCATAGGAAGCCCTCTCTCGCGAGTGAGCGAAGAGTTGGAGCGTTCCTTGGGGTAGATATGTAAAGTCCCCCTTGTATAGAGTCCGTATGCAAAAACGGACATGGGCATTGTGTGTGAAGCCTATCCGGACAAGTAGAGCCGGATCGATGATGTTGCATTGCATATGAACCGGAGAAAACTCCAGGTGTTTGGGCATTTTTCGGGTTTTCTACGTGGTAGATTGCAGCAGGGAGCCTTGGAGATTAACTCCAAGGTGCACCCGAAAAACTGGGCAAAAGCGGGTTTTGCTAACATGGTGGCCGGGGAGCCAACGTGAACATAACCGGGTTATGTGATTATCGTGGTGGAAACAGGACTCAGTGAGTCTTAACCTGTGCATATGGCTTAAATTGTCGTTGCGATATGAGCACGGGTCAGGCGGAAACGTACCCGATCTATGTCATTCGGTGGAACCGTTGGCATGGATGAGGGTCTTCGGCGGTCTATGGCTTAAATTGTCGTGACGAAGGCCAAGAAGACAAAATGCTCATATGGTTGGCCGTCCAAGGGGCGGTGGTGGAACGGGAACGTCTATGGCTTGAATTGACG